>CM059201.1:45847279-46412279 GCA_030323885.1 Branchipolynoe longqiensis | reverse complement strand
GCGTAGGGAGAATGTGAAGAATGTTGAACTTCTCAGCGTAGTATGCAAATTTGGGCACAAGTTGAACGTGGATGCAGCGTAGTTGACAAGAGCGTAATGTCGGTAAAGCGTAGTGATACCGTCATTCAATGAGAGAGGATAACGTCATTACGTTCACGGAACGTTATGAACGTTATTCCATCGCCAGAACTACGTTATGTGACGTTACATATGTCATGACACGGTGGCGAAACGTTGAACGTATGTTGAATGTACATTCTCCTGATGTTCTCCTGACGTTCTCATTACGCCGCGTGGACGTTGCCACCGGGTTTAATGTGGGTCAACATAGTGGAACGTAGTTGAACATAGTGAGTAGCGTTTGACTAACGTCCGTTTAATGTCATTGACGTTCGCCGAACGTGTACAGAACGTACGGTGAACGTAAACCCTTATGTTCGAGTTACGTCGAAAGTTTTGAACAGGTTCAAAACTTTGACGCGCGCCGATGTAACACGACGTAATGTGACATAGCTCGATGTCAGTCTAATGTCATTCTGACGTCATCATAACATAACCCAACGTACGTCAACGTAATGACGAAACATGATCACGTTAGGCTTATGTTTGCTCGTTACGTCGTAGTGTGACAGGGGTATAACTTAGATACTCAGGCACTTATCAACCATTTATCACCACACAGAGGCAATTTAATAGAACCTGTGACTGCCGAGGCATATGATATCTAAGTTTTGGCATGCTTGCCAAAATTAATTTTGCATGCTTGCACTTCAAATATCTCAAAAGTTAGTCATTTAAAATAAGTTACTTAAAACTAAAATAAGGTAGATTCTAATGATTAACCAAATATATTTATCTCAGAAAATTAGAGGAATTCAAAACCATTGTACTTTGCAACTTTAAGAAAGTTAAATGCATTATGCCCATTAAATCAATGCTTCTCTTATATCAAATCAGCCATACAACACTTATAGGGAAAATCGATTGTAGCAAATTCAATGCATCTATTCAACACTTATTATCTATATCATATAAGCCGATGCCTTGAATTTAATGACTATGTATTAAATTATACTCATTCATCATTTTAGCCTAAAATGTGGGTATAAAAACATTGCTAGGCATACCCACTCCACCAAACCCCATATCTCTTCCTCCCTACGACGCCCCTGCCTTAAATGTAATAAATCGGAAATGTCACTACATTTCCAGATGGTTGTCTTGTTTGTTGCGGGTTCACGTCTAGATAAAAGATTCACCCGGTACTTGTAGTACACGGGTGAAGACCAGCCTTGTATAAATACGGGCGAAAATAGCATTAGTATGGAACATGACCTAGAAACTGTGGCTCCAGTATCCAATGGCTACCCATGTAGGCACAGAGTTGGTGAAATGGGCGAGAATGCAAAAAGACAAGAGGGCGGCCACAGAACGCCGTCGATTTCACTTTTAAATTGCATTAAACTAGATATTATATTATATTATATTTTTCAACTCAAAGGTAGCGGGCTATCAATAATACATATGTAAAGAATAAATGTTGCTTCTTAGATTGTGAAATTAGGCTCTCAATTTATTGACCCGTTTTTTCGACAGCTTTCACATAGGGTTGGTTTGCACCCCTACTGCAGCAGTACGGGGTGAATTTTTTTTATCTAGTTCACGTCCTAACAGCACACAAGGGCATATCAGGGCAGGTAATAACTTGTTGCCGTGCACAGCCAAGGCCACTTTACAGTACTTCCTTACTGTGGTCTGGGGTCATGTGCTGCCATTATGGGGGGTATCACACTCACTCACATTATCCCTGACATTGAATCAAACGATAACCCTATCACAGTAATGCCAAGCGCCAGCCAAGTCGCCACACGTATAAATTTGGTAAGCCTTTGGTTTGACTCAGTCACGACCTTCCGCACGGGCAGCCAACGCTCTATCACCCGTCATCGTGTCCGGTTGTAAGTGCCAGAAGCCAGATGTACAAAATATGGGATGGTCACTTTAAGACTCATTAGGGAACGCCCACTTCCGGTCCAGCGTCCAGTGTGCACCCCGTGACCCACACCGACCCACAACTATCCACCCCAGACGCCGCTACCAAAGAAAAAATTCACCCACAAATTTCCCAGAAATTAATATTTTTTAAATAGATACACCAATGAAAAAATTGTTGTACGAAAAATGTAGAAGATCTATTTCAAAGGCATAAATCAGAATTCATGTTATGTCACCGTAGGTACTTCTGATAGTAAACAGCCTAATATGATCTGTTAAATGTTAGTGAAAGCTACTGTCAGTGAATTGTTAATGAACGCAGCGCCGTGATTTTGTACATCCGGGTTCTCACTAAGCTGACATCACACCTCTCCAAACACAACTGATTGCAAACTATAACTAATATAACTATAAACATCGACATGTGCTTGGAGTGTGGCAGTGACAAAGCGTGACTGACACTCGCCGGGAGGGAACTTCGGTCATTTTGAGTCAACTATTCTGAAAATCTCATGATTTCTCGCTAGATTTCTGCTAGAATCGGTGACTGCCTCACATATTTAGAAAGCTTCAAACCTGATGTAGTGCTGCAAAATAACTTCATCATAAATTATTCTAATAGGGCGTTATCAAAATAAAACCACGCTCAGGGTACACTGACAGCATATCAAAGTTGCACAGTCCGATGATTTTGAGGGTTTGCCATTTTTTCAAGATAAATATATTACGTTGACTATTATAATCGATCATTAGTTTTAAGTTGACTGGTCCCTATGCCGTTTATACCATACAGTTACACCACATTACTGTGGCTCATCACTGGTCCCTGTGCATACTGTACAGGGTAGGACAGTAACTTGTCCCCCTCACTTGCTCAAGTGACTGAATTTTCTACTTGCCTGAGTGGCAAAACTACTTGCACAATCTGCATACCATAACCTACACCACTTTCCTATGGCTTTTCCATGAACAGGTCCCTATGCCGACTCAATATAACTATGGACAATATGACAAGCTTACGACCAGATCTTGTCAATGGTCACATGATGAGCAAAATTAAGCATTCACCGACATTAAACACAACACCTGCAATGCACTTAATTACCCAAAAGTAAATGTGCACTCATAAACCACACATAAAGAATGTGAACATGCAGTGCCTTCCCTCAGGTGTGGTATGCTGCCGTACCAGGGCTCAGGGAAGGGGAGCTGAGCATCACGCAATCCTATGTACCGCATTCAGCTGTCCACCATGAAGGGCACCCATCACACACATAATTGTTGATTGGTTGTTGGAGCTTTACGTCCTGGTAACATCTAAGGTCATACCAGGACGGGTACCGACTTGTGACTGTGCATTTATGGCGACTTTATATATAGTGCTGCCCTACTGGGAAACCAGGCCGCTGGCACCATGACCTGATACCCTACTCAGTCAGCCACATTATCCTGACACTGAACCAACCAGTCCTTACCCTATCCTAATAATGCCAATCACCTGGCTAGGAAGCAACAAGTATCAAGTTTTAAGTCATTGGTTTGACACGACTAGGTTTCAAATCCCATGATATATCAAAACTTGAGCCGGACGCTCAATTCATTCAGCCATTCCATGTGGTCTAAATATGTCACAACACGGAAATTGCTAATTCTTTTCTCTAGAGCTCTTTTAAACTCATGGACTTACTGCAACTGGAACAACTTTGCTTAGTGATAAAAAAAAAGTCTTCTCTTCCCTGCCCCCCCAACCTCCACCTACAAAAACAGCAACTGTCTGCCTAATCTAACCACAGTTGGTGGATCCAAATTTGTTAAATCAATAAGACAGATCCCAGGAATTTGTCATTGTCATGGGGGTGATGAAAATGGGAAATATTGCGCCTAGAGCGGGACTCGAACCCACATCTCTTTGCATTCCGGGCCAGTGTGCTAACCATTACACCACCTAGGCTCCCTGATATCAACACACTACCCACGCCTACCTGTCTATGTGGTCACTTGCCTGAGAGGTCAGTGCACACTACTACACTCGTCCCCCTGGAATTGTAAGTCTTTTAATACTTACAATTACATACATACAGGCAATGCACTAACACATACATACACAGGGTAGGTTCAACAACCATACAGCACGTAGCTTGTATAGGATCATGGTCACGGCAACCAGTGTCATGGGGGTGATGAAAATGGGAAATATTGCGCCTAGAGCGGGACTCGAACCCACATCTCTTTGCATTCCGGGCCAGTGTGCTAACCATTACACCACCTAGGCTCCCTGATATCAACACACTACCCACGCCTACCTGTCTATGTGGTCACTTGCCTGAGAGGTCAGTGCACACTACTACATCATGTTCTCGGAACAGAATGTGATCTTGCTGTTTCCGCGTCAATATGAACGAGCAATACAACCGTAAGTTGGGATTGCAGCTTTAGAATGGGAAATGCTAGGGTGCCCCCCCCCCCCCCACACACACACATACACTCACGTGCGCGGTAACAATCGAGCCCACAGTTAATGGCACGTCAGTCCCTCCACGCTACACGATCTTGTCCAGGCTCCGATCACCATGACAACCGTGGTAACGTTGCTATGCGTGACTCATGATGCAAGCAATAACTATGACGACAGGAACCAGTAGTCAATAACGTGGAGGACCACCTCTGCTCAGCCCTGAGGGGTGAAGGAACAACCGGCAACTGCAGCAGTGGGTCGAGTAGACACTGCACCGGACTAAATGTCGTCTGCCAACACTCAATCCCCATTCTTTTCAATGAATGTAGTCTTTTAAAATGCAACCTGTGTTTCTTTCATTTATGGTCTTCTGATACTCAACCCACCATCCATTTCCTGAATGTCGTCTTCGGACCTATCCATTTTCTGAATTTCGTCTTCGGACCCATCCATTTCCCGAATGTCGTCTTCGGACCTCCACCATTTCCTGAATGTGATCTTCGGAGCCCGCCATTTCATGAATGTTGTCTTTGGACCCACTCATTTCATGAATATGGTTTTCGGACCCCACCATTTCCTGAATATGATCTTCGGATCATACCAATTCCCGAATGTCACCTTCGAACCCGCCCATTTCCTGAATGTGGTCATCGAACCCCACCATTTCCTGAATGTCATCTTCAGACATACAATCCACATTCCTTTCACTGAATGTCGTCTGCTGACTGACACTCAACCTGCCATCCTTTCACTGAATATTATTTCCATGGAAGCTGTAGCCTACCAGTACTAACTGTGAGTGCATACATATTTTATAACATAAGCTGCACCCCTCCCCCGAGATAAAAGATTCACCCGCTACTTGTAGTACACGGGTGAATGACAACGTAGTCTAAATACGGGCGAAAATAGCTTTAGTATGGAATCTGAACTAGAAACTGTGGCTCCAGTATCAAATGGCTACTTATATCGGCACAGATTTGGTGAAATGGGAGAGAATGCAAAAAGACAAGATGGCGGCTGCAGAAACGCCGTCGATTTCACTTTTAAATCTTATTAAACTAGATATTATATTATATTTTTCAACTCAAAGGTAGCGGGACTAATAATAAAACAGATGTAAAGAATAATTGTTGCTTCTTAGATTGTGAAATTAGGCTCTCAATTCTTTGACCCGCATTTTCGACAGCTTTTACATAGTGTTGGTTTGCACCCCTACTGCAGCAGTAAGGGGTGATTCTTGTATCTACCCTCCCCTAATTATGTCATCTGTGCAACAAGACGAGTATGATGGAGTAACTCCGGCCAAGGAGATACAGGATTCACAAAATATAGGTAAAACCACACTATCCCACTCCTCCCCAAACTAACTATACCATGTAGTATGCTAATTATTACTAATCTTCAAATTAGAGTAATTTATCAACAATCTTGGCCCTTTCTGGGAGCCTATTAAGTATTATTAAATACAAAGACGTCCTATTGGTGACTATCACACCTTTATTCAAACTTTAACAAGTTCAATAAATTCCCCAAAGTATTCAAATATTTAATTTGTCCAGTAAGTACATGGCTTTAGCGAATCCTGTCACCCACAAACTCATGTCACGTGCGTAAAGAAATTTAATGCACAAATATTAATTAGTCTCATTTGACTGTCACTCCGATGTATTAACAAGGACATCTGTCATATTAAGAAAAACACTCGTATGGGAGCAGAGTTGCCCTTTGGAAACTGATACGATTGTATTATGAAATCTATAATTGATCAAAGTGTTGTGTCTGGGGGGGGGGGCGAAGAGTAGTTCCAATTGTACAAAACTAGCTCAGTACAAAGTGGCAGGCAGGACAGTCTGAATGACCTACATTTGAGGATCCATGCTATGTACCAGAGTGTTGTATGTATACATGTGTGATAAAGGGGGTGGGGGTGGGGGTGGGGGTGTAGGGAGGGGGCGGGAAGAGCGCGAATAACCAGCGCTCTGACTGGGACCCAGCCGCCCCACTAACACAGACTCACTGCCGACCTCAGGGTACCAGCGGAACATCCTGTCAGTGCTAGTGACCATTCATTCCTCTAGTGTCGCAAGCGTCACTTTTCACGAGCCAGTTTTTCTAGGAATAAAATATATATACACACACCTATATATCAGTGATAGAAATAAGCCAAATTTGTCACTTGTCCGCCGGAGATCCAACATGTCTGGTGTGATTTTCACGTGTCGTCTGAATTTTCACTTGTCCCAGACAAGATCTTATTTCGAACGCTGTGTTTTATATATGTTATATATATGCTATATTTCGTTATATATATTGTTTCATATATATATTATATACAGGGAGACACACACAGGGGGAGAGGGGGAGAGAGAGAGGGGGGGAGAGAGAGGGAGAGAGAGAGAGAGGGGGGGAGAGAGCGAGAGAGAGAGAGGGCGAGAGAGGGGGAGAGAGAGATAGAGCGAGAGAGAGCGGAGAGAGGGGGGGAGAGGAGGAGAGAGGGGGAGAGAGAGAGGGGAGAGAGGAGCGAGAGAGGGGGAGGAGAGAGAGAGCGAGGGGGAGGGAGAGAGAGAGGGGAGAGAGAGTAGAGAGAGCGAGAGAGAGGGGGATAGAGAGAGTGGGAGAGAGCGAGAGGGGGGAGAGAGAGGGAGAGAGGGGGAGAGAGAGGAGAGGGGGAGAGGAGAGGGAGAGGAAGAGGGAGAGGGGAGGGAGAGGGAAAGAGGGAGAGGGAGAGGGAGAGAAAGAGGGAGAGAGAGAGAGGGGGATAGAGAGGGGGAGAGAGAGAGCGAGAGGGGGGAGAGAGAGCGAGAGGGGGAGAGAGAGCGAGAGAGGGGGAGAGAGAGCAAGAGCGAGCGAGAGAGAGAGAGCGAGAGAGAGAGTAAAAAGTCAAAAGCTGGCTATCATAAATTATCATTACAAGCCATCGCTTATTTATAAGTTATACGGAGAAATTACACCAATGCAGTCCTCAGCAAAATTCCAAACAAACCAAATTGTTAGCCAAGCCATGTCCGCACTTCGTGCAGTAGCGCACCCAAACGGGGATAAATTTCACACGACAAGCCTCATTTATGCCGTCAATATCAGAATGAGGTAGTGTCAGATCCCCCCACCCCACCCCGCCCCCATCCATCAGCTTGTGCAGTACACTACAATGCAGTAACATAACCATGCACTTTGACTGGGGCTGTCATACATTGGCTACTACCCAGTATATGTATTATGCACAGGACTACAGACAGCGAATTTATACAAACACCGACCCACAGGGTACCCGTCCTGATATGACCTTAGATGTTGGGTGAAAGACCGATCAAAACAAACATACAAAATTCAATATTTCTAATTACATAACTTCCATCAAGATAGGAAGGCTGGCATCAGACATAACGTTACAAACTAAGGGACCTGACATGTGTTCTGTCCCGTTTGGCAGGTTTATGTAATACAACTAATATACAATGTATGTGGACACTTTGTTTTTTAATGTATGTGCAGTATAACCCCGTTAAACCAAGCTCAGTTAAACCAAACGATCGGTTAATCCAAACTGTTTTCGGCGGCCCGGCAAAATACTACCATGTATCATATAAAAAAGTCAGTGGGGTGTCAGATAACCTTATAACCACATGAAAAGTTGGTTTAACCATACCGGAGTGGCCTGGGGTCCGACAATTTTGTTTGGATTAACCGATAATTTGGATTAACCAACTTTGGTTCAACCACCTTTTTCTAAAAATGAAAAATGGTAGTATTTTGCCGGGCCACTGAAAAAAGTTTGGATTAACTAATCGTTTGGTTTAACCGAGCTTGGTTTAACGGGGTTATAGTTATACTGTATTAAGATACGGATACAGTAATATGATTTAGGTACCTGTGATAACCAGTCTGAAATATTAGGGTTTATTTCTACAGATTAAATAATTTCATCAGAAAAAAAATCTTCATTTTGCATGGACAGTCACGCAACCGGAAATACAACTTTTGTTATTGCTAGGTCTGATGGAAAATTGACGCATAGCTGTAACATTACTATTACTAAGTCTATTTACCGGGCTTACCCAGTGCACCACAACATGGCCAACTCCGCAGTTGGGCATGTCCCACAGTCGACATAACAAGCTCAACGGTCCATTTGCTGATGCATAAGTTGCATAGTCCGATGGTTCCTAGTTTCTACAATTTCTTTTAGATAAATATATTAGGTTGGCCGCTATAATCTCCCTTACTTTAGTTTGAAGTAACTTTGATTATAATATAAATGCCTAACTTTGGAGACATTTGAAATGGGAAACATGTCATTAATTTTGGAATGCATGTACAAATTCTCCCTCATGAGCAGGCACCAAACATTCTAATTACACGGACGCTGAAGAGCATCCTTCGTGACCTACAAGTCGCTTCCGTTTGCGCCCTTCTCCTACACACAATTCACAACGGTCACGTGGTCACAGCCCACCGAGCTGCTCCGAGCAAGAGTCCCATATATATATATACACACACAGCAAGGGACCGCGCACCAACCACACCGCACTCCAAGCGCATGCGCACTGCCCGTCCCAGGGCAAGATCAACCAATGGGCGCAGCGTCAACGCCCGTGCGCGGAGAGTGAACTTGCGCTCCAGTCGCGCCGAGTGAATCACCGAGGCGTTACCATGACAACGATAAGTGGGTGGGATCCAGATCGGATCAGCTGGTGTGGCTGGTGTGGCTGGTGTGGCTGGTGTGGCTGGTGTGGCTGGAGAGTACATGTCGGGTGATAGGGTGACGACCACTGCGACGCTCCAGTCGCGCTGGCACTAGAGGGCGTAATCTTTTTGGCGCATGCGCACAGCCTACAGACTCGGGTTGAATAAACGAATACGCTCGGGGTGGACAAAATGATGGCTTAATCTAAAACTTTATATTTTTTTTCAATAACGGATATATGTACAGCAAAATAGGACTTTATGATTGTAGAAGCTGACAACCTGGGTTATTAAAAAAAAGAGCATTAAAACAACACGTAGGACCTGTACTGGTAGCTGTTATCCTACAGGTACCAGCACAGATGTGACGTCATCGCTCCTAGCAAACCCCAGCCAAGAGGTGGGTTACTGGGGTCGGGTCATTTTGCACACGGCACGTGTATTTCTCGACTCCATCCGCGGTGTTCGATTTGAAATTCTGACAACTCGGGTGACCCGAGTCGCCTGGGTCATGTTAATCGATTACAGCCATAGTGGCAGCCAGTGCCGCCCCAACTATACAGCAGGTACTCCAAAGTGATTTTGTATTTTAATGTTTCAGTGTCTAAAATTATATAGGTGTATAGATCTTTTAAATCCAATTCCAGTGATATAAAATGTATATAGATCTCTTGAAAAATGCTGAAATTATAAGGTTTTAAAGATTCCTTTTTTTTTGCCCATATTTTTGTTCACATTTCCACATTAGGTAAATCTAGGTTTTTAAGGCCCAAACACAAAAGGTATGTTGCATGGAATTTGTCCAATATTAAAGAATCTCACTCTATAGTACAAATAGCAGGCTCCATCCCCCCCCCCCCCCACCCATGACCATTAGCTTTGTTATTCTTTCAGATATTTCATGCTAAACTTGCTAAATTCCTTAATTTCTACTGAATATCATCAGGGTTAATGATAAATTCTTTGAAACCTCATAACTTCTGTTCTACTTACACTATTAGTAGTATTACTCTATTGTTTTATTTCAAAATAATCAGAATCAAAAGCTGTATATGATCATACATGTTTTGAATTAATATTAGGCAAACCTGAAAGTTCACTTTTATAGGCATGGCTAGCTGAGCACACGTCTAGGTAACAAAGACATTAACTTTATTAAAGGGGCTGTCACATTAGGTTTTTTTGCGGGAGCGTATGGCGGCGTAAGCGCATTACGTCATATACGCCGCCATACGCTATGCATACGCCGTCATACGCCGATCCTCCAACAAGCCTGTTTCCGTGCTCAAAATTTTCAGCGTATGGCAGCGTATGGATCATACGCTGCTCATACGCTAGGCGTATGCTATGCATACGCCAGCATAGGTTAGGGGTACGTTGGCATAGGTTGGGCATACGCTGGATTGACACCCGCCGGGTGTCTCTTGCATACCCCCAACGTTCTGTAAAAGTGGTGTCATACTACGGCGTATGGCGTTAGCGTATGGATTTTCGACCCATACACCTTCATACGCTTCGCATACGCCGGCATACGCGCGTCCGTCCAAATTTTTGTTCAGCATGCTAAAAGAAATTCGGCGTATGGCTCATACGCTGCTCATACACTGCTCATACGCTCGACGTACGCTATGCATACGCCGACATAGGTTACGCATAGGTTGGGCGTACGCTGAACTTGTCAATCACAACCGTCAAACCTCATCACAGTACGCTGCGCATAGGTCGGGATACGCTTTGAATACGCCGCCATAGGCTAGGGGTAGGTTAGGCATATGTTAGGCATACGCTTCAGATGCCGCTGGGACCTCGTGCATAGCATATGACGGCGTATGGGTCGAAAACCGCATACACCGGCATACGCTAACGCCATACACCGTAATGTGACAGGGCCTTTAGATGATTAAACTGATTCCCTCAGGCGACAATACGCTTCAGAAATGTCTTCAATGTCTGGCACCTTCCATACTGGCCCATTGATGGATGTCACATCAAGCCTTTTCTGCTGACACAGAAGTTTCAATCAACGCCATATTCGTTGCACTAGTGCTGGAGACAGACAGACATGGTCACTTCTCAGACCAACCTTGCCGAGTATAATATAAATCTCAACCAAATATTGTTCTGGTTAGGTCGAGGGAAAACTTGAGTTTTCTGGTGATATAATTTTCAGTACAATCCTGAACAGGCATTCACACCATATAATTTTCATTTTAAACAAAGCAGAATTAGTGGAGGTTGAAGTGGTGATGCAATGGTTAGATTATGTCAAATTTCACGATACGGACAGCGTATCCCCCCACTTTGGAGTACCTATATACAGTCAGGTGGGTAGGTATAGTACATTCAGTGTGAGCGTCAATATTTAGATTTCATCATTTAGCCCAATAATGTGGGAGATATTTTAGATCAAAAGTAAATGTTAATATTGTGTATTATGTATCTTATTGGGATGGATGTAGCTAAATACATCGAAAATTACATCACTAATTTGTGACATTGTCAACAGCATTGAAAATAAAGTGTCACAAACTTAATGAAAACCTCTGAACAACAGCTCATTTCACTTCAAATGGTCATATACAATGTCTTCATTAAGTTGAAGACATTTATTTCTATAAAAAAAATATTAAATTATGAAATAGTTAACCTTTTCTGGAGTCATTAACATCGTAACATTTCGTTTCCACTTGCAAGTACTATGAAACTCTGTATCAAACACTGAATACAGATACAGTACAGGAACTATTTTCACCATTTGACACTCTATGCATGGACCCAGTTATGGTATAGTAAAAGATAAATCCTGAAATTGCCCCTAAACATTGAAATTTGAGCCGAACATTTGTGTAAAATTGTTGTTTCCACTTTGACTGTTACCGTGCTAATATTTTTTTGCTTTTCTCTTTAATATTCACAAATAAGACAAAACCATAGCAATGAGGTTTCAAATTATTATTACTACTGTTTATAAAGCAAGTGGCATGTGAAATGTCCTAAAAATGTCAAGTTTTGTGTGGAAAATATTTGATTTTGGAGTCAGATTGGTTTCCATGCTATACTGCTATTTATTGGGTGTGAGCATCATTTGACCTACTTAAAAATGCCAGAATATGTTTATTTTCAATTATTCAGATGCAAAAGGACATACACAGTGAGGAAACTTGTTTATAGGACTTTGGCAGCGTTTTGATTTTGTGGTACTGATGTCACACTATTGGTACACACCTTCTGAGAACGACCCAATTACACAAATTTGAAAAAGGACCCGGCATTTGGTTAAGGGGCTGTCACATTAGGGCTTTTAGCGGGAGCGTATGGCGGCGTATGCGCATTACGTCATATATGTCGGCACACGCCGCCATACGCTACGCATACGCCGTATACGCTCGTCATATGCCGATCCTCCAACAAGCCTGTTTCCTTGCTCAAAATTGTCAGCGTATGGCAGCGTATGGATCATACGCTGCTCATACGCTAGGGGTACGCTATGTGTACGCCGACATAGGTTAGGGTACGTCGGCATAGGTTGGGGGTATGCTGGACTGACACCCGCCGGGTGTCTCTGGCATACCCCCAACGTTGTGTAAAAGTGGTGTCACACTGCGGCGTATGGTGTTAGCGTATGGATTTGCGACCCATACGCCATCATACACTACGCATACGCCCGTCCA
This sequence comes from Branchipolynoe longqiensis, assembly GCA_030323885.1. NCBI lineage: Eukaryota > Metazoa > Annelida > Polychaeta > Phyllodocida > Polynoidae > Branchipolynoe > Branchipolynoe longqiensis. Next base: position 46,399,472 of record CM059201.1, on the reverse strand, counting down.
TCCAAAATCTTTTTGAGCATGCACAAAAATGTTCGTCGTATGGCTCATATGCTCGACGTACGCTATGCGTATGGCGACATAGGTTACGCATAGGTTGGGCGTATGCTGAACTTGTCAATCACAACCATCAAACCTCATCACAGTACGCCGCGCATAGGTCCGGATACGCTTTAAATATGCCGCCATAGGCTAGGGGTAGGTTAGGCATAGGCTGGGCGTACGCTTCAGATGCCGCTGGGACCTCGTGCGTAGCGTATGACGGTGTATGGGTCGAAAACCGCATACGCCGGCATACGCTAACGCAATACGCCGTAATGTGACAGGGCCTTTAGCAGAACTTGGCAAGTCGGACATATTCACGTCGCCATGCTACGAATGCGTGATCAATGTACTTCCGGTATTGCTGTACTCACGGTAAAGATTACGTGTTTCCAGACAATCATCTCTTTAAATATTAATTGACAATGGGCTGCTTTTATTGCTCTTCCCGGTGTGCAGTATCGACCCAATTATTCGCTTTGGAGAGATTCTGTACTATTTATATACTATGTTTATTGGCTAATTCAGATGTATGTAAAACAGTAGGCAATTTTATTATTCAATTTCTAACTACTTTATTATACTGGATATGTAATTGGTTTGACTCGACGCATGGGTTCGAACCCACGATCTACCAAAACGGGAGACGGACGCTCAAGTAATTCGGCCATCCCGTCCGGTCATCCAAATAAGGTGACTGAGTGGGATATCGGGTCATGGCGCCGGGAGCCTAGTCTCCTAGTGGGGCAGTCGCATCGAGTACACCCTGTCACAAGTTGGTCCCCCACCCTCGGATGTTGCTACGACAACCGCCCCCCCACCTAAAAAATTATAAAAATATTCATGGTGTGGACTAGAGTAACGTGACAAGAAATATACTCAGGCACATACTCGCCAACATAGCGTTGCACGATTTCTCTAATAATATATAAATCAAACATGTGCTTGGAGAGTGACAAACCAAGGACAGCGTCAGGCAGTGTTCTCCAGTGAGGATCCATTTCCTTGCCCAGTGTTGGTAAACAACTGCCAGATCGCTGGAATTCTTTTGCAAATAATTATTATTGTGCATTATAAACAACTGGCGATAACTTCAAACATGGGATCACATTTAACGGAAAATAATATACTGATTCAACCGTTTAATTCGTAAAGGGTGCATTTAAAAATTATTTAAATAAAACACACACAAAACAACTTAAAAGACAACAACACAATTATTGAAATTGCATAAAGAGGTGCGACACAAAAATATATTGTAATAGTTAAAAAAATTAGCCCCACAACCACTGTACCAGTGCCACACAGCGGTGGTCTCCATTATGTTGACTCTTGCTGTGATCAGAACCGGTAGGTGGCAGCACCTCATTAATTTATTAAAACCCAGGAACTCTTAAACATCGGAATATGCAAGCTTAGTTGTTACATTTATTGGTACATTGTCCCCATGTTTGTTTTTTAATCAGAATAGACACTCCCAAATTTACAACAACAAAATTAAATTGCATCTATACACAGAGTTGCATAATCCGATGATGGGTTTTTTGTGGGTTTTATTTTTTTAAACAAATAAACATAGCTTAATCGTCGCTATGAATAATTTTCGTTTGTTTGGAGTAAATGGCTGACTTTGGAAATAATTAAAGTGAAAACAAACAAATCCTTCATTTCTTTCACACAAATCCCCAAATTTCAAGTACAGGCTATAAATGGGTAACTCAGCACACTTGTCATGCCATGGTCACATGACAACATTTCAAAAGTGGCAGGAATAGGAAACTGACCTCACAGTCACACTCGCACGTTTTCCTAGTTACCACAGGGATGAAGTCATATCATAACCCCCCCCCCCCTCCCAACCTCATCCCCCAATATATAAACAAGTGTTTATTGTCAAGGACATTTTCTATCCATTTTGGTCATCATCCCGCTGTTAGGAACCAGATCACCCCCCCCCCTCCCCCTACACCCACCCACCCACATGAATTAATAAGGACGCTGGGTCGGCGGTTGGTCAGTCAGTACGGGAAACACCCCACGTGACTAACGCCATGTATAACTAGAAATAGCTTCCCTCTAGTCTGAAAGTCGAGACCTGCTATTCCAAGAAAGGCAGTGCCGGTCTTCAGCGACCCTGGTGGTCACGTGAGAACACTTTTTCAATGTACAAATTGTTTTTGTCCCATTTGATTGCCCCTCTGGTGATATAGAAACTCATTGTGACTGTAGTGACTGTAGTGAGTGAGTGAGTGAGTGAGTGAGTGAGTGAGTGAGTGAGTGAGTGAGTGAGTGAGTGAGTGAGTGAGTGAGTGAGTGAGTGAGTGAGTGAGTGACTTGCGGTAGAGCTGTCCTTTGAAGACAAGTACAACTGTAGTATTACCGACAGGTACCTCCTTCAGTAACTAGTTTGAACTATTATTATTATTATTATTATTATTATTATTATTATTATTATTATTATTATTATTATTATTATTATTATTATTATTATTATTACTACTACTACTACTACTACTCATAGGAGGTGATGAAAATGGGAAATAGCAGGATTAGAAATCCCACTTCTTGCCATTCTAGGGCTAGCATGCTAACCATTACACTACCTAAGCTCCCCCATGTTGGTAGATCATGGGTTCGAACCCTGGTCGAGTCAAACCAATGACATCAAAATTTATACTTGTTGCTTCCTAGCCAGGCACTCAGCATTATTAGGATATGGCAAGGACTGGTTGGCTCAGTATCAGGATAATGTGACTGAGTGGGATATCAGGTCAAGGTGCTGGCGGCCTGATCTTCCAGTGGGGCAGCACTATAAATTTGCCATGAGTGCACACTGTCACAAGTTGGTACCCATCCTGATATGACCTTATATGTTGCCAGGACGTAAAACAACAACAAACAAACAACAACAACCTAAGCTCCCTGATGCTATCACCCTATCCACGACTACCTGCTTATGTCATGTCGCTCATTGCCCGAGAAGTCAGTGCAGAAAATATTATTATTCTTTTTATAATGCCGAACAAAAAAAAGTGTTTCCTGTTGCGTGGCATAATTTTTGTTGTTTCAATGAACATTTTCTGACAAATTACATGGGTTTCTACATCAAATTACATCACGGTCAATGAATTCATGGTAAAAATACAAATAAAACCTTTTTTTAAGGCCTAATAATAATAATTATTATTATTATTACAACTGTCAAAAATCTGTCCATGAATAAACAGACTAAAGACACTGTATTCAACAGCCTAACTTAAGTTTCATAATATCTCAATTAGAAAGACGACCAACCATAAGTGAATATCTTACTAATGCTAAGTACACACCTACCGTTTACGATTCGCGCACTAAAACTCGCGTCTCGACCCGACCCGCTTAAAACTGAAAACGGGCCGATTCATTTTTCGAATCACGAATCGCAATCGTCACGTTTTAGCCCTAAAACTGAGTTTTTAGTCGGGAATCGCAATCGCTAGGTGTGCGCGGGGATTTTTGAGTGCGAAACGGGCAGTTTTAGATCGTATACGGTAGGTGGGTGTGCACAAACGGTAGGTGTGTACCTGGCATTAGTAAGACGACTACCGGAAGTGAGCGCTTGCCGGTTGTATCTTCGGTGATGTGTACTTCCTCGTCCCTGCTATGCCTATCAGAGCAAGATAACCTATCTCAAAGTGGGGCCACTAAACCTCAGCCAAACGGACGGGATGGGATGCGATGGGTGTATCGGTAAGGTCGCTGGCTGGCTGCCCGTGCAAGAGATCATGGGTTCGAATCCTGCCCGAGCCATACGACTAACTAAAGATACTTTTCACCAGTGCAGCAGTCTGTACTGAGTCCCACTACCATACAGTGGAGATCTCGACTGTTCTGACTGACAACGACAAGTGGCAGCACGCTACCAGGGATAGTCCCTTACTAATACTAATAGTGCACTATTCACCCGTGGCTGAGACAACGAAGATACAACCGGCAAGCGCTCACCTCCGGTTGGTCATCTTACTGGTCGAGGTGACTTCGTCATGCAAACCAGGGATGAAAGTGGTCTCCGGGAAAAAAAGCGGAAATGCTGATATTCTCCCATAGGTTTAGCATTGTCAGGGAATCGCGGAAAAATACCGGAAGTCAGGTCTGAACTAAGCCTTGTTGTGACTGAATTATCGCCCATATCTAACAATTTCTTGCTTAGGTTTTATGTTCTAACTACATCTAAGGTCATATAAGAACGGGATTCGAACCACCGAACTGTTGTCCTATATACATCCCATCTTTTGGAATTTTGTTTAACATTGATCGGTGGATATAAGAAATCCCGGAAATCCGCGAAACCGCGGAGGTCTTTCATCTCTGTAAGTAAGATATTCACTTCCGGTTGGCCATCTAACTAAGTAAGACATTAAGAAACTTAAGTTAGGCTGTTGAATACTAAGTAAGACCAGACCGTACCTGCCAAGTCGGTACCTGCCAAGTCGATACCTGCCATGGTATGACCATATGTTTCTAGGTTGCAGCCCTGATGAAACTAGTATCCAGCAACAACAAAAAACACGGAAATCGGACCGGGACCAACAGCGAATTTCCGTGAAATGGGATCCGTGTTTATTGACTGATTGATTGATGGATTATGTAGGTGGCGCTTCTGGAACAACACATAAGAATGTTACAGCATCTTGAGAATACAGCCCCCAGATATAAGATGGCAAACATTGTGTTTCACTTGTCCGGTCAACAGCAGTGGCCTCTGGGCTTGGGAGACAATCATGGCTGCTAAGTAATGAGGTCGAGAAGCAGGATGCCAGGTGTGTGACACAACATAAACACCAACCTCGCAGCACCATCACGATGAACACTGGTAGAATACCTCGAGGCGATTCTAAGCTAAAAAGTAAAATCACTGACTTCATTAGAAATTATGAATATATAGTCCCCCCACCACCAAGCCGCCGCCCTCTGATGTCAGCGGAAAAACTAATGTTGTGGGTAGCAGCTCATTGTGCAGTACACTCAGTGAAAAAGGCATTATAGAGGATTTCCACCACCCAACCCGCCCTCTGATGTCAGCGGAAGAACTAATGTTGTGGGTAGCAGCTCATTGTGCAGTACACTCGGTGAAAAAGGCATTATAGAGGATTTCCACCACCCAACCCGCCCTCTGATGTCAGCGGAAGAACTAATGTTGTGGGTAGCATCTCATTGTGCAGTACACTCAGTGAAAAAGGCATTATAGAGGATTTCCACCACCCAACCCGCCCTCTGATGTCAGCGGAAGAACTAATGTTGTGGGTAGCAGCTCATTGTGCAGTACACTCGGTGAAAAAGGCATTATAGAGGATTTCCACCACCCAACCTGCCCCCCCTGATGGCAGCGGAAGAACTAATGTTGTGGGTAGCAGCTCATTGTAAAGCACACTTAGTGAAAAAGGCATTATAGAGGATTTCCACCACCATCCTGCCCTCTGATGGCAGCGGAAGAAGTAATGTTTGTAGCAGCTCATTGTAAAGCACACTTTGTGAAAAAGGCACTATCAATGATTTCCACCACCCAACCTGCCCTCTGATGGCAGCGGAAGAACTAATGTTGTGGGTAGCAGCTCATTGTAAAGCACACTTTGTGAAAAAGGCATTATAGAGGATTTCCACTACCAACCTGCCCTCTGATGGCAGCGGAAGAAGTAATGTTGTGTGTAGCAGCTCATTGTAAAGCACACTTTGTGAAAAAGGCATTATAGAGGATTTCCACTACCAACCTGCCCTCTGATGGCAGCGGAAGAACTAATGTTGTGGGTAGCAGCTCATTGCAAAGAACACTTTGTGAAAAAGGCATTATAGAGGATTTCCACTACCAACCTGCCCTCTGATGGCAGCGGAAGAACTAATGTTGTGGGTAGCAGCTCATTGTAAAGCACACTTTGTGAAAAAGGCATTATAGAGGATTTCCACTACCAACCTGCCCTCTGATGGCAGCGGAAGAACTAATGTTGTGTGTAGCAGCTCATTGTAAAGCCCACTTTGTGAAAAAGGTATTATAGATGATTTCCACTACCAACCTGCCGTCTGAACTAATGTTGTGGGTAGCAGCTCATTGTGCAGTACACTCGGTGAAAAAGGCATTATAGCGGATTTCCACCACCCAACCTGCCCTCTGATGGCAGCGGAAGAACTAATGTTGTGGGTAGCAGCTCATTGTGCAGGACACTCAGTGAAAAAGGCCGTATAGAGGATTTCCACCACCCAACCTGCCCTCTGATGGCAGCGTAAGAACTAATGCGGGTAGCAGCTCCTTGTGCAGAATACTCTGTGAAACCGGCCTTATAGAGGATTTCTACCAGCAAACCTCATTCGGCCATCACGGCTGGTCCCGCTTAGTAGGTGTTAAATGACGCGGATCTTCAGGTCGGTACGTGTGACAGTACTGACACAGTCGCCTCAGGAGGAAATTTTTGTCTGTCTGTCTGTCTGTCTCGCACGCACACACACACACACACACACACACACTCTGAGCCGTCGAGTCATCGGGGTGTGGCGTTTATACAACTGCTCCTCCCCCGCAGACAGACAGACAGTAGTCATGAGTCAATGTGTTAGGATTGGTCTGATCACTCTTTTTTTTAAATTCCTCCTAACAGACAGACAGACAGACAGACAGACTTGGATCTAATCGAATTCAGAGCAGTGATGTTAGTAAAATAACTGCATTGAAATGTAATTATGTCATACCAGTTCTGTCAGTAAAACAGTATATCGGTATCAAGATTTTACTAACAAAACATAAAGCTACCAATGGTAAGGCACCAGAATAAACATGTAACAATAAGGCTCCTAGACTGTTCTAATGTTGGTGCTTTTGAGGGTTCAGGCAATCTGAATTTGTCTAAAATATTGCATATGCATCCTTGAAAATATTGCATAATAACAAAAGAGATACTTCAAACTAAAATAAAACAAGATTATAGAAATAAACATACCTATTTCAAAATATGGAATAATCTAAATCATAGGATTTGTCACTTTAAATCATTTATGTTTACTTGTTTGTGCCTTTATGGAAGTCCACCACACTGCTAGAATTTCAAGTAATGATCTATATAGATTAAGTTATCTATTCGACGAACAGTGAAAATCATCACTATGATAATGAAGTCAACGGGAGGGATAATAACTATGGAAGCCCTCCTTTTGAGGCTAGCCCTACATGTCATGACTGTCATGGTGCAATCCATGCCCAGATGAGCAACGCTTCCGTCAGGCGACATATATATGGTCGGAAGACCTAATAGGACTGACCAATCAGGGAGGATTACTGACGGGGTGCGGAATGCGAATACCACGGCATTGGTAAATGCTTCTATTTAGATGTCATGGCAGCACTTCCGATGCTGCGCAATGATCGCTTCTATTTAGATGTCCCGGTGCTGCACAATGAATGCTTCTATTTAGATGTCATGGTGACACTGCCGGTGCTGCGCAGTGACTGCTTTTATTTAGATGTCATGGCGACACTTCCAGTACTGCGCAGTGACCGCTTTTATTTAGATGTCCAGGTGCTGCACAATAAATGCTTCTATTTATTGTCATGGTGACACTTCCAGTGCTGTGCAATGTCCCAGTGATGCACAATGAATGCTTCTATTTAGATGTCCTGGTGATGCACAATGAATGCTTCTATTTAGATGTCCTGGTGATGCACAATGAATGCTTCTATTTAGATGTCCTGGTGATGCACAATGAATGCTTCTATTTAGATGTCCTGGTGATGCACAATGAATGCTTCTATTTAGATGTCCTGGTGATGCACAATGAACGTTTCTATTTAAATGTCATGGCGGCACTTCCAGTGCTGCACAATGAACGTTTCTATTTAGATGTCCTGGTGATGCACAATGAACGTTTCTATTTAAATGTTATGGCGGCACTTCCAGTGCTCTGCAATGAATGTTTCTATTTAAATGTCATGGCGGCACTTGCAGTGCTCTGCAATGAACGTTTCTATTTAAATGTCATGGCGGCACTTCCAGTGCTCTGCAATGAACGTTTCTATTTAAATGTCATGGCGGCACTTCCAGTGCTGTGCAATGAACGTTTCTATTTAAATGTCATGGCGGCACTTCCAGTGCTGTGCAATGAACGTTTCTATTTAAATGTCATGGCGGCACTTCCAGTGCTGTGCAATGAACGTTTCTATTTAAATGACATGGCGGCACTTCCAGTGCTGTGCAATGAACGTTTCTATTTAAATGTCATGGCGGCACTTCCAGTGCTGTGCAATGAACGTTTCTATTTAAATGTCATGGCGGCATTTCCAGTGCTCTGCAATGAACGTTTCTATTTAAATATCATGGCGGCACTTCCAGTGCTGTGCAATGAACGTTTCTATTTAAATATCATGGCGGCATTTCCAGTGCTCTGCAATGAACGTTTCTATTTAAATGTCATGGCGGCACTTCCAGTGCTGTGCAATGAACGTTTCTATTTAAATGTCATGGCGGCATTTCCAGTGCTCTGCAATGAACGTTTCTATTTAAATGACATGGCGGGACTTCCAGTGCTGTGCAATGAACGTTTCTATTTAAATGTCATGGCGGCACTTCCAGTGCTGTGCAATGAACGTTTCTATTTAAATATCATGGCGGCACTTCCAGTGCTCTGCAATGAACGTTTCTATTTAAATGACATGACGGCACTTCCAGTGCTCTGCAATGAACGTTTCTATTTAAATGACATGGCGGCACTTCCAGTGCTCTGCAATGAACGTTTCTATTTAAATGTCATGGCGGCACTTCCAGTGCTCTGCAATGAACGTTTCTATTTAAATATCATGGCGGCATTTCCAGTGCTGTGCAATGAACGTTTCTATTTAAATGACATGACGGCACTTCCAGTGCTCTGCAATGAACGTTTCTATTTAAATGACATGGCGGCATTTCCAGTGCTCTGCAATGAACGTTTCTATTTAAATATCATGGCAGCATTTCCAGTGCTGTGCAATGAACGTTTCTATTTAAATGTCATGGCGGCACTTCCAGGGCTGAGCACTTCGGCAAAATATGATTTAAAGTATTTTATTATTGCTTAATTTAGTTATATGTCCATTTTAATCTGGACGGTCCTTTACATAATTTTTGTAATTTTTAATCTTTGCAATACATCACACATGCTCCTAACACCCCCAGCCAAGACGTGGGGCACTGGGGTCGGATCGTTTTGCACACGGCCTGTGTATTTTTAGGATAACCTTGCGGTGTTCGATTTGAAATCCTCCTCGGATCACCAGAGAATACGGCCTTAGCCATCCCGTCGAGTTCAGGCACATAGGAGAGTGGTCATAGACAGCAGCACAAAGTAGGGTATTAAAAACCTCATTCTGTTTCTCCCATTTATTACATAAGGTGATATTTTCAATTGGGTAAATTTTAACAACAAAAAGCGGTACATGTCAAAATAAAATAATTCTAAATGTCAGTGTAAAGCTGCATAGTCCAATACAAACATCATATTTTCAAAACCAAAGCTTACCTAAATTTGAATGCATCTCCAACTTAGACACATTAAACATTTGTTTTCTGAGAGAACGAAGTCAATTTAATAGAACATGTCCTTGCATGCCAGAAATCTCCTAAATTTGCCATTAATAACAAAAGTTACTTCAAATTAAAGTAATGACGTAGATTATAACGACCAGCCTAGTATATTTATTTAATAAATACGGATTTATTTAATACATATGGCATAACCTCAAAACAATCGAACCATGTCGATAAATAAAAATGAGCAAACGCAACTTACTCCGGGTATTTATATTGGCTTTTAAACAGATTGCAGAGTGCACGCTCATGCCCCACCATGACACCGTAGTTGTGCTGCATCAGAAAACAGTGCGATAATTATTGCCTATTATTGTGTGCTAAAGCTAAGATTCCTTATACCCGGTATGCGGCATGTGAATGCGGCAAACAATTGAAAAGCATTTTAACTGAATAGTGGTGCTTCCATACATCCGAATGCAAATGCGAATGCGGCAACTGAATCGGTCCATGGATCGATCGGTGGGGCATGCGAATGCGAATACTGGTGCGTTTGCCATAGAAAACAATGCTGTTTATCTACGCCGCATATATACGACATTCAGTGATTTTCAAAATAGTTTTGAGCTTGATTTAATGGATTTCACCTGTTAGTATATTGAATTTTAAATAAAATGACACTTCATTTGTGAAAATCGCTCTAATATTAAAGAAAATATGGACTTTTTAAAGTTTTTACTTTAAAGATCAAACCAAATCGCTGCATGCCGCACGGGTGGAATCAACACAGTCGCATGCCGCATTCGCATGCCGCATACAGCGTATAAGGAATCTTAGCTTTATGCGGCCTCAACATGCACTGATGTAGCAGCAGATCAAAGCGCAACACTAACATTGTTCCTTTCTTACTGGGCTCCAAATCACATTTTAAGATAACCCAATAAACTCTTTCGCAGTAAACCACAAAGTTGTGACTTATATCTGAGCTATTTATACTGATAATATCCATTCACAGAGAAAAATTGTGATTATATATATATATACATTTTGAAGCAAATTCCCTACCTACATTTCATCAGGGATGGGGAGGTGGGGGGGGGGGGGGTATATGACGGACAGAATGAACCTACAAGGTCAAGTCTGAGATTTCTTGGTATGAACACCAGTTTCGTACATGTATACATATTATTCTGCGTGACTCATCATCATGCATTAGACATGAGTCAATGTGTTAGGATTGGTCTGATCACTCTTTTTAAAAATTCCTCCTAACAGAAAATGAGGTCACGAAGTTGACCTAATTTCAGAGCGGCTGTGCTGTTCCTGACTCCCTTGGGGTATTGGCAGAAAGGCCAGTCTCCAACGACGACCCAAGCCCGTCTAAATGGGCTGTCACATTACGGTATAGGTCAATGTATGTTGACGTTCATCGGCAAAGTTTTGTGCATGCACAAAACCTTCGACGTACGACAACGTTCAAAAACGTGTGGATTTTATGTCGGCTGTACTTATGTATACGTTAGGCGTACGTCGATGTATGTTAGACAAACGTTGTTCACTACGTTGCAATATGTTGACCTATGTTAAAGGCAGTGGGAACGTACAGTCCGCGTACTGACAACGTATGTACAGTCCGCGTACTGACAACGTATGGATAATGTACGCCTAACATACATTTAGCGTTTCTCCAGCGTGTCTTGGTGTATGTAACATATGAGGCGTAGTTCTGGCGATCAAATAACATATGCTGGGCCCCTATGGTATGTATACGTCCAACTTTGCCCCCCTCCCCGAAAAGTCTGACGCTTCTCGATGTAAAAAAGTGACTTTACATGTTGACTGCGCGCTTGCGAGATGCATCGTAATGTGACAGGGCATTTAGATGCTCCATCCATGACCACACAGACACTCAAACTATGGTTGGGCCCTAATTGGTTTGCTTTATTGTTGTACATTAGTTGATTAAGCAGGTGAAATTAATTGGGCTTCCTCATTCCACTGCCCCTTGCCTGCCCTATCCTAGTAATGCCAAACGTCATGCTAGATAGCGACAAGCATAAATTGTTAAGTTATTGGTCTGACTTAACCAGAGTTCAAACCCAGGGTTCGAATCACACAACCTACCAAAACGGGAGGCAAACCCAACTCATTCGACTATTCCATCGTTTCAATATACAAACCATGACTCATATTCGAACCTGATAATTGTCAATAAGTAAAGTTGTGTTAGTCATGTTACTGCCTCTTTAAAACACAGGGGTGAAGGTAGAAGTTATAACTGTCACTTGAAATTAACATTTGGTCCCAGAGCACAATGAGCTAATATGTGTATGTTTCACATCTAAATGTGTATGTTTCACATCTAATATGTGTATGTTTCACATCTAATATGTGTATGTTTCACATTAGTTGTAGCTACAGTAGAATTGTTTCCGGTGTAATGTCCTACTGTTGTCACAAACCATGATTCAGACTGGCAAAATTCGTAAATCTGATTTCACATATATATATGGTTTCAGTCTTCTATTAAAAAATGTTTTAACTTTAAATAAATAAAAGTAGACTAACAACAAACTGTGAAGAAATATAGGTCACAATGTATTCTATAAGAAATGAAGTCCGCTTCCCACCATCAGGAATAAGGGACAGTTTATGTTGAATGTCAGAATGACTTGGGTTAATTATTTGTAGAACCCGTGCACATATGCACCTAGATAAAAGATTCACCCGGTACTTGTAGTACACAGGTGAATGACAACGTAGTCTAAATACGGGCCAAAATAGCTTTAGTATGGACCATGACCTAGAAACTGTGGCTCCAGTATCAAATGGCTACCCATATAGGCACAGAGTTGGTGAAATGGGAGAGAATGCAAAAAGACAAGATGGCGGCCACAGAACGCCGTCGATTTCACTTTTAAATTGCATTAAACTGGATATTATATTATATTTTTCAACTCAAAGGTAGCGGGCTATCAATAAGACATATGTAAAGAATAAATGTTGCTTCTTGTGAAATTAGGCTGTCAATTCATTGACCCGTTTTTTTGACAGCTTTTACATAGGGTTGGTTTGCACCCCTACTGCAGCAGTACGGGGTGAATCTTGTATCTAATATGCACCATGCCGACCCACGTCACCAAATAAGTCAAACAGTGGGTTAAATTGGTCACTGCATAATGTCTATATGTGGACCATGCATACTGATATATATGTATTATCACAATTTGCCTAATTAAACGGACGAAACAGTGAGTTATGTTGATCAGTCTCCTTCTTAAACATGCATACTGATATAAAACATCGGGGATAAAGGGTCATCGTTGATCCCAACATCTAAATTAAAGGGGAGTGGTTAGAGTGTCTGACTTTTTTCTAGGTCGGACTCCTAATCTGAAGATCTGTGGTTCGATTCCCCATGCCCCCACCGCTGCCAATTTGGATTTCCACCGCTGTGTATAACTTACAGCATCATCAAAGGCTGGTTGCTCTCATACCATGTCTATGTGGTGTGGAAGGTTAAAAATCCCTTGGGTCGGTAAAAGTGTAGGCTCGGGCTTTCTATCGACAAACTGCCTAATGGTGAAAACAAGTCTATTCAGACTTATCCATGATAGGCAGTATAAATCTCAAAGAAAAAGAAAAAAAAGAGGTGAATAATGTATCTAAGGCGAAACATGTTACTTATGAGAGCGCATACTTACTTGAGCTTGTTGACATAATCCTGTTCGATTGCACATCGCTCTTTAATGAAGTGTTGGTAGCGTTCACAAAAGTCCAACCCCTTCTGTGTGTGATCAGCTATGTTGTCAAACTGATCCTGTCAGACAAAGAAACAAAAACACAACCATAGGTTAGCGCATTGCAGGAGCCAAACCTCACAACAATGTTTAAATCACCAGTGTTACTTTTATTGCGCATGGTTTGGGTGAGTTATGCATCCAAGTTTTTATTCTCTGAATATAATGATTATAATTCCATTGCATGTGCAAAGTATTATTAAAAGGCCTTTTCCTCGGAGCTCGAGCACTGAACTGTAACCCACATTATGTCTAGCCAGTGATACCATCGGGTATGTTAGTGGTGGAAATCTTCTAGAAGACATTTTCCACAGAGCATGCCGTACAGTGAGCCCATATTAGTTCTTGTCATTGTCACCCATGTCGACAGCCAGGGGCATATTCACAGCAGAGATTGAGTAGAATTTATTATGTTGGTCCGTGGTTATATTTTTTAAACCCCAACATGTCAAAATATGGTGGTTTTTTTTGTGAAGATTTATAATGCCTATCAAAAGTATCATGGATAAGCCTGAATAGGCTTGTTTTCACCATTAGACAGTTTGTCGATAGAAAGCCCGAGCCTACACTTTTACCGACCCAAGGGATTTTTAACCTCCCACACCACATAGACATGGTATGAGAGCAACCGCCTTTGATGACGCTGTAAGTTATACACAGCGGTGGAAATCCAAATTGGCAGAGCTGGGGACACAGGGAATCAAACCGCCGACGCTCAGATTAGGAGTCTGACCTAGAAAAAAGTCAGACACTCTAACCACTCTGCCACAGAGAACACCGACAATGTGTCAAAAGACATCTAGGTAACAATAGTTACACAGGGTGATATAGATGAGAATGGCCTGCAACAACAAAATCCTGGAAAATAGGGAGGGGTGCAAAACCAGGAACGGTCGCACATTTTTGACAATATCCAGATATTTGCTACGCCTAAATGCCACAGGAGTTTATTTATAGGAAACATAGATGTGGAATCTTTGTAGCCTACCCATGTCAGTGGTTTCCATGATTTGATTTTGCTGTGGTTTCCATGATTGCATTTGCTCTGGTTGCAAATGCCAGCAGGGTTTGAGCTGTGTGGGATGTGTGCGAGATGGTAAATATATGTCACAAGTGAAATGCTATAATACACAGGTAGGCGTAGGTATGGTGATTGCACCAGGGAGCCTAGGTAGTAGATAGCTTAATAGGTTGGGATGCCCACCTAAGAATGACAGAAAAGAGGCTAGAGTCCCACCATGGGGACAATGTTACCATGTATTTCTTTGCAACAGAGCAATGATGTGATCACAACCATGTACATGCGAAGCATTGTACGTGATGAATCGTTTGGCGCCTGAACCATTCCTATGCATGTAATTGAAATGCGCTACCTGGATATATGCAATAATAAACGGTATAAAAATATATATATCTAAACTTTTGTTTTAAAATACATGATTCCAGGGGGACAAGTTTGGTGAACTGCACTCGCATCCCCATGTGAAATGCCACATAAACGGTTAGTCTGTCTGCAGCGAATCTGGATAGCCTAGACTAATGCCAAGTACACACCTACCGTTTACGATTCGCGCACTAAAACTTGTGACTCAACCCGACCCGCTTAAAACTGAAAACGGGTCGATTCATTTTTCGAATCGCGAATCGCAATCGGCCCGTTTTAGCCCTAAAACTGACTATTTAGTCGGGAATCGCAATCGCTAGGTGTGCACGGGGAGCGCACAGCTAGCGATTTTTGTGTGCGAAACGGGCAGTTTTAGATCGTATACGGTAGGTGGGTGCGCACAAACGGTAGGTGTGTACCTGGCATAAGCGAGGATGCTCGCCATGGAATGGCAGAAATGTGGTTTTTAAGTCCCGCTCGAGGCACAGCGTCCGTTATTTTTGCCCCCGCTCCCAATGCCCCCCCCCCCCCCCCGTCACATATAACGATGCTTTTGTTCATATATCAGACATCTGACTTTATACATCTGAAGTGAGTTCATGCAAAATATAATGAGAAGTTATGCCCGGTCTGATAAGAGCGATTGTGAGTGAGCCAATCAAGCCAAAGATTGTGCAAATTTACGGTCAGGAAACAACTTCTCTTATTAAAATGTTTGTTTTGTCTTCTTTCCTGTTCTTTGTTATTGTTGTAGAACAAACCCAGTAGTACGAATTCGACAAATCGCCTTTCGAAAGCCAGTAGGCGTCGAAAGAATTTATGCTAAATCTGGCAAAAATATTATTTTCAAATATAATTTAAACATGGATCGGAATACAACATTTGTCACATCCAGAATATGACAATCACTGAAAAGCTGTTGGTGCATAAATTAATTAATTAATTAGTAATCAATCGACGAATTGTTAGTGCAGTATTCCCCGTGTCACCAGTGGGTCACGTGACGTTCTGGTCTCGTGATGAGTCAGCCTCCCCCACCCCACCCAGGCACCCATTGTTGCGCTCACTTGTTAATAATAATATGGTGTCTAGATCAGTGCACCCGGTGACTCTGGGACGCAACAGTAGTGCCGATGTTAATGAAATAGAATAAATCAGGGGGGGGGGGGGTCGGGAGCAGCCATTTTGTCTTCCAACTTCGGGGCGCATACACTTTGAACCAGTGATCCAGAGGGTTTTTCAAACTGATCTTGTTTATTGTCGTATCCTATCGGTCCTGCACACACACACCCCGCCCCCACCAAAACTGTGAGCACGTCAAATCTGGGTCATTGAACTTAGACCGAGGCTTCCGCGACTGTTTATACTTGTGCTTAGTTGTTGTACCCTCTTGGGGATGAGTATATGTACTATGTGTGTACATGCATGAACTTAGACCGAGACTTTCTCTGACTGTTTATACTTGTGCTTAGTTGTTGTACCCTCTTGGGGATGAGTATATGTACTATGTGTGTACATGCATGAAGTTAGACCGAGGCTTCTGCGACTGTTTATACTTGTGCTTAGTTGTTGTACCCTCTTGGGGATGAGTATATGTTCTATGTGTGTACATGCATGAAGTTAGACCGAGGCTTCCTCGACTGTTTATACTTGTGCTTAGTTGTACCCTCTTTGGGATGAGTATATGTTCTATGTGTGTAGATGCATTAAGTTAGACCGAGGCTTCCGTGACTGTTTATACTTGTGCTTAGTTGTTGTACCCTCTTGGGGATGAGTATATGTTCTATGTGTGTACATGCATGAAGTTAGACCGAGGCTTCCTCGACTGTTTATACTTGTGCTTAGTTGTTGTACCCTCTTTGGGATGAGTATATGTTCTATGTGTACATGCATGAAGTTAGACCGAGACTTTCTCTGACTGTTTATACTTGTGCTTAGTTGTTGTACCCTCTTGGGGATGAGTATATGTTCTATGTGTGTACATGCATGAAGTTAGACCGAGGCTTCCTCGACTGTTTATACTTGTGCTTAGTTGTTGTACCCTCTTTGGGATGAGTATATATATGTTCTATGTGTGTATATATGCATGAAGTTAGACTGAGGCTTCCATGACTGTTTATACTTGTGCTTAGTTGTTGTACCCTCTTGGGGATGAGTATATATATGTTCTATGTGTGTACATGCATGAAGTTAGACCGAGACTTTCTCTGACTGCTTGTCCTTGTATTTACTTACAGGCTACATATGTACACTCTTCAGACTTCAAATGTGACCCTAAAACTGCAACAGTTTTTCTAGCATTTGGGGCGTGCTTTATATTTAATGCTGTATACACAACAATCCCATGTAAAAGAGCACTTCGCTCTTTCCCCACCAACATTGATTTATCAAAACTTCTCTTTTCAGTTACCCTCTTGGATATATAACACCAGTAGCATTATGTCGTCGCCTGTCCGCTTAAGGAAATGCACAAATAGACTACATCGCCATTCCAGCGGCGCAGTGCATTGTGGGATGCGTGGAAGAAAAACAAACCAGTGAGAAGCACATGGCACATGCTAAGACACTGGGTGCAGCTATGAAATGTGCTAGTTTCAGCTCATCTCAGCTCTTGTTTGATACATAGAACATCACCTAAAAATATATATATAATAAATTAAGATATTCATCTTTTATCCAGCTTTTCATTTACATCAATATAATCAGCAAATCTTATGACATATGCATTTAGATTCAGACAAATCTGAGCACCCAGACTAGTGTTAGAGCTGAAATTGTTTGTTCAAAATGCTTAATTATGGAGCGTTGTGTCTTAAACTTATTCATTATATTATTATATTGCATCCATCCATCCATGTTTGTGCCAAATTGTTATGTATTTTTTCAAATTAATTTTGAATAAAATTGAAGCTATGCCCTACGCGTATCGGCAAACTCAATGGCCGTATGCCTTTGCTTGCTGCCAGCGCCGTTTTCAGCGCATGCGCAGTCGGAACAGTTATCTCGTCTATTGTGCGAGGTGCGGGGGCTGAGAGGGTGTCAGCGAGGCGTGGTCAAGTTGAAACTTGCAACAACAACAAAGTGGTTCAGCTCCGTTCAGTTGGTTTTGGGTAACACTAGATGGCGCCTACAGACAGCTCGGGTTAAAGGTCAGCTAACATGACCCGCACCAGTCAATAAGGCGGACGCTATGACTTTAGAGATTGTCGTAGGGAATTAATAATATTAATAATAATAATGTAGTGCTGGGCTCACTGATAAATAATTCTATAATAAAATTATCGCTCAAAAAATAAATAAATCAGAAAACCAGGGACAATGTTTCTAGTCCGGCTACACATAAAAATGGAGGTTATGTGAAATAATAGCTCTCAATCTTAAGCTGTATTCACACGGGGAAGTTAAATCGATTCATATAAATCGACTTGCCTAGTTCGACTCACATGTGCCGTGTGAATGCGCGGCTGAGGCGTTTCAGGGCTGAATCGATTCATATAAATCGTTTAATGTAAAACGCCTCGCACGGTGATCTACAGGAACCGATCTACGCTGAATCGTTTTATTTATGACATCACACCCATGCGCAGTCGAGGGAAACGTGACAGTCGAGACCTGAGTGTGTTGACTTTCCGGTAAATTTGCTCTATGAAACTGATAGCTGTGCACAGATATTTTTTTCATGATTTATTTTAAGGTTTTCACTGCCCAGCAGAAGTTTTGACCGTTCCAAACCAATACGATTCAGTCCATACATATCTAGGTCGAACCCACACTCTCGTGCCGACGTCGACGAACCCAAAGTGGCGCTGGTTAGTCTGGACTTGCTCATGCGCAGATATCCACTTCTGCCTTAAACCGCCCTAAGTACTGCCTGTGTGAATGCGACACACTTTGAAACTCAGCCCGTGTGAATGCGCGCCTAGATCACTTCATATAAATCGCCTTCTGTAGATCGCTTTAGATTTTGCCCGTGTGAATACAGCTTTAGTTGTAGATTGTCGTGGTGGCTGAATAGACAAGATTCAGAGTGTCGGCTTCCAGTGCAGAAAGTCGGGCGTTCAACTCCTGGATGAGTTAAATCAATGACAGAAAATGTATACTCGTTGCTGCCTAGCCTGGTGCTCTGTACTAACAGAAGAGGGCAAGGACTGGTTAGCTCAGTATCAGGATAATGTTGAATGGGATATTGAGTGGTGGTGCCAGCAGCCTGGACTCCCAGTGAGAGAGCATTATAACATTGCTATTGTCACAAGTCGGTACCCATCCCCATGACCTTAGATGTTGCTAGTACGTAAAACCGTATACAAAAAAAGCAGTCATGTGACTCACTTCAGAATGACCTTGGTTAATAAGGCAGACGGATGCCATTTAGTAGAGCAATCCTTTAATTGTTCAAATCGATCATATTTATCATGTTCAAACTGCCAAACACACTGAATTTCAGCTCTTTTTGGTTTTGTACAGGCGTGTGCCTGTCCAATGCTTCTAAAGCATTGTAAAGGCCCTGTCACATTACGCCGTATGGCATTAGCGTATGCCGGCGTATGCGGTTTTCGACCCATACACCATCATACGCTACGCACGAGGTCCCAGCGGCATCTGAAGCGTATGCCCATCGTATGCCTAACCTACCCCTAGCCTATGGCGGCGTATTCAAAGCGTATCCCGACCTATGCGCAGCATACTGTGATGAGGTTTGATGGTTGTGATTGACAAGTTCAGTGTATGCCCAACCTATGCGTAACCTATGTCGGCGTACGCCGAGCGTATGAGCAGCGTATGAGCCATACGCCGAAAATCTTTGAGCATGCTGAATTTTTTTTGGACGGACGCGCGTATGATGGCGTATGCCAGCATATGCGTAGCGTACGGGTCGAAAATCCATACGCTAACGCCATAGTGTGACACCACTTTTACAGAACGTTGGGGGTACGCAAGAGACACCCGGCGGGTGTCAATCCAGCGTATGCCCAACCTATGCCGACGTACCCCTAACCTATGCATAACCTATGCCGGCATATGCATAGCATACACCTAGCCTATGAGCAGCGTATGATCCATACGCTGCCATACGCTGAAAATTTTGAGCAAGGAAACAGGCGTGTTGGAAGATCGGCGTAGGCGTAGCGTATACCGACGTAATGCGCTTACGCCGCCGTACGCTCCCGCAAAAAACCATAATGTGACAGCCCCTTTAGAAACACGCTTTTGGCCATCCTAAAAAGAGCAGTGGAAACTACACAAACCTTAATGACTTAGACTTTTTAAATGGTTCAGGGATAATTGCTTGAGTGACATAAATAGTGACTTCAACTAGCATGTCTATGTCCTATTTGACGATTTTCACATCAGGAATACAGACAAATTGAGGCGGGGGGGGAAGGAAAACACATTTTTAACAGAATGGCTAATGCACCGAATGTCAGCTAGCTGGGTCTGTGCTACTGGGTTGGGTGTGCCTGTTCAATGCTTCTAAAAAAAAAAAAAAAGTAAATAAAAGACAAAATAAATCAATCCCACAGAACTCTGTATGATGTCACGTATCAGCTATGTTTACAGGTCTCTTCTGACAACCAGAGAATATGCACATGCATGAAATCCATGATGTAAACAACAACACCCAATGTGTCTATAATTTCATTCTAGATCAGAATAGACAGACCCAGTGTGATTAATATGTCAGTCACCATAGCAACTGCCCACTCAGTATTTTGTAAATAGACACTAACGCAAGAAATCTGCGCATTTTCATTGACACACACCCCTCATTGGAATACAATTGCAGGAATACCTATAGCAACCAACCATCACAGGGAGCCAGATATGGAAAATGGTAAAATATAATTGCCAGTTTGTACTATTTGGGAAAAACTAATACACAGATAAAATGTGTGAAATTAGCCAAATAAATTAGAAAAGGGGATGCTAAGCCAATGCATTAAAATCTGTTACTGTTTATGGTGTCAACATTTTTAGCTGCTTGCCGAAATTAACTTAATATGTTTTCACTTATAATATCAACGAAATTACATTGAAACTATTCCTGTAATTAACTTATACTCACTTGCCATTAACATATATACCTTTAAAAATATGCTAATTATACAACAAAATTACAATATCAACAAATGGATTTGTGTAGCAAAGGCTTTGAAATTATCAAATATATGCATCCAAAATTCATAGGATTGTGCAACTTCAAAATTATATTAAGCTTAAAGGCCCAGTAATACGATCAACATAACTCTACTTATTCGAATATGATTATTCATGGTTTGTATATTTTGAAACATCTTATTCCCTGCAAGTTGAGGGCCCCTGTAGTCAAGACTTGGTTATTAGGGTCATTTGGACTGTTTCAGCTATTTTAACTATTCTTAACAATTTCAAGTGCAATACTACAGCTAATTAACCTAGAATTTCAATATTATTCTAAAACATAGGGGATGTCCCTGAGCTGGTCTTTGGTTCCGTCCTGCCATGGAGATAACTGGAGAAGCTGCTGAATCATACAGCCCTCTTATGAGTTTGAATGTTTCAATCATAGCCCCACGTAAGCGGCAGTAAGCCAAAGTTGGGACATTTTAACCTCTCTGGATAACTGGGATCCTTTAAACCTGGTACCATTCTAGTAGCTCTTCGTTGAACATTCTCTATCATGGTTATTTCTTTTTTCCTTGTGGGGCTCCATACTCCATTTATATACTCCAATTGTGGTCTCACGATGGTCTTAAATAACAATCGGAAATTTTCTAAATCCATATATATAAATGACCTTCTCATCAACCCAATCATTTGGTTTGCTTTGTTTACCATGTCATTTATGTGCTGCTCAAAATGTAGCTTCATAGATCTACTGTTATACCATGGTCCTTATCCCTCTCCACCGTACTCAAGATATGATCTTTTTCAGCTTCTCCTACCATTTGCTTCATAGTATAGATGGATGTTACAATCAGATCCTTAGTTAAAATAAAGTAGACATTAGCATTGCATGACAAGTGATTAGACATTAGCACTGCATAGGATTGTGAGTAGATAATGGCACTGTATTAAATAGACAGTACCGCTGCCAAAATAGCACTGTCACCAGTAGCACTTCCCGTTGTAAGCGATATCAGTGCCTGTTTAAGGCTGTTACATACACATTGTAACTGCATTGTCATTTGGTCGACTTTCACCTCCTTACATTGTTACAGGGGTGGATGGCACTTGGAAATCCGCCGCGCTTTCCGGTCTCGCTAAACAAGCGCTGTGACGTCATCACTTTCCAGCACTGCATTTTTCGGCGTTCACAAAAATGTGAATTTAGGATAGTAGCTCTGCTCAAAATAGGGTACAAATGTATCATTTTGAAGCACACCAATTTTGACAGATTCTAGTTTTTGTTTGATCAAAATCCAACAGGAATTGACAGATACCCAGCTTTCTGAAGTTTAAGGTAACTTTCTCTACATTATGGCACTCTTGCTATTTAGCAGACCATCTTTATTTCTAGGTAGACCAGTTAGTTAATGTCTTCATTATTAATTTGTGAAGTTTCATAGTGATCCGGATTTCCGCACTGCCGTTTTTCCGTTCTGTAAGTTTGCCGATATCGCCATTTTTCATCTGAGAATTTAAAAAATATTTATTTTTGTTGTTGTTGTGTGATGGTGTATTTATGCAATTATATGTGCGAATGTCACTAGAAGATTTTGAGACATTACCTTGGAAATTAACAGTGTAGCATTACTTTGAATCAGTGTAGGTTTTCTTGTCAAGTGTCACAGTTATATCACACTTTGTAATGCTACTTACTATAGGCAAGAAAGAGGGTCTGATTTCTACACCTTTAAAGCATCATACTTTGGGTTCTAATAAAGCTATTATAACAAATGAAGTATATTTGTGCAGCATTTTGCAGCCTCTTGGTGATAAAAAAAAATAATTTGATGCATTTTGTTTGTTTGAAAAAAAATGTCCAAGTGCCTACTACTATTGCTAGGGGATGACAATGTATTTCACCAATCTGTAACCTCCCAAGGATCCTGACTCAATAAAGTAGGTCAAACAAGCAATTGAATAGATGGGACAAAACATATATCCGGTGTCGCAGTTTCAGAGGGTACCCGGTTTAAAATGGGCCTTTTCGCAATGTGCATGCGTCAAAGTCGACCAACAATTTCAAAGTGCAGTTGCTGCGGTTGAGAATGTTCCCGATTTGAGGAGGGGAACACAAACTTGAGGAATTTGAGAACACTGGTGCGGATATTTCATTATCATTATGAAACTTCACATACTGAAAGTTAAGACATTAAATAACCGGTCTTTCCATATGAAAAAAAAAGTCTCATGTTTTATGAGATTAGTAACAATAACATGGGAAAAATTAACTTCAACTTCAGAAAGCTTGAGTTTTGTCAATTCTTTATGGATTTTGACCAGACAAAAACTCAAATCTGTGCCATTTAATGGTTTGTTGTTTTTACGTCCTAGCAACATCTAAGGTCATATCAGGATGGGTACCGACTTGTGACAGTGCGCACTCATGGCGACTTTATAATGATGCCCCACTACAATATCAGGCCACCAGCACCATGACCCGACATCACATTCAGTCACATTATCCTGACACTGAAGCCACCCAGTCCTTGCCATATCATAATAATGCAGAGTGCCTGGCTAGGAAGCGGCAAGTTTCAATTTTTAGTCATTGGTTTGACTCGACCCGGGTTCGAACCCACAATCCCATGAGTTTGGATCTCCCGATCTCTCAAAACAGGAGACGGATGCTCAACTCAATCGGCCATCCCGTCAGGTTGCTTGTTGGAGTATTATGTCCTGGCAACATCTAAGGTCTGGCTTACCATTTATTGGACTTCAAAATAGTATCATTCCCTACTAGTATACAATTTGAGCAGAATTAACCCCTGAAATCCACATACTTTATTAAACGTGGGTCCAATCTCAATCTGATTGATGCATGCGCATTGCGAAAAGGCTCATTTTAAACCGGGTACCCTCTCAAACTGCGACACCGGGAAGCCGATCTAGTATTCCACTGCTAGCCCACACGGTCCGGGATTTAAAACATTCGGAATAAGGAAAGACTCCACGCTCACATATGTTTTATTTGGCCAATCATGGCAGGTATAGTTGGGGAGGCGGTCATATTTGCAGCATGATCGACATGTTTTCTATAGTATCCAATTCTAGACCAGTCATTACAGGATTTTATGTATACATATATATGTACGTATGTATGTATGTATGTATGTATGTATGTATGTATGTATGTATGTATGTATGTATGTATTTTTTTGGTATTTTTGTTTTGTTTTTTTGCACATCAAGCAGCGGTATTTTCAACTGCGGACAATTGCCAATTGAATTCTTTTTAACCATTCCATTGCTCCTAGTAATGCCGAGCGACAGGCTAGGTAGCGATAAGTATCAATTTGTCATTGGTTCGACTCGACCAGGATTTGTACCCATCATCCCATGCCCATGGGATGATGGGTTCTAATCCCATTGTCAAAACAATGGGATTCGAATCCCATACATTACAATGATTACATACATGTATGTACGTACGTATAGTATACATGTACGTACGTTCGTATAGTATACATGTACGTACGTTGTTCTCATTATGTCATTGCAGTCCTGGTAATTATATTCAATATAATTGTGTAAGAAATGATTGGAGAGGTTCCATGAAACTTGCAATTGTAATAACTCCATAAAAATTGACAAATAATCACAAACATGAAAGAAAAATGTGGTGGCTTGCACACTGTGACTTGGTCTGGTTAAGTTCAAGATAAAGTTGTAGCTGGTAAAATACTGCGAGCTCAACTATCTTCAGTTGGAAAAAGTTCAGTGTCAGAATTTGGTGGCCTGTCTGGGCTATACTCAGATTACTCTTATTTAAGTTAATATGAATAAGCAATGCTCAGGAGCGACCCCCACTTGAAAACGGTGTCGAGAGCAAAACAAATGCATGCGGCCATTGAAATTGCTGATACGCGCAGTGCAAAACTTCCATTTTATTGTAAATTAATAGAAATACAGAAGATTTTTGTTCTTTTTGGTGATGGGTGTATTTATGCTGATCATAATGGTTAAGTCTAATGACTTGTTTTTGCCACTAGACAGTAAGTCTTGTGACTCCCCTTCTTTTTATCACTTTCAGTTGTGTAGCTATCTACTGCGTGCATTCTTTCTCTCTTTGTAAGCATTACCCCACATCCCCCAAACCTCTGTCAGTTTGTTCTACAATCAGATAATTGTTTGCTTACCAATAGTTACTTTCTCTGACTGTCTTCACCTTGCTGTTTTAGTGGTCATTAGTCTTTTATTTTAAGTTTAAAGATTACCTTCTGTATGTATCATACCTAGCATGTATACCCTCTAAAAATTTGCTTGAATTATCAGTGTATTTTCTATTTACTTATCTATCTTGCTTTTTTAATTCATTTTATTTGTAGTTGTCATTAGTCTAGCAGTGCATTTAGCTCTCTCTTGATTAATTTTGTTAATGTTTCTATTGTCCCTGTACTTCTTTCTTCTACTCCCAGTGTATACCATTTCCCTTGCTTTCATGTACTCAGTACTCCTCTCATATGATCTGTTTTTGGCTCTGTTTATTATCTATAAAACATGGAAGTTCAGAATTACAAACTAGTCTATTGACGTACACATATAAATGCTTGCAGAATTATTGTTTACATTTTGGAATAGTTTGTAGTACTTTGTGGGGGGGGGGGGGGGGGGGGGGAAATCATGGTTTTACAAGGTGTTGAAGTTGACCACTGATGAAAAAAAGCCTAAAATAGGTTTAAAAAAAATTATTCTAGCACCTGAAAAATATGAATATTTAGTTATTTATCTTTCATTTGATACCTATATTGTGTATTTGTGTTTATTAGGTTAGTCGCTACAGAAATTACTTAGAAATTTGTGTGCACATCGGCCATCGTGTAGGCACGGTACAGTGTTATCTGGTCACGCTAAATTTGTGACCTATCGAGAACAGGGCTCAATACGAATAATGTGCATGTTATGTAGTAACATGAGTAATTCATAACAATTGGTCACCTCACATCTACTGAATTACTTGGTTGCCAAAACAGAACAAATTTAAAACATGAAGAACTGGTTTAACTCATAGCTTAGATCTTATTATTCTGTAGACTATGCTGACAGGCAAAGAAATAATCAAAACAAAAGTTATTGAACTAAAATTTAGAGAACCCAGTTAACTCATTTTGGCTCCTTATTAACCAAGTAATTCTATTACATAGTGTGACTTATTCTACTAACTGGATTGGGCTTACAAGTAATCTAATAGATAACTGGATAAACTCATATTCTGGAGATACTGTTCTGATAGAATATAAAATATATAAAAAAGGAAAAATATAAAATGTCATAAACTATGAAATTATTTAAATTTAAGTTGATCTCCAACTGCTAGTGGACATTCTCAAAGAATTAGAAGTCCCAGTTCTATCTATGCATGTTATATAAATCATCAGTACATTATAGACTAGGATTTTATTCCTCTCTATTGTTCTTTTGTAAACTGACAAATGGGTCCAAACTTAGATGAAGTTCTATCTACTAATTAGATTGAGCTTCTAAGCAATATAATAGATAAACTGGGTTAACTCATATTCTGGAGATAATGGTCTCATAGTTTCAAAAAGAAATCAAATACCTTGCTGATATGTATCTAATGAAATTTATAAACATGAACTTAAATAAAATTCAAATTGATCTCCAACTATTAATGGACAATCTCAAAGAATTAGAAATCCCAGATCTATCCATGTTGTTATATAAATCATCAGTAAGTGGGTTAACTCATATTCTAGAGATAATGGTCTCATAGTTTCAAAAAGAAATCAAATACCTTGCTGTTATGTATCTAATGAAATTTATAAACATGAACTTAAATAAAATTCAAATTGATCTCCAACTATTAATGGACAATCTCAAAGAATTAGAAATCCCAGATCTATCTATGTATGTTATATAAATCATCAGTAATTTGTTCTTTATTAAAAATGCCAAAGAACTCTGCTGGAATGACTGAACCCACAACATAGAAGGTTTCTGACTATTCAAAACTGGTGTTGCCAAAGTGATGTAAACAAAACTTGTATGCGTTGCCATAACCACTCAACTCAATCTGTGATCCAAGGAATTTGCATCTCAGTTGCTAGGTCCGGTAGTGAGGACACAATCATGTCTCCAAGCAATCATATCAAATGTCAACAACAATCTCCAAGGAAACCCACAGTATATCTAGAGGTGAAAACCTAGGATCTCCAACTCACGTTGTCCTGGCACTCATACAGTAAACACCTGGAAGGCGGTTTTCTCCACCCTCCCTCCCTCTTGTACTTATGATATGGCTACTAGGGCTGAGTGTTAGAGGTATTCGGTTGAATCGAACTCGGAACCTTGAGTGTGTGTTTAATAACATAGCCTGTGTGTTTTTATAGATATGACTTAAACTGACATGTGGTATAATACTTATGTATACTTACAAATGATTGATTGTACGAACCTGTATTGCTACGAATAATCTTGAAGATGTAAATAAATTATAAATTTACTCCCAGTCCAGTCTTTTGTTATGAATTATAATTTACTACACTTAGTCTCCGAATGCAAATTATATGAAGTTACCAGATCTATTTGTGCCCAAAATGATATCCTGGAATACTGAAAAGGTCACAACTTAATTGTTATAACCAATAGGACAAAACATTGATTTCTAGCAAAACTAAATCATAGATAACTTCGGAACGAATAATGATATTTACACAATTTAAAAACCCATTAAATCTATTATGTGATCTCTGTCTGTCTACCAGTTTGCAGTACTCTGTCGGTGCAACAGTTTTTCAATTTTCATGTGATGTACCTAGCTATGCCTATGCTATGGTATAGAGGGGGTGTAATGACATCATGAGACTACTTCCGGTGGCCATATTGGATTACATATGAAAGGCTTGGAAGTGCTTACATTGTGTTTATTTACCAATTTGATTGTTTATTTGTCACTGTTTTGAGCAGGTTGGCCTCAAAAGTTGGGGGGAAAAGGGTTTTTTGATGGAGGGGACATATTTTTTTTAATCATGTAGCATCACATTGTTGCTAAAGCGCAGTAATTTGACACTTTGGATGCTCTGTCAAAGAATTAGAAAGGTTCGGGCAGTACCTGCTAGGTGGCGCCACATACTTCGGTGGCCCTGACTATAGGTAGGCCCGGCGGTGGCCGTAGACGTAGTGTTCTTGGTATAAGACAGGGGGTGCCATAGGAGGTATTAAGTGTAATCCAAGATGGCTAACCACTGAGTGATGACGTCATGCGCACTCCCTCAATAGACCTGTAGTCACTGCGACTGGTACAGGTAGCCGAACTCTAGCATAAATAGTAGTTTGATTGATTGATGGTTGCTTTACGCAGTGTCGGCAGCATAGGCCATAATTAGTAGTAGTACATGGCTATGATAGCTACAATTACATAACATAGGGGTCATTGCCATAAGGCCTACTACTACTAGTATTTAGTGTATTACTATTACTGGTAATAATAATTAATAATACTAATACTATATAATAATAGTATTAGTTAGGGACCCCACAATCTGCCGACGACGCCACTATCGCCTCACCAATAAACTTGTACAACTTTTTGCGACCTCATCTTAGGCAGAGTAGAGTCAGGAAAAGGCACCCCACCCGAGACTCATGTGAAAAAGTACCCTTATTGTTACATCCGTTTCTGAAGCACCAACCATTTCAGCAAAGATAGAGACTATTTTCATTGTTGTACGATGTTTGAAAGGCATTTTACTAAGCTATTCAAGTCTTCAGATGCAAAAT
The DNA here is from genome assembly GCA_030323885.1 of Branchipolynoe longqiensis. Lineage (NCBI taxonomy): Eukaryota > Metazoa > Annelida > Polychaeta > Phyllodocida > Polynoidae > Branchipolynoe > Branchipolynoe longqiensis. The sequence continues at coordinate 46,370,844 of CM059201.1, read as the reverse complement.
TCAGAGGGAAGACTGCCAAGAATGTCCATGCTAACTATTAGAATGTGAATCTGTAGCATTTTTTCTTCCTAAAAAATAGTCATACAATGACTACAACTGGAATCGCAAGTCTAGAACCTGGCAGAGTATTGTAGGTGTCAGGCAGTTTTGTATAACGGTTGCCATGGAAACTCACATTTGTCTGTGATATAATTTTGTTATATCAGCTTTGATAAGCTGAGATGGTTCCCCATAGCAAGAAGAACATTGATATCAAGTTTGATCAGGATCAAACCCTTAATAAAGAAAATGTAGTTGTGGGCATGATTGTTATGGTTGCCATGGAAACCTACATTTCTCTGTGATCTAATTGTTGTATATCAGTTCTGATAAGCTGAGGTGATTTACCAGTCCAATAAGAACCTTGATGTGAAATATCATCAGGGTCTGACCATTATTTTTTTTAAAGCTACAGTTGACTCATATTGTAGGTGGGAGTGATTGTATTATTTATGGTTGCCATGGAAACCTACATATTCCTGTGATCTAATTTTTTGTTATCAGTTTTCATAAGCTGGGTGATTTGCCATATGAAGAAGAACATTGGGGTGAAGTTTGATCAGGATCTAATCATTAATAAAGAAACTACAAAGAAATAATCTTATAATTAGTCTATTTAACAGTCCTAAATAAGGCACTTCTAGTAATGCATTAGCCAATTATTGAAAAAATACAAAAGAATATAACCTTCAAATGCACATATCTCACTCAATTTTGGGAATATCTTTAAAATTCAACAAGCATTTTGGTTTTGATTCATTGGAGCTTCCAATGAAATTATAATTTGAATGTTTGGAATAATTTGAAAACTGTAGTAGGGTACCTAGATTAGTCACTAACTTAGTTACTGGTGACTAAGTCAGCTCTTGCTTTACTAAGTTTAGCTTTACTTACCTTAGGCTAAGGTAAGTAAAGCTAAAGCTAAGTAAACTGTAATGCTAAGCCTGTGGCGTTCTCTGTGGCGGAGTGGTTAGAGTGTCTGACTTTTTTCTAGGTCAGACTCCTAATCTGAGGGTCGGCGGTTCGATTCCCCGTGCCCCCAGCTCTGCCAATTTGGATTTCCACCGCTGTGTATAACTTACAGCGTCATCAAAGGCCGGTTGCTCTCATACCATGTCTATGTGGTGTGGGAGGTTAAAAATCCCTTGGGTCGGTAAAAGTCTAGGCTATCGACCAGCAGTGGAGAGGGGAAGACCAGTCGTCTGTGACTGGGATTTCCCCTGCTTGGAACAACTAATGTACCCCAAAAAAAAATGACGACAAAAATGAGAGACAAATAAGTGTTCACACTTCCTGCCTATATCTGCTATATCGCTTAGGCTAAGGCTTAGCATTACTCATTTACTGCCATTAGATTAGTCACCTATCGCATGCAATCTAATTAGGACGATCTAATTAACCAGACCAGATGCGCACATGCCACATGCCTTCTTAATATATTTCAATAACAGCAGTTTGGCATTTGAATGCCCCGTGTGACTGATAAAATAGAGGTGTCAGCATCCCGGACCTTGGAAAGTCCGGCATACAAGTACGGAGGTCTCTTTTACTTGACCCAATTCTTACTTCCACACGGTGTAGTAGTGTAGTTGCAAGTTTCAGCTGTTTACAAACGCTTTCAACCGACCTGTACTGTCTCCTTACATGTACAGTGTACTTTAAACACTCACCCACAACTCCGTTCCCCAGCTCATTTCGTACGGTAAACCATGAACGCTGAAAAATAAGGTTACTATCCAACGGGCAGGAAAATACAATCCAGGAGAAACAGGAACTCTTTTCGACACTATTATGGATTCAATATGGAGATCAGTACACTGGTGCATCATGGGAAGACAACAACTAGTTATTTCGTATTTACAAACTCGAATAAATATAAGCTGAATTGTCACGAAAAATAGATTTTACGTGAAAGAAATAATTTACTGAACATTTTTAACTATTAACCTATAATAGAAAATCTACCGTAAAAGAACATAAGATTGCGCGTAGTGATACCCAAATTGACCTATTTTCTGGCTCTCCTCCTATGGCCAGTTCAGGCACCTGCCAAAGCGATGATCTTTAGACATTTTCGTCCAATAATAAATGTACGATTAACATTTAGTAACAAGCGTAAATATTTCATCGTAAATTGTGGTCATCACTGCACCGACTTCAACTAGTCTGTCAAGACAGTTGACGTGTTTCTTTTTCGGGGGGTTGCCGTTGTGAAAACAAAGTCAAGAGAAGTCATAAACTTCAATGATAATGAAAACATCTGATTGTCTTCTAGCGTATCTGGATTAAGTGCTGGAAATCCAGGCGGAATTATTATGAACAATAGAGCGGCTTTATGAAGTTATTTTCATTTCGTAATAAGGATAATTTACAGCAAGAGGCTGTCGAATTTAGTCCCATAATGCACCAGTAATGCGCATGCGTACTATTAATGCCACTCTTCGCGTAGCCTGGTTCCCTAGCCTTTTCACAGAGGTCGCCACTTTGATCGTTTCAAAGACCAAGCACAGTGGTGCATGAGTTTTGTTTGCTATTATCATCCACTTTTGGGGGGGGGGGGCCAATAAAAACAATGTCATTCGCAAAAAGGCAGACTGGATAAGCATTGGAGGGGGCTGCAATATTGCATACATCTTGTACTCGATGCGTTTAATCCTAGTAAATCAAATTTTGACATGCATCGACCTGATACAGGCTTATAAGCCTAACAAAATCAGAAGCGGATGAGTGTGAGTATGTGCAGAGAAAATCATTTATAATGAAACATATATTCCTTGGGAATTTTGCAAATGTGTCAATGAATTATTCTGGATTCTGATTTCATTCAGAATATATTGTGAAAGTGATATTTAATGGGCTTGATCTGAGTTCAAATTGCATAATTTTATTTCGTTCCTAAAGAACCCCACTGCACTTCATCTTATATTGCAGATCGAATAATTTTTTTAATAATGGAATAGACACTCTAACATGTTGACATTTTAATTTCTAAATGATGTGGGGTGACATTGTATGAAGTGAGTTAGGACAGTTTTAACAAATTCATATCAATGAGTGATATTAGGAGTATTTCTCATATGTATAACTGCAGTGGCTTCTGTTGTTACTCCCACAACACTGGAGGCATTCGACTGGGACCTTTCTATCCGCAAGATTTACGGATGGATCGGATGGAGCCAAAACACACATCCGAATCATATGTATAGAAACCCACTTCCAGTCCCAGTCGAATAGGAATTTGTAAGGAAATATTTTGATATTCGCATAGAGAGGCCCAGTCGAATGCCCCCACTGTCTCCATGACAGGTTTCTAAGCAACCCAATAGAACAAGTGTTGGGAAACTGGGTTTATATATCCACATTGTTTTGCAATCTCATATGAAAAATATAGTACATAATATGATAAATATAAATGATTATCTAATTTAAAAAGCTGTGCATGCAATGGTGCCAACTCCTTAGACCAGTGCCCCGGCGCTGACAAAATATGTATTCAGATATGTATTCAGATGAATAAAAATATTTACCAAAAAAAAGGAAAACTGACAAAAGTAGTAGTTCATCAATTTGCCACTATGCAAGCGGTCAACGCAAAATGGTGACCGTCACGGTGGACGGGCGCGAGTTGGTTTAGCAGTTTTATTTGACTAAATACACCATAAATCAAAGGAATCTTATGGAATTATTTTAAAGGATTGTTTGTTAATATGTTTTGTTTATTTTGTTAAAGTTTTGTAATTGATAAATATATCAGCTAAATGTGTTAGAGTGATCATTAGTTAGAGTGCTTGAACCTAGTATTAGCCAACAGTACACAAACGCTAAGTTTACATTCAATCCCTCCTTGTTCCAAGTTACACATCCACATAAAAACATTTATTCATGAATACTCAGCCTGGTTTGATGGAGCATATAAATTCTCCATGTCAGTGGGGTACCATTTTGCTTATCAACACCATTACATCTCCATTGTCTTTGATTTGATCTATTTTGTTGAATTGTTTCTCTGTTCAGTGGACGCATGCTCTCATTCCCAATTTTAACTTTCAGAAGCTGACACTGTCCTTTCATTAAGTATTAATAAATAAAAGTGACAAACATCTACAGAAATGAATGGCGCAGGAGCATATGAAGTGTCGGCTCTGTCGGACGATGACCTCAGAGCTCAGTTGAAGGACCATGGAATCAACCCTGGACCCGTCTTAGAGTCGACACGCCGGGTCTACGAGAAGAAGCTGTGGCGCATACTGGTCGATTCACCAACACCTATACCAGAACCACTGCCACGTGCCGTGCCACCAGCACCACCGATAAAGCCGGTGTTCAGTGACCAAGATGATACTACTCTCCCCACCACTCCTACGACGGACCATACCTACTCCAGCTGTGCCACTCCACCAACCATTGGACCCAGCGGCCTAGATGCGCCCCCTTCTGCCAAGCCCATTCCGCGAGGCCCTCCCACACCACCTCGGAACATCGTCAATCACACTCCACACCCAGTTGCCATCACCTCTTCGTCCAGCCTCCCCACCACCACAATGACCTCCTTTTCCACGCACAAGAACAACAACACCATCGCCAACAGGTCAGTCTCCCCACCCCGTGTGCCCACGCTCACCGAAACCGACAAGGACCCCAAGTCCAGCGACGATGAGTCTGTTGACACATGCCCAGTAGCCGCAGCCCAACCAACCCCCTACTCCAAATACCCCACCAAGGCGGACTCTTGGTCCAAGGTAGTTTGAAAGAACAAACGCAAGACGCCCACAACCGCTACACCTCCACAAACCGAGTACCACGGTGATAGCCGCCGCCCCAAGAGGTTCCTCGCCCACTTCCTCTTCAATGGCAAGTTAGAAGACACGCTGAAGGAACTCGACAAGTTCGATCGCACCCAAGGCACTACCCCCTCTCTCCCTTAATAAATACCCTGACCACCTCGTCATTAGTGCCAAGACACAGTTTTCCCTCGACAGACTCCGAGCCTCAACAACTTTTACGGAGATGCGTGGATCAGCCAAGACGCACCACTATGTCATCTCTGGCCTCCACCCACGCATAAACCCCGCCGACCTGATCGGACGACATTCCATTGTCAGCGCCTCCCGGATAAAGAAGGGAGACATTGCCACTTACTGTGCCAATGTCTTCACTGACCATCCAATAGACACCACTTGCCGGCTTGACTGTGGAGCCTACGGTCTCCTACGAATCGCCACTCCTCACCTCAGACCAACCTTTTGCACCACCTGCCAGCAATACGGCCATTACAGGCACGAATGCAAAGCCACTGCCGCTGTCTGCGGCACGCTGGGCACATTGCCGCTAACTGGGGGGCACCCGTCAGGTGCTCTGCCTGCAAAGGTAATCACAAAGCCAAGAGTACAGACTGCCCAGTGCGCATCCAGCTGTGGAAGCGGCTAAACCCACCCCTACTTCCCCCTCCTGCCCCACTCCCCCCACCCAACCTGAGGCCCCCCCCCCCCTACTGCTGCCCTGCCTGTCCAACCTGATGCCCTCCCTTCCTCTGCCCCTCCTTCTCCCTCTGCTTCCTCCTACCCACCCCTCACCACCTCCAACGCATTGTCCCTCCACCCCAGCCCTGCCCCTCTGCCCCCCTCACTCCTCTCCCTCAACCTCACCGCCCCCAAACCCAAGATCTGCCACCCCTACTCCTCCCACCCTCCCACCGGCGTTCTGCGAACGTACCATGAGCATAATTCGAGCGTTTTTTGCCAGGAGGCACGTTGGCCATACGTTGGCCATACGCTATGTATATGGCCAATCCTTCTCCTTGGGTCCCACACCACTACTCACTTCACCACTCTACCCACACCATCACCTAGGTGTTGGTCCAAATGTTCATGGTCCGAGGCCATAGGAGAATGGGTCTCCTATGGCCTCGGACCTATCGAATGGGTCTCCACTTGTCATCTTGACAACCCCCAAGTGGGTTGGGGTTTATGCGTGGGTGGAGGCGCAGCTTCCTGGGAGCTCACAACACTATACTCAGACCACCACGCAGCTCTCGTCCGCACCAATGCACCCAAAGTCACCCAGCCCCCACCACCACCCAGATTCAACCTAAACCATGCGGACTGGGCAACCTTCAACCTTCGTCTAAAAAACTTAATAGATCTAAACCCACCTATCACATGTGATGAGTTCACAACACTCACTTACCAAGCAATGACAGACACCATAAAGCAAACCATCTCCTGTAATCACACTGGCCGCACCACCTCCAATGCAATGAGGAGAGCAAAAATATTCTGCAACAAACTGCTCTACAAGCTACGCACGAACCCCAACCGAGGCACTGAGAATCTCGTTAAAATAACCACCAGTTCGGCCAAAGATGTCGAGCTTGCCGAATCAGACAGGAAGTGGAAACTCTGGTGTACCAAAATAAACTCTCACACCACCTCCAGACAATTCTGGCGCAAACTTAACAGCATCCAGGGGAGACTCACCACCCCCCCCCCACTCTACCCACACCCTGGCCAAATTGCAGCAGAACACAACAAAATGTTCACGGACAGAACAGACCCTGCAATCAACCTCCCTTATGCCCACCAACAAGCGCTCACCAGGAACTCCACCTGGAGAGCCGACCTCATAGACATATCAACAGCCACACCATCCACCCATAATCTTGACACCCACCTGACCAGGGCTGAGCTTGACCGAGCCCTAGGCAACACCACAAAGAAGACAACCCCGGGAGCCGACGGAGTCCCTAACACTGCATGGACAAAGTTATCTGCCACTAACAGGGAAACTCTCCTCCCCCTCCTCGACAATATCTTCTACAATGCGGACATACCCCAATCTTGGCTGGTATCATCCCCATCCCCAAGAAAACCCCGGGCGAAGTCAGACCCATCTCCCTTCTCCAATCCCTCGGGAAGATTAGTGAAAGAATTGTCCTCGCCCGTCTCCAGATGGTCACAGAAGACCCCACCACTGGCCTACCTGAGGAGGTCATCGGCTACCGAGGAGGACGAGGCACTCAGCACGCCATCGCCACCCTCATTGAGAGCATTTCCTATGGCCTCGGTAATGGACACGAAACAGCAATCATCTTCCTTGACTTCGAGAAAGCCTTTGAGCTTATCGACCACAACATGGTACTTACATCAATGGCTGATCTTGGCATTGCCGGCCGGCCTCTTGCATATCTCCGAAATTACCTCCATAACAGGTGAGCCAGAGTATGTGTCCAAGGCACCTCTTCTCCCTACCTCAAACTAAAAAATGGCGTCCCCCAGGGTGCAGTGCTCAGCCCCCTCCTCTTCAATGCAGTGATGGGATCTCTCGTTAGGAGGCTTAAACAAGACCTAGCCACCCGAGAGATCACAGACACAACCATAGTCTGCTACGCAGATGACATCGCCATCACCTGCTCCCATGCCATCAACGCACAGGATCTCGCTGAGCAGGTGCTCCACCTGGTAGGAAACGCCTGCCGGGACGTTGGACTAAAAATCTCCCCCACCAAGACCAAGATCATGAACATGTTCAGAGGTCAACCACTTCACCCCCTCTACCTAGATGGATCCCCTATCGAATGGGTCTCCTCCTTCGACTACCTAGGTATCCGTCTAGACCGAGACCTGAACATGAGAGCCCTCTGCTGCCACTTGGCCACCAGAATGACCAACAGACTCCTCCTCATGAAGAGGATCTCCGGCTTCTCCTGGGGCGCCCCGGACATTGTACTCGCACTCTTCTACCGCCAGGCAGTCCGCTCCCTCTTCGACTACGCTGCGCCCACACTCGCTCTCACAGCCCTCGGGCTTGACAACCCCCAAACTCAACTACCCAAGAAGATCTTTTTGAACGAGTTCCGGAAACTTGAGAACATCCAACACCGGGCCACCAGGCTTGTCCTCCGTGTTCCAGGCACCACCAGGATCGAGATCCTCCTCCTTGAATCCGGCCTCCCTCCCCTCCACCTCCGAGGCAAACAACTTCTCACCACCCATCTCACAAGAACCCTTTCCTCAGGCCTTTCAACAACAATCCGCAGAGCCGGGGCCTACCTCCGAGATGGGACCCGCGGTCACCCTCACATCTCCTACCGTCTCAAGAACGCCATCACCACCCTCAAGGACTCCCACGGACTCCACATTGCAGATTTCGCCCCGAGCCCTCACAAGCCACCTTGGGTTTCCATCCCAGTGGAAACCCGAAGACCTCCACAACTCAAGTACCATCATCATTACCGACTCTCTGAATGCCATCAAAGAGATCGTCCGCCCAAATTCCCGACACTCCCTTGTCGACGCAATCCAGATTAAAATCTTGACCAGACATCAGGCACACCTCAACACAGTCCTGCTGTGGGTCCCCTCGCATATAGGACTGTACGGTAATGACCAGGCCGACTGTGCCGCTCTAGCCGGTGCCAACCGATCAGACGTAGAGACAGCCATCCTTCCATCCATCACCAAACTGGCCTCCGCCACTTCTCGAGCCACCACCAAACTCTGGGAACAAGCCACACAGAAGGACCAAGTACGGAACCCTTATTCAATAAGCTGGCTCTGGTACACCCTAGTCAGAACGAACATCCCCCATTCAGTCGGCCTTCCTGCTTCTACACAAGTCGCCATCAACCGCTTCAGGACTGGCTACCGCCGTAGGATTGATGTCCCCAACCTCCAGCGCTGTCCCTGCGGAACTAATATCTTTAATTTACAACGCAGGAGACAGAAATAGTGCACAAATCTTTATTGCTGTAACAACGAACGCACGGCAGAATAGTCAAGCTATAAGTAGCCAATAAGTTAAGTACATGAACAGCATAACCTAGCTACCGCCTCAGCAGTAGTTATATATTAATTGTAGAGTAGATCAGGGATAATTTCTTAACAGGATCACAACAACAGACTATTAGATATAACAATAACAGTGCTCCTGGAGCAGTTCAACTCTTACAGAGAGGAGGCCCTTACCGTTGGCCAAATTGACTTATCCGGACAGGCGACTAATACAGTACTTACATAACAGACCCGCATAATCGGGGCATATCCAATCGTTTAGCATTGAAACAGCATTGTCAGCAACATTACAGAACAGACCTACAACGGAACACCTAAGACACTTAGTGTAGCATAACATAGCACATTCATGTTAGTCAGAAATGCAACATATTCCATTTCCTTATTGTAACAAGCAAGCCTAGTAACCCGGCATAAACAGCGTGGCGGCATTGATACCCGGTCTTAGACACTAACAATACCAGACCAGTAGTTTAACAGTAAGCTGACCGGAGCGGGTCTTCGGGACACAGCTAGCCTAGCTAGAGATTAAAGAGGCCTAACCGAGTTACTTGCGGCAGGGTATAGTTCCGTATATAAATTTCAGTATCCCAATACGTTAGCAATTTAGTACTTTGACGAGTAACCCGGGTCGAGAGATCAACCAGTACACCTCATCCCTTACGCTTAGTTAAGAATCCCGCATTCAAGTTGTCGCGCCGCCCCGGAGAGTGCCAGGTACTCAGGTAGTTCCAATGCAGCATAACTTGCCGGACTCTACTCACGAATAACATCGCATCCAGCTAACGGACCCACCATTCCGACCCAGGGAGAGAGCTACCCGAGAATAGGAGCGACACCTCAGACACTCAGCCAAATAATTGTGAGAGTCACCACCAAACTTCTCGAGCCACCACCAAACTATGGGAACAAGCCACACAGAAGGAACAAGTACGGAACCCTTATTCAATAAGCTGGCTCTGGTACACCCTAGTCAGAACGAACATCCCCCATTCAGTCGGCCTTCCTGCTTCTACACAAGTCGCCATCAACCGCTTCAGGACTGGCTACCGCCGTTGGATTGATGTCCCCAACCTCCAGCGCTGTCCCTGCGGAACTAATATCTTTAATGTGGCCCACATACTCGCCTCATGTGGCGCCGTCGACAGATCTGCCATCAGCGACTTCATGGAGGATGCTGACCGCCAACTCAGCGACGATAGGGCTGCTCTGGCTATCCTCTCCAGGATTTCCAATTCATCCTGGAACGCACTTGCTCGCTTCTACCGCCAGAATGCAGACATCATCAACACTGTCAGTCGCCCAGTTCATGACATCGCGGACTAGCAGGCCCCACCTCATCGCCATAGCTACTTGGTGCCACTACTAACTAACCACTAATTTTCACTGCAACAAACAGGTAACCCCACCCTCTGCCTAACTAATCCCATCCTCACTTCACTTCTTCCTCTGGCCTTGGCCGGACTTACGGTGCATACTGGTGAATCTGGAGGGACTGAAGTTTGGATCCTGGTCGAGTCAAACCAATGACTTATAAAATGGGTACCTGTTGCTGCTCGGCGCTTGGCTTTATGAAATCAGGACAGGGACTGGGCGCACAGTGTCAGGATAATGTACCTGTGTGGGACATCGGGTCATGGCGCCGGCGGCCTGATTTCCCAGTGGGGCAGCACTATAAAGTCGCCATGAGTGTGCGCTGTTACAAGTCGGTGCACATCCTGGTATGGCCTAGGGTCTTACTGGGGTGCAAAACTACACCAACCACCCAGCCTCCCCCGGCCCTCTCAGAGGACTGTGGTTGGACTCTTAGGCTGCCTTTTTCCTTCCTCCCCCCTCCCCCCTACCTCTCAATTCCTCTGATCACTACACACCGGAAGCCAACTACCCAACCACATGGGACTGCTTTCAGTGGTGCCCATTCAGTGCTGCAGATTTGCAGCCTTCAGCACACCAATGCGACTGAAAAGTCCCCAAAACAACAACAACTATGCAAGCGACCTCATGTGGATGGACTCAGGCGGCACCTAGTGGTAACTTTGGGTACTGGGACCGGACTACTCTTCGCGTTGGAGGCAAGAGTTTGCGCGCGCATATCCGGATCCTGTGTTTGAATACCACTGATGAGCGTAAGAAACGTTTCACTGTTGTTTTAAAGAAATTGTGTGTTTTAATGTTGACCATTTAGACGAATATTAGTTAATGATGTAGATAACTTTGTGTTTGAACTCATATAAAATATCGGACGTTAGATACCTAACTAGTACAAATTGAACGTAACAAATTACTACTGTGACAAGTCAGTCACGAGTCAGTGACAGTGTCAGTGGTCACAGAATTCGCGTTGTATGTTATTGGGGAATATTGCCATAGGTTTTGGCGGCTGTATTGCTAGTGTTTGCTAGTTTAATCGCATATCTTTTAGCGCTACATTGTAGTTGACCAATATTCAACTTGAGTGCTCGTCAATGACCTGAAATAATAAGATGCTATTTTCAACATCGATATTCTTAAATTAATGGATGCCAGGATGGTTGACAAACGTAAGTCATAAGAAAATAATCACAATCCCTAAGTCTGAGACTGAGTCTAAGTAGGCACTTGGATATTTTTTTAGGCATTTCCAAACACGCTCAATACATCACATTCCTGTTTTTACCAGCAAGAGGTTTCTAAATGCTGCACAAAAATACCTCATTTGTTATCATAGCATTATTGAGATATCCTGCTTTAAAGGTGCCAAATTCAGACCCTTTTGTTAATACTAATAGTAGTATTTGTATTACAAAAGCTGAAGAAAATTGCGACAGACTTGAATTTGGAGAAATTTAAGAAGCAAAACATATTCTTTATTTTACCTCAGTACTAAGCCTCTAGCTACTCATAGCCCAGGGAGAAGGAAGCACATCCGGGTCCAGCAATTAGCATAATCAACTCACAACGGGAGGACGTTTGTTGAGTTGCTCCGGCAGTTTTCTACCTAGAACGACATACTAACGAGTAAGTATTGTTTTTTGGATGGTATTTTTGATAAAATATATGTTACCGCTGGTTTTGGCAAAGTTTTGAAACTTTTTGAAGAGTTTCAAAGGTTTTATGGGTGTTTTAGATTCTTAAAACATCGATAGAACAATACCGCCATTGTTCTTTGTTACAGTTTTTTGCTGCCCGTTGCCGAACGGAGAGATGTATAGTTGGAGCTATACATAGTGAGGATTTATTCCTGGGTTTCTTTTAGATTCCCCAAATTGTTTACTTAGGCGTACCTCTGAATCTCGTAGCATTTTCTCCAACTTGTTGGCACATTACGTGACAGAAGGGAGAAGTGTATGTGATAAAGTGTGGGAGGCTACCGTTACACTGGTCCCCTCGTATGGTTTTGATTTCGTTCCAATTTACCTACGACACTCACAAATTCCTCTCACGCCTGTGCTGAAATGGTTTAAACATGTTTTTTCAACACCAGTAGATGCACATATGGGTAACCTTTTGTGACATCTTGGTTGAACATTCCCTAACTTTTGTTTTTCGATCGTTTTAGGGTTCCTATGGCTACCAAGCGTAGTAAGACGGAGGCTCCCAGTCGGATTACGGATGATGAAGAGCCGTCACTGCAACCGCAGGTCCAAGGGTCGTCTGATAAAGCGGCCTCTGACAAGTTGAGCGGGCCAGAACCGGGCCCATCTGACCTAGATGTGTGTTTGACACGCCTTCTCCAGATTAAACTGGAGGAAATGCTCCAGGGAGATCACGTAGGAAGACGAAGAAGAGGATCCAGGAATCAGAAGATTCTGAGTGGGAGGATTACTCTAGGGGAGAGTCTTCAGAGGAGGATTCCTCACTGGAAAGGGTCCCGGTCAGAAAGAGGATATACTCTAAGCGAGGAGTGAGTTTGTCAGATGGTGACGAGTACACCCGGGCACGAAAGAAGCCCATGCTAAAGAAGAATAAGGAGAAGAGGAAATTAAGAAGGATTTTTCTTCAGACTGTTCATCTGACTCGTCGACAACAGAGTCAGACTTGGACACCCAGCGTACAGGTAAGATCGGAGGGAAGGTCCGCAAGAAATGACGACAAGAGAATGCCAAGAAAGTCCTCACCACTACCATGATGCGTGAGATGAATAAAGGCCACTTTAATACCTTCAAACCAGCGGAAGTGATTACTAAGCTGGGAGAAAAATTCACGTGGATCAAAGGGATCCCAGACTCGGTGGTTGAAGAGATGGACAGTGATGTCAAGCTCGGTGAGGATCAAAAGAAATCTGAGGGGGTTGCTCCACACTGTCCACAAGGCAGTGCTGGGAGCATTGATGGCGATTGCACCAAAGTTCTCCTCGCTGTGCAGCCAGATGGATGGAGGAATTGCTTTGTTGACCGCGGCAAGCAATTTTCTCTCATACATACATTTTGAGAACGTCTTCAAGGCAGTCTGCACTGATGCAGGAAAGGAGGTGGCTAGGTCCAAGAAAGTAGTGGACAACGACAGGAAGGAGTATACCCTGTTTCTTCCTCCCAAGCCCATTAAGGGAAAGCCACTGGACAAATCCAAAATGTTTGGTGGACAGCTCCAGTATCTGTTCAAACAGGTGGAGACAGGCAGCAAGTGTGGCAAGCACATGGATGCTGATAAGAAGAAGGATGGGGATGGCAATTCTGCACAGTTCAAGAAAGCCAGGCAGATTTTTCGAAACCGTCGAACCGGACGAGGATGCCGGTCAGGGATGGGTCCGGCTGCCAGTCAAGAGGACAAGGACAGCGACAGTCCTTCGGCTGGAATGACACCAACAGGCTGTTCAAGAGGGAGTTCACTCCACAGAAGCCATTCCCTCACCCAGGGAACAAGTAGAAGTTTCCACCCAAACTTCCATCTCCACACAAACTCCTTTAAGCATTTTTGAGGCAGGAAACATTAAAAATTATTTGAGTGAATGGAGAGAAATTACGGATAATCTCACGGTACTTAGTATTGTTGAGGAAGTAATAATTCTGTTAATGGAAGAGCCAGTACAGAAAGTAATTCCTTTTACGTAACGTTTTGATAGTATGGAGAGAGAAGCGTTAAATGAACAGGTTCTGAAATTTTGTGACAAAGGAATCATTGAGCCAGTCCTTCATGTGGTGGGTGAATTTATTTCTAATATTTTTTCGAGGCCTAAACCAAATGGGGATATTAGAATGATTTTGGACTTAACTAAGTTAAATAAATTAGTCCAATATAAACATTTTAAAATGTTTTCTCCGAAAACCACTAGGGACTTGGTTACGCAAGACTCCTGGCTTGCGAGTGTTGATCTCAGGGATGCGTATTATACAGTTCCTATTTACAAACCAGACAGAAAATTTCTTAGGTTTTGTTGGAATGATTAGCTCTATGAGTTTACATGTATGCCAAACGGATTAGCGTGTGCACCACATTGAAATGTTTGGGGCTTGTTGTAGACACAAAGGAAATGACAGTTTCACTAACACAACAAAAACTAGATAAGTTTGTTACTACGGCAGACCCAATTACTGGATTTAACTAGGCCAAAGATTAGGCAGCTCGCGGTACTGATAGGAATCATGATAGCTTATGCTCCAACTATTCTATTTGGAAAAGCTCATATTAAGTCACTAGAGATCGATAAAAACTTAGCATTAGCTAGCACTAAGGGTAATTTTGAACGTAAAATGAGTATTTCACCAGAAGGTGTGGAAGATATTATGTGGTGGTATGCACACATTAATTCTTCTCCTAACCCAATTAGAATGGGTGAACCCAACACTATCGTTACGACAGATGCGTCGTTAGAGGGATGGGGTGCTCAACAATCAACTGGTGGATGCTGGTTGGAGGACAAAATCTCTGATCATATTAATGTGTTAGAACTTAGAGCGATTTATTTAGTTTTATGTTGCTTGGTGCGCATACCTAAGTTTCATGTTAGGGTTTTAACGGATAACACTACAGCGATGGCTTACATTCGTAATATGGGGGGGACCAGGTCCAAACCCTGTAACCAGGTAGCCAAATTAATTTGGAACTGGGCTCAAAAACATGAGATATGGTTAACAGTGGCACATATTCCAGGCAGTCAGAATACAATAGCAGATAGGAAAAGCCACCAGTTTCATGATAATTTAGAATGGTCATTGAGTCAAAGCATTTTTGAACACATTTGTCTTAAATGGCGAAAACCACAAGTGGATTTGTTTGCGTTACGAAACAACAAAAAGATTTCCAAATATGTATCTTGGCATCCAGAGCCAGATGCTTGGCGAGTGGATGCCTTTTCCGTGGTTTGGAATAATAATTTTATTATATATTTCCACCATTTAACATTATCAGCAGAGTGGCTAGAAAGATCAGAATGGATCACTTACACACAATTCTGGTGGTACCAGAATGGGACACACAGCCATGGCTGGCGGCAGTGGTATTCAAAGCGAGAGACATGCTCAGGTTTCCACGAGCAAGGACAAATTTACGTCAAGGTCCACTGACAACACATGGAGATGTGGTAACGACGCCCCTGTTGGCATTCCTTTTCTGAACAAACATTTGGAGCAATTTGGGCTCGACAAAATTACACAACAAAGGCTGATTTCACATGCCTGGAGGAAAGGCACAGTTAAACTGTATACAAGTTATTTGAAGAAATGGGCACTTCATTGTTTGATTAAGAAAGTGAAGCCATTGAAGCCTACAATAGCTCAGGTTGTCCGTTTTCTAAGAATGCTAGAAGATGAAGGATTAGAATATGGTGCAATTAATGAAGCAAGATGTGCACTATCGATTGTTCTCCCAAGAATAGATGGAGAAACAGTTGGCAAACCCCAAGTTGTACATTGGTTTTTAAGATCGGTTTATGAAAGAAACCCACCAAAACCAAAATATAATAGATTTTGGGACGTGACGGTGGTATTTAAGTTGTTGAAGGCATGGCCTAGTAATGAACATTTATCTATTAAACAATTAGGATTTAAGTTAGCAGTACTATTACTGCTAGTGACAGGCCATAGAGGTCAGACAATAGTAGCTTTCTCTCTAAAAAGAGGCAATTACTAAAATCGAACCGCACAGGGGACCCACTGTCCACGGTGCATGTGAATAGTTTTCCTGATGACTGACGTATCTGTGTAGTGTCGGCTATTAGGACATATATATCCAAGACAAAAGGAATAAGGAATTCCAGACAGCTTTTGATTAGCTTTATTAAGCCGCTGTGGCGGTTTCAGCTCGTTCCCATGCTCAGCCGTGTCCCTCGCTTCTGCGCATGCGTCAGAATCTAGTAAACATGGCCGTAATCGATTAACACGAACCGGGCGACTCGGGTCATCCGAATTTCAAATAGAACACGCGAGTGGAGTCGACAAATACACGTCCCGTGTGCAAAAAAAGAATAACTTAGATTAATGAAATGGAAATATAGCTAAACTGGGCCATCATACAATACTTTAAATCCTATTTTGCTGTACTTTTATCGGTTATTAAAAAAAAAAGAACAAATTGTCCACCTGAGCGTATTCGATTATTCAACCCGAGTTTGTAGGATGTGCGCATGCGCCAACAAGTGGCTGGGGTGACCCGAGTTGATGCGAAATCCGCGCATGCGCAGAAGCAACGGGACACGGCTGAGCACGGGAACGAGCTGAAACCGCCACACCGCATATGGCTATCTCGACAGACACACTCGCAAGATGGACCATTAAGGTACTTAAGGAGGCAGCCGTCAATACTGGACGTTATGCATCTCATTCAACGAGAGGTACCATGGTCTCGAAAGCAAGACAACTAGGAATCTCAGTGAAGAGAATCCTGGCCCATGCAGGCTGGAAGACGGCTAGATCATTTGCAAAACATTACAACAAACGACTAGAGAAGTCAAGCGGCCTAGCGACTCATTTGCTCACCAACCAACTAGAAGGTGAGAAGTAAAAATTGTATATTGTTTAAAACTATACATCCTTTTACAAAGAAATAAGAAAGGATAAAAATAAGGTTACGTAACCGTCTCCCTGGGCTACGAGTAGCCAGAGGCTTAGTACCTAGGTAAAATATGAATCTTACCTGGGTACAGATGATGGATAACTGTTGTTTTCCCGAGGTACAAGCCTCGGATAGTCGTGGGCTAGGGCCCACCCACCCAACCCTGCCACGACTATTACGTTTGCTTGTGCCAAAATGTAAACATTGAAGTATACATATAAGTTTGAGATCATTTTTACCCTGAATAAGTAGGTAAAGATTGGACCCGGATGTGCTTCCTTCTCCCTAGCCCATGACTATCCGAGGCTTGTACCTCGGGAAAACAACAGTTATCCTTCATCTGTACTCAGGTAAGATTTGTATAACTATACTATATATAGGGTATTCACATGACGTCATCAACCGGATACGTGGCCATTGTGGTGATATCAACCAGTAAACAACCCATAGTTTGTTGGTACATGCAGTACAAATCGTCTATTTCATTCAAAATTAATAGAAATGCAGAACCCTAACCCTATCAATTTAATAATGTTTTCTATATCTGTACCAAGCGATTTGTTTCTAGGTGGTGTGGTTGTAGAGATATTTAACTTTTTCTGTATGTAGATTGCTCACGACCATTGACAATGCCTTGAGTTTGCCGGTACGCACAGTGCAAAACATTAGTTTTATTTAAAATTAATAGAAATCCAGAACCCTAACCGTATCAATTTAATATAATCTTTTTGGTAAACATGTTTTCTATATGTGTACCAAGCGATTTGTTTCTAGGTGGTGTGGTTTTAGAGATATTTCACTTTTTCTCTATGAAGATTGCTCACTGCCATTGACAATGCATTGAGTTTGTTATGGTTGTTATTGTGGTTGTATCTCCACAATGGCCACACTGCTGTTTAGCGTGACGTCAGTGCATACCCTATATCCATCTTCAGATTTATTTGCTACTTTTGAGTTGAATAATATACTAAAACATGTAGTTTAATGGACTTTCAAAGTGAAATCCACAGCATCCTCTGGTCGCCATCTTGTCTTTTTGCATTCTCACCCATTTCACCAACTCTGTGCCAATATAAGTAGCCATTTGATACTGGAACCAGGTGTAAAATATTCCGATAATAACGCATTGGTGGGGGAATGCAAATGTTCCACTTATACCCCTGTCACACTACGACGTAAGAGCCAAAGTAGGTCACTTTTGGTCATTTCGTTGAGGTACGTTGGGTTACGTTATCATGACGTTAGACTGACGTCGAGATACGTCACGTTATGTCGGCGCGCGTCAAGGTTTTGAAGATGTTCAAAACTTTCGACGTGATGCTCTGACGTTCGGGTGACGTCACACTCACGTTACGCCAACGTTAGACGTGCGGGAGGGATGCGTCGGCTACGTTAGATCAAATGTGCATTGTTTGGTTGGTTGTGGATTGATTGGTTGTGGGTTGGTTGGTTGGTTGTGGATTGGTTGGTTGGGATTGGTTGTTGGTTTTGTTGGGGATTGGTTGTTGGTTTTGTTGAGTGTTGGTTGTTTGGTTGATTGTTGGTTGAGTGTGGATTGGTGGTTGGTTGATTGTTGGTTGGCACAACGCTATACCGACGTTACGCTCACGTCAACTACGCTGCATAGATGTCCAACTTGTGCCGCAATTTGCATACTACGCCGAGAACTTCGACATAATATAACTACGTCGTAGTGTGATAGGGCCTTTAGATAGGGCCAGGTGCATAGATGTGTTTATGCAGTTGCTGGTGGTGCTTTACTCATTGTAAATAGACATTGTGGTGCTAGTACGATAGTGTGTAAGGGCTACTTGGAGCTCTACCCACTACCCCCTCCCCCCCTGTTAGTCACTGATCACCACAGACTCAGCTCAGGGCAGGTAGGGACCAAAGGAGCCACACCACTTGGTGGTGGTTGGCAGATCACTGTAACCATGGGGACACAGGAATGCTTGATGTTCATTGGTTGAGCTGTAGATGCGTGATTCTCATTGGAGAATACAGTCAGGTGATATACTATACTGGATCCATGTACCACTATAAATAATAAACCTGAGGGCTTGGCTCTCTCTCTACTTTCACTCTTTATACTCTTCCTTTCTCCTTTTTCCTGTATTGATTTCACCATAGCCTGCCTACACAACCACAGATTCCAGCAGTGGACTTTACATTATTGGTGACCACTTCGAGTTATGACGGATAGAGTGGTACAATTTTACACAGGAATTCCACTTCCTACTAAAGCAATTTTTGCCCGTATTTGTTGTTGTAGATATTCATATGTTTATTCATCAGAATATACAATTGTTCAGTCCCTAAGCCCTGGTCTTCCAGCTGTTTACATTAAATTGTGAATAGGTAGATCAGTGGGTACTTAGATAGGGCACATTAGTAGATGATGAAGGAGGTTAGTGGGTTAGCCATAATAAGTTCAGTGTTATGGGCTAAGATGGTGGGTTGCTGCAAAAACTGTGCTGCTATTACGATGTGGCTGAGGTAAGTAATTGAGTGAGGGGGGATAGGTGGGGGGGGGGGGGAGCAAGGCAGTGCACAGGATCCACGCTATGGTGATTCTTCAAGGACCAGGCTACATTGTCATTCACTCCAACTCTGCATGGGGGTGAATCTGTTATCTACAGTGAAATGTGAAATATTGTTTCCCAATGATTATGAATCCTAGTTATATTTCATTTAGTTTTAAATCCAAGAAGCCCTAGTGATTGACATGTCGGCTGTCCTGTTCAATTAACCAATACAGCTCGATCTGAACTTCATTTGCTTGTATAGTGCTGGTGTAGTGTGGGGTAGACCAGACACAGTAACACTAACAGCAAAAGATGAATACACTCCTGCACTGATAGAAATAAGCAAAATTGTTCACTTGTCCATAGGATAAGTCTGGTGTGATTTTCACTTATCCGTCTGAATTTCCACTTGTCAACAGTGCTTACGTTCATTATCTCACTTAACCTTCATGGCTATGGGTACATGATGGAGGTCTCTCAAAGTTGCCACCCATGGTCACTTAATTTGCATTGCCCTCAATACAAAACACCCTCTGTTCTGGCTTGGCTTAATTGCCCCCCCCCCCCCCCTGGTGCTACAGGGCTATCTTTATGTCAAACGGTCACATCCATATTTTCTATTGATATGAAGTGCGGCACCATCTACAGGGTGTTATGTCAAAAGTTATGTCTAAAAATCTACTTTTGCTTTGTTTCAACTTGATTTTTCTCCACATTTACATGGAAATAAACCATACAAACTGTAAGCAAAATGAAAGCTCATTCAATTACCTTTCAAATGACATACATCACTATTATGTGCGGTCATTGGGCAGAGCAGCTCCACATTTGAAAAGAACCATATGTGCACATCCGAGAATGGAAGCAGTGTGGTCTCATTGTAGTGCTACTGATACCAGCATGTCTGATAATCTCGGTCCTATCCCTTTCCCATTCCCTCCTCACCCATTCCCTTCCTCACCCATTTCCTCCCTCACCCATCCCTTACCCATCCTCACACTTAACTATCGTCTCCCTTACCCATCCCCTCCCTCCCCATCCAGTGGGGGTGGGGATGAGGGTGGTAAAATAATAGTAATAGCAAAACTTCATAATCCTGCATGTCATTTGAAAGATATCAAGATATCATTCACAAACCAATTTACAGCTTTGTAGTCGGATAAATAATAAAGTTACAGTGCCTGTTTGCAGCTTAGTCTATTAACACTTGTTTCGCCACCCTGCACTTAAAAAAAAAAGGCATATCAAGTACATTATTGTGGAGAAACCGAGTAACTAACACCCCTAAAAAAAAAAAGGCCAATATAACATGTCACCCATAGTTCATCTACTTAATTTAACCTTTCTCTGTTGATAATCTTTAGTACTGTGAACAATAAGAGACAATTTCAGATGATATGGTTTTGCTCATATCTGACACCAACAAATATAGAATCATAAACCTTTTTGTGTTCTTTTAGTTTTTTTGTTAATCTATCATTCGCCGATTCGGTGCTAATTTTGTAATACATTATATGTGATGAAACCTTTTTGAATTTTGGCTACCAGTATCTACTATGGGAATAAAACTACACAAATGAATAAAAACAAATGTAATAAATTAATGTAAATTACATTTTAAGCAAACAAAGTCGTGAAATACGTTTTTCAGCCCAAAATTCGGACTTGTCCAGTGGAAAAAGTCAAGGCGTATTCTGCTTGTCCGTGCCTACTGTCACTTGGTGCGGACAAGCAATTATTTCGAATGCTGCTCCTGTCCTGACAATCACGTTTTCTTGTCATTCCAGATGGTTTCATTTCGCCCATACTAGTTGTCCGCATGAGGAAATCACTATGGCAACGGAGCAGATTAAAAAGGTAACATAAGAAGCCATGTGTGTTGCTTTTATGTTCCCGATTTATTATTTTTTTGCTGCACTTTAGCCTATCTGTCAATCATATATTACAACTTTTATTCTTCTAGTTCCGCTGTTTTGTACAAAAGGGAAGACTAAACATTCTTAATGTTTTTGTGTGCGAGAGTTATCATTTTTGGTTTTTATTACATATGTTGATTAAGATGGGGAACCTTTATGCATGGACAATAGAGGAGATCACGGTTCCGACTGCACTGAAAACAGCGTTGGCAGCAAAACAAATGGGTACGACCATTGAGTTTGCCTATACGTGAAGGGCAAAAGGGCGATTTTATTCAAAATTAATTTTTAAAAAGAATACATAACAATTTGGCACAAACATGGATGGATGCAATATAATAATATAATGACTGGTTAAGACACAACTCTCCATAATTAAGAATTTTTAGCTTAAAAAACCCATACAATTTCAGTCACTTTACAGGCTGATGCCTGATGTTTACATCACCATTGATTAGTAACTCTTGTTCTAAATATTAAAAAGTCAAATGTGTCAACACAAATTTGTTTCAAGGAAATATATAACCAATGTCTGATACCAATTTCCTAGCCAAACAAATGTTATTAACCATAGGATATAAATAAAAACCTGAATAAAATGAGTAAAACTGGCTATGGCTATGGCTCTAACACTAGTCTGAGTGCCCAGATTTGTCTCAATCTAAATGCAGATGGTATAAGATGTGCTGATTAGATTGTTCTAAATGAAGTGCTAGATAAAAGATTTACATCTTAATTTATTATGTATATTTTTTTAGTTTGTATTATAGGTTTCAAACAAGAGCTGAGATAAGCTGAAACTAGCACATTTCATAGCTGCACCCAGTGTCTTAGCATTAGCCATGTGCTTTGCAGGGGCTTGTTTTTCTTCCATGCATCCCACAATGCACCATGTTGCTGGAATGGTGATCTAGTCTATTGATTTTCATCATTCAAAGGCTCCTTGTCCTATCCTTGTAGTACGTACCGAGCGTCAGGCTAGGTAGCAACAAGTGTAATTTTTTTAAGTCTGCTTTGACGAGCCCAGGATTCCTTATTTGTGGTTCTGCGAACACGATAAATCATTAAATGAGTGGCACCATCTAATGCTGCAGGTTTGCACCATTCAGTGGAAAATCCATGCCTTGCTTCTAACATGAATCCAAAATAGTGTTTCAGTATCTGCATTTCTGGTTGTGATGTTCAGCATTATAATTTATTTATATATATATATTTGACCTCGTCCTCAATCTTATGGCTATTTATATCCCAGTGAGATATAGCACTCCCGCCTGATCAATTTGCGTTCCCAACTCACCGTGAACGGATGTGCGAATGCTGAGCTCCGGTCTTCTAGAACAACCTACACTACCTACATTACCAAAGGATATTGGATTATTTGAATATTACTAAAAGCCCAACATAGTTGGCAACCTTCTTTAAAGGTTTAGTTATGGAGAGCTGCATTTGGCAAGCTTTGGAAGTTATTCTAAATTGTGTTGGTGGCCACCGGTTGAGCGGGAGCCGCCGGTGGTGTTGTCGGTGGGATTACATGTTTGCCCGGTTATGCCTAACCCAGAGAGGCCCGAGTCGCCCGTTGTACGACAACAGAAGTTGTGCGCCTCGCTAGTGCCAGTCCTCGGGGGCATTCACTTATAGATTTGGCTTTAGGTAAGTTATTCAAAATTACAAGAAATAAGTCTTGTCTCGGGTCAGCGACCGAAAAATGGGGATAGGCACCCTGATACAGGTATGCACAGAGGCTACATACACTGTGCACCAATATACCCGCTTTCGTTTATTTAATGGAGGGTATATTGGATATTTCAAAATAGTCTGTCGAGACAGAGTCTCATTAAAAATATGTTGCAGAGTGATTTTGGCTAAATATACATTGTATATTTGCAAGATGGGATCGGATGCGGTAGGGGAATCGGCAGAATCGGTTTCCTGTGCAGAAGATTGGAAGTTTGAATCCCAACCGAGTCAAATAAATGACTTTTACGTCCAGACAGACCCAGTGCAGACCGGTCATACCAATGAGTCAGAGTCGGCTGGTGACCATGAGGGCAATCAATGCGTCAACAAGATGACGCAATACTCTGGCCAGACCCTCAGAGGTGGCAGAGCGAGGCCAACTAGATGCTTCAGGGAAGTTCAACAACAGCTGGTCATGGCAAGCAAGACTGGGTCAAAATATGACCTGGCTTATCAGAAATCACTCTGATGAAGTCTTCATGCGCTCACAGCTCTCAGTTGCTAGGTGTGTGCCAGAAAGAAGGGGGGGGGGGGAAAGCGCCGAAAATGTAAGTCAAATTTGTCTAAGTCGTCTGACGCTGAGTTGTCTGAAGGGGAAAATACCGTCGACCAAAAGTATGGTATCGATGAGAGTAAAAGACGGTTACACGTATCACATTGCTGTCTTTGATGTGAGTTAACTGTGTTGAACCCTTAGGTTCGTTTCCCATGACATACTAAACCTGAGATGGACGCCATTGATATCGTTCAATTAAGGCTATGCGACGTTAAGAGGTACGAGAATGTTGAGTGCCTTCATAGAGCATTGGTAAGGTGCCTGTTTCAATCTTGGATGTCTAAGGTTCGATTCCCAGTTAAGACTTAACATTCAACCGGCGAGAAGTGAAGTAGACGCAGCTACACATTCTCCCCAAACAGCTGGCCCCAACCAGATGCCCTGATTATTGATTATGAGTCATTTATTGCTGGAAATGTATCTAATTGTTGAATTACTGGTCAGAATTAACATTTTTCCACTAAAATCTTGTCATATATACAAGGGATACAGATACCATTTGATGAAAACTGATGCTCTTTTCTAGATTTCTTGACTCCTTACTTGATGATAATACCATGTGGTACGTGGAGACAAACTGACCAAAAAAACTCTTGAAGAAGCCTTTGAAATGTCTATACTCAGGGATAGGTCTGTTATTAGGCAGCTGAGACGTGCTAAATCACGTCTTGGTAATTTAGCTATTGGTGAGCAAATGGATAGTCTAAACAGTACTTCTTTAGATTTCCAAGTCTTTCTCTTCTCAAAGAGGTTCTAAATCCTCTAGTTCAGATAGTCAGGTTCTGAAGACTATTCAGGGTGAGATTAAGTTTCTGAGAAAATGGATGGATAACTTGTCGTCAGGCAGTGGTATTTCTGAGAATTCAGCGATTTACACTGTGAACTCGGCAACACCTTCTCGTGTCGGTTCTTATAACCATGGCGTGTTGATTTGCCCCACGTAAACCTAGGACTGCCGGTCAGGGTAGAAAAATGCTTCTAAAAATAGCCATATTTCAGTCGCACAGTACACAGTGAGGCATGTGCTGTCAACGCAACAGCAGGGAAGTAATGTAAACACTTCACCGGTTGCGTAGACGCAGACATTACTGACGAGAATGTCTCGCGCGTATCCGCATGTGCAGAAAAGCAATGCTTTTAGCACCAAGGCTGTACATTCAGAAGCACAAGTTGTTTTCCAACATATTTCTTAGGCCCAGTGTTTCACATTGTGTAATTCTAGACCTTGCGGTTTTGAATAAATTAGTAACCTATACTCATTTCAAAAGGTGTTCGTTTAAAAATGCTCTGGATTTGGTAACACACAAAGCTTGGATGGGTAGTATTGATTTAAATAATGCTTATTATTCTGTTTCTGTAGGAAAACTTTCAGAAAATATTAAAGATGGTCTGGAGGAATTAGTTATATGAATACACATGTATGCCGAATGGATTATCAGTCTGTCCACGTATATTTATGAAATTGTTTAAACCAATTTATTCCAAGCTTAGTAACCAAGTTGTTAATTTCCCTTATTTAGATGATTCCTTCATTATAGCAGAAAGGGAAGAACATTGTACTTTGGCCATTCAGGGCCTGAAAGTAGAATAGGTAAAAGCAGGTGTCACGTTAAATTTAGACAAGTCTGTCATAAAACAACAAGCTCCAAACAACCTGTGTCACAACAGACTTTTGGCACCAAAGGGAGACGTCAATTCGACCCCCTTGGTGGCATTCTTTTTCTGACGAAGAATCTGCAACCCGTTGGGATAGACAAAACGACCCTACAAACCTGGGCTCTTCAGCCGTCAGTCCTGGGATGGTTAAGCTTTATGCTCATTAGGTTAAGAAGTGGCAATTATTTTGTACGTTGTCTAAAATTGATTGTTTAAACCCCTCTCTTGCACAGGTTCTTCGTTTCCTTCGCACACTGGAGGATGAAGGGCTAGGGTTTGGCGCCATTAATACAGCACGCTGTGCTTTATCAGTGGTTCTTCCTAGGATAGATGGTCAAACAGTGGGGAAGCATTACTTGATTCATTGGTTTCTAAAATCAGTTATTAGAGAAATCCATTAAAGCCTAAATACTCTATGGTTTGGGGATGTTTCGCTAGTTTTCAAACTATTCAAAACTTGGCCAGACAAGAAAAACTTTTCCATGAGAGATTTGGGGTTTAAAGGTGCCGTACTTACCCTGATTATTACAGGGCATAGAGGCCAGACTATACTAGCTTTAAATTTAGATAAGATGAATTGTCAAAAGAAGAAGTGATTTTTTTTACTTAGATAAGTTATTGAAATCGAATAGGACAGGGGGCCCTCTGTTTTCTATCACGCTTAAAGCTTTTCCGGAAGATAAGAAACTCTGTGTGGTTAGAGCTATTAAGACATATTTTCTAAACACTACACATGTAAGAAAGAACAATAAATTATTGTTAAGTTACATTAAACCCTTTGGTTTAATTACAAGAGACATGTTAACAAGATGGACCCTTAGGATACGGTTAGCAGCAGCTATAGATATGAAGAACTATTCAGCACACTCTACTAGGTCTGCAGTAGCAGCAAATGCCAGGAAATTGGGCATTCCTAGTAAAACCATTCTAAAAAATGCAGGATGGTAAACATCTCTATCATTTGCAAAACATTACAACAAACAGATAGAGAAAAACAAAAGCATGGCTTAAATTTTGTTAAGCAAGTCATGAGTAGTAAGGCCATAAGAAATAGCTAAAGTTAATACTAAGCCAAAATTATGTCTACGTAAACATCTCACTGGGCTATAAATAGCCAGGAGGTTGAGGATGAGGTAAAATAGGATAATTATGGAAGACTTACCTTGGTACAGTTGACACATAATTGTTGTTTTACCGAGTCCGAGGCCTCGGATATTTGTAGTCCGGTCCCACCCTCCCTTCCCATTATGTTGGAGGTTTCTGGGCTTCGGTTTAGCAGCTAATATCACATAGGAAACACTGGTTCTCATCCGATCACCAAAGTTAAGCAACGCTTGAGCCCCGTCTGTACTTGGATGGGCGACGACATTGGGATATGACGTGATGTAGACATCTGGGGCCGTATGCACGAGTCAGTGTTAGCGAGGAAAAACGGTGTTTGGCAGGAATTCCGGTTTAGCGGCGAAAAATGGTATGCACGAGTCAGTGTTAGGCCTAACACCAAAGGCTTAACCGGTGTTACCTTACCCCTAAAAAATATTAGGTTTAGCAAATTTATTAGGCCCAAATCTATTCAATGCTGTCATATTTAATAGAATTACATACGCAATAAGTGAAATTTTATCAATTTAACCCTAAATCCGAACCCTCCTTAAGGCTACCGCCGTATTGGCGGCGATATTAATATTTATATGTTCGAATCGACGAACGTAAAGTAAACAAACCGCCGCCGCCGCCAGTAGGGAATATATATATATATATATATATATATATATATATATATGGGTCAGGATCACGAAAAGAGGCCAATTGGTGGTCAATGTCGTCGTCGAGCTTGGATATCGGCGTCGATCGGTATAATTATAATTTAGAATTGACATAGGTGTTGGAAAGTCTTTAAATTTATCCTAAATGTAAAGGTCGAGAAAGTACAACAACCTGAATTGTTTTTAGGATAATATAATATAAAACAAAGAAATGTACGAGTCTTTAAGAATTGCGACGCCGATATCTGTTAAAGTTGTCGGCATCGATGATTGGATGTCGGCGTCGATCAGGATAATTATGATTTAGCATTGGCAGAGGTGTTGGAAAGTCTTTAAATTTATCCTGAATGTAAAGGTCGAGAAAATAAAACAACTTGATTTGTTTCTAGGATAATTTAATATGAAACAAAGAAATGCACTACACTTTTAAGAATTGCGATGCCGACATCTTCACTTGGCCACCGATTGGCCCGTTTTCGTGAGGCTGACTCATATATATATACACACACACATTGTTGTGAAATGATTGAAGTGCTTAATACGACTTGTTGCAAATGACATGACATGACATGCTTGTATAATCATTCTAATGGGCTGTCAGTCGCATATGTAAACCTGGGTAAAAGATCAATGCTATTTCATGGATTTTGGAGATTTTTTTTTTTTTTAGTAATTTGCGTTTTGTGTTATTTCTAAAGTATTCTAAAACATTCTATGTGATCTCTCCAGCTAATATTAAAAAATATCACAAAATGCCAGGGATACTTGAAACATTCAACATTGTCCCGGATGCTCAGTGAGGGCTGACATCAGAGCGGCAGGTCTCAACCCTCTACCCTGTACTCAGGGATGAAAGATCTCCGCGATTCCCCAGAATTTAGGGATTTTTCAATCCCGCAGCACCATCAGTGTATACTAATATGTGGTGCAGACTGCAGCACTATCAGCGTATATTACTAATAAATGCTTCAAATGGCGCAGCACTATCAGCGTATACCAATATATATTAAACCCGACTTCCGGGAATTGTTTGCGATTCCCTGACAAGGCTAAACCTATGGGAGAATATCAGCATTTCCGCTTTTTTTTCCCCAGAGACCACTTTCATCCCTGCGTACTGAGTGGAGTTTGATTTCCGCAAAAATGCGGAAAACCTCTCATGGGATCTCTGTTGGTCAGGAAATCGTTACATGGGTGGGGTCTGGAAGTCAGGTTTCATGCTGTATTCTCCAAGCATAGGCATAGCACAATGCCGATGCCCAATCTTAGTAACTATGCTTCGGCAGTATTCTCACCTCATTGTCAAATTCCGCTTTTTTTTTTCCATCAATTCATTTCATCCGCAATAAACTCAAAATCCATATTAGCACAAATTGGTACTTAACATTGCAATAAGCTTGTAGAGAATGATGCAGTGCAGCTTCAAAAATCTATATTTAGCCCTCTGGTGTAATTGTGATGAGTAATATTAAAATGCCGTCATCCCTGTAAAGATACAGCAGCTGACTGAAGTGAAACAAATATCCAGAGCTGCTTTTTTTATTTTGACTGTTCTCGTTCTGTACTTTCAGTTTTTGAAGCTTTGTAAGTGTGCGACACAGAACGACACCGAAGTGCTGGAGTTGGTTAAGAAGCGCTTCAATAAAGCGGACAAGACATATATCTCCTCAACTGTATTCTTAGATGCCCTGCAAAATGCGAGCGAGAAAATAAAGCTTGACTCTCAAAATAAGTATGTTCATCTCAAAGAATTCATTGTGCTTTTAAAATCTCATGATGCAAAAAGGAAGAGGCGAATAAGTGGTAGTGATCAGGATTTAAGCACAGCAAAGCGATGCCGAAAGGAAGCAACTGATGATGAAGATGCAACCAACTCAACTAAAAGTACAGCGGAGAAGAAATCTTCAGCAAGTAATCGAAAGGGCAAAGGAAAATGTGACAAAACTAGAGATGTGATGAAAAACCTTGAAATCAAAAAGGATCCAGTTAGTGAAAGGGTTGGTAGCGAAGAATGTGCAAAGAAAGCAGTTGGCATCGAAGAAGACAATGCAAAAATAGATAAACAAGAGGATACCAAGGTCAATAAAGCTGAGGACGGTATTGATTCTATTAAGTTAAAGTGTGATGGCATAGCAGTAGCAGATGAATTTCCACTCACTATTATACCTTTAGTACCAAAAACAGATAAATCCTTGAAGGCAAGAACTGCAGTACTCCCATCTAAGCTAAAGAGGGTCTTTGTATCAACTACTAATGTACAGCCTGATGAGAGCAAGCCACTCAATGGAAAAGCCAACGCCAACAGACTGGTGCCAACAAAGTTAGAACGAAATGGCGTGGAGGAGTTGAGCCCGGCATCTCTCTCCGTCGATATGGATCATGACGTGGCTGATTTAACGCCTGTAGATTCGCCTTCCGAAAGGAAAGATACCGGAACTGTTGTTGATAATGTTATGGCCAAAGCAGCACACAAGGCGCTAGATAGCCCTCAGGCATTTGACTCTGACTGCGTTATCACTTCACAGCCCAGCACTCCCTACATGGATGAGGTGAGGGATGATTTTGAGAAAGATGAGCCGGAGAACACCGAAGAGGAAGCGGAGCATGGTAAAGAAGCAGAGACGCAGAAAGAGAAAGAGGAGGCTGATAGTCCAGTACCACTGAAGGGATCCAAAAAGCAGCTCCAGAAACTCGAAACATTGCTTGAGGTAAGTATAAATTTAAACTTTTAAAATAAAATTTTGTATTTATATTTGTTAATTAAAGCTGCATAGTCCGATGAAAACATAAAATTGTCAAAACCAAAACAATCATCTAGATATGATTCTACATATCTAACTTAGATGCTGGTGCATTTATTAAACATTTGTCATCACATATATGGGGATACTGAGTCAATTAATAGAACCTGTTACTGCAGAAACCTATTGTGTTAGACTTTTGGCAAGCTTGCCAAAATTAATTTACTATGTTTCCATTTCAAAGATCTAAAAAGTTAGCGATTTAAAATAAAAGTGACTTCAAATTAAAGTAAGGTAGATTATGATGAACAACCTAATACAGAAACTCAAAACCATCGGACTATGCAACTTTAAGCAGTGGAAATTTTAATAACGTACAATTGATCTTCCCCATTCCACTGCTCCTTGCCATATCCTAATAATGACCACTGCCAGGTGGCAACAAGTATCCATTTTTGTTAAAAGTCTTTGGTTTGACTGGCTTTGGTCCCTATGGGTTAGAATCCCACAACCGGGCACACAGTAAGTTTTAGTTTAAATACACATATATGATTTACTGTGAAGTATGGGTTCTATTTTGCTGGTAAAGTACTATAGTGAGATGCACCAAAATGTGTATGTTCTAAAGTTATGGTGTGACCTTTAGTGAAATGTGGCTTCCATTAGAAGGTTTACACTTGTTGTTACCGCTCCGTTGTGACAGGCCACAATTATAGTACAGGGTCGAGGGATGATATTTTTCCGTTTTTAAGCGGATTTCTGGGTTTTTTTCACAGCCATGGGGCATTTGTTTGTATGCGATGAGGGTACGGTAACTAGCCTCTAGGACAGAAATTTTCAGTCGCGATAATAATCTCGGCTTGATTTCTGCTTTTATTTTGCCTGAAACCACTATTATCCCCGATACTATTTAACATAATCTTGCTTGATGTCAAGCAAGCTTTGCAATTTTCAGTGATTTTCCTATGGAATAGAAACAAACCCGTTTCAAATCTTCATTTCGGAAGAGGTGATGACATCATTTTAAGGTCATCTTTAAAGTTTAAAGTCATTTGGGGCAACTGGAATTAGTGTTTATGTCATAGCCAACAAATAATTGTCTGCTCGCTGATGACAAAGTTTGCCCCTGGAATATGTGCACAGATATTCAATATAGATCTTTCTTCTAATTTGACAGCGGATCAGTGCAGAAATACAGAAGCTTGAGAACCGTGAGCTGACACTGGACGAACTGGATGATGAGGACTCCGCTTACGCACTTGAGGACCGATACAAGAAGAAATTTGTTAAGGTGTTGAGCGATAATAACGGTTGAGGCTTTTCTGTCTGTGTGAAGATTTAGTTTTAGTTGATTTAGTTCTACATTGAAGACATTGTGCTCACCCATTCGTCTCTTTTACGGTTGGTTACATAATTGGCATTGTTAGGTAACTAGGACTTGGTATTGCATTTCTTTTTATAGCAGCCTCCATTTGAATAACCAGAAGGCGCTTATTTGATGTGGGAGCTGCCATTAAGTAAATAAAATTTGTGAAAATCGCTACCTGATTGTAAAATACATGGCAAAGCGTATTTGACACTATAATAAGTATCAACAGCAGCATAGCAGCCTAAGTGGAATAGTTGAGTTCCACCATTGACCTGCCCTCTTATGGCAGTGGTAAGAACTAAAATTGTAGATGGAAACCCACTGCTCAAAGCACCTATGAAAAGGGTTTATTAGTTCATTTCCTAAAATTAACATGAATTGTCGGACAAAATGAATAATTGCTGATCAATTTCTAATTTTGAACAAAAGTTTAATTGCTGACCATAATTTTCTTTTTAATGATCCATTTCATTTTATTGACTAAAGGAAGTGTGGTGTGTGTGTTTTTAGGTGTGGGACAAATATTGTGAGATAGCTGGGAGGCCACCAACAACAGGTCGACCGACTGAGCGCAAGTTTAGGTATGAAGGTAAGCACCAACTGAGGCCACAGACGATTGTAAGGTGGCGTTGTTAGTTGTAAATATATCATATTGTGTTACACACTGTACATAGCCGTAAGTGCACTCTGTTAAATCTACATGGTTAATTACAAATTGTTGGATAGCTGCAATGTATACATGCATCAATAGATCTGTAATTAAGATCAATTAATACATCGCTCGCCCGTTCATTATTCAGTTGGGGGGGAAACCTACTTTGGGAAACTTGTTGCTAACCTCTCTGGCGGAAAATAATTGTTCAAATGTCATATTAAGCAAATTTATAAATAAAGTAATTACTTGTTGTAGCGATTAACAGGGATAAGAATTTTGCATTGCGCTGCAGTTTCCCGACTCTTGGGGATTGATGTTGATCATACCAAAGACCCTATAATACTAAGACGCTCACTCGGCCTGTACTGTGTAATCAAAATCATCAAACCCACCACTTGGTGCGCTGGCTGTTCTCTTGGTTAAACAGGTGCTATATTATATGTATAAATGTATATATATGAATGTGAAAGATGTGTGATGATGGCAATGCTGATGATGATGTGTATATGTTCATATTGATGTGTATTCATACTTACCTATCTCATGTATAATATAATTGTATGTGTTTACATGTGAAACACCAACCAGCAGCTGGGCTGATCAAACCCACCACAAGGTGGCACTGCAAAATTTACATTACCATGGGAGAGATAGGGAGTGAGCCGTCTTAGTATTATAGGGTCTTTGATCATATTAACTTGCTTTGTCGATATGAGAATTTCTCACAGATCGGCAGTTTCCTGACTTTTGGGAAATGACCCGCCTGTTTAGGTCTCACTTGTTCTCATCCCTGAAACTCGTAAAGGAGTGAAAACCTTACTATCACTTATAACCTATGTAAACCTACTGTGCCCTTCCCTGTGTGACACCTATTAATAATATTAACAGCCATGGGGCACTCCGCATCTAATGGTGCTGTGAAACCCAATGCCAACCTCCTGGGTCTGAACTCAAATAGCCCATGCTAAGTGTGATCTTTGATTAAGATACATTGAGTATTCATGTAAGAAATACATGGTAAAATCATGTGACTAGGTCTTTAAGCAATAGTCATTTTCGTCAGTATTTGGTTGACTAGTCATTTTGGAAACACAATTGATCAATCAATCAATAGGATACAGCTATAATAAGCCTCGGACCTGTTAACCTCTCTTAATTAATAGAAATGGAGAAATCTTCAGATGTGGTGGATTGTACAAGATGATGTAGACATTTCAATATAATGAACATTTGCTATTGACACGTTTTGAACACAAAATAACATATATTTGTTAAAAACCAAATGGTTCCCACTTTTAGGAACACGCTACCCAGAAGTGAATAGGAAGATAGAGCGGTTTGTCAATATAAAGAAGATCTTTCCTGATTACCATGACATTCGCGACATCATTGGGAAGTGTAACCGGAAGTACTCCTTGAACATAAAGTAAGTCGTGATCGTACTTGTGAGATAAGATTGTAGAGGCTGTGTTTGATCGGCAAGAAAGAAATTAGGTTTTTCAAATTCTGATTATCAACCATTTCATCTGAATTGGAACTTAATTAGCAATGGCTCATATTGTGTAATAAAGTATCTATTATACAGGGATGAAAGATCTCCGTGATTTCAGTGGTGTCCACCATTTTGTTATAATCCCCGATTAACGTTCACAAAATGCCATGGGTATATATGACGGCAATTGGTCGGTCCGAATCCTGTTCTTATATGATCTTCAAAGTTGCTAGGTCATAAACCGCGGGAGGCGACAGTAATACCGATTCCCAAACCTGGTAAAGACCAGAGTGAAGCCCACAACTACCGTCCCATAGCCCTCACAAGCTGCATCTGTAAAACCATGGAGCGCATAGTAAACAACCGCCTCATCTGGCTACTGGAGTCAGGACACCACCTGTCCAACCTTCAATGTGGCTTCAGACGGGGCCGCAGCACCCTGGACCATTTAGTGCGCATGGAGACCTTCATAAGAGATGCTTTCCTTAAGAAGGAGCACGTTGTGGCTGTCTTTTTCGATCTCGAAAAAGCCTATGACACAACGTGGCAGCATGGCATCATGGAGGATCTTCATGCGATTGGCCTTCGTGGCCACTTGCCAATTTTCATCTGGAACTTTCTAGCCTTCAGGCATTTCCGTGTCCGTGTCAAGACTACCTATTCCAGCCTACACTCACAGGAACTGGAGTACCTCAAGGCAGCATACTGGCCATGACCCTTTTCGGGGTCAAGGTCAACGGTATTGCTGCTGCTGTAAAGCGGGTGTCTCCTGTAGTCTTTTCGTGGACGACTTTGTTTTATATTACAGCGGTGCTAACATGAATGTCATAGAGACAGCTACAACCAAGCATAAATGGGATCCATCGATGGTCAGTTCTGAACGGTTTCAAATTTTCCAAGACTAAAACAGTCTGCATGCACTTCTGCCTGCTGCGTAGAATGCATGCGGAACCGGAGCTGACCCTGGATGGGGATCCCATTAAAGTCGTTGAGAAAACCAAATTTCTGGGCCTCATTCTCGACGCAGAACTGTCTTTTGTGCCACATATAAAGTACCTGAAAACAAGATGCCTGAAAGCGCTAGATATTCTGAGGGTGCTCTCCAGCTCAGAGTGGGGAGCGGACAGAGATGTTCTGCTCTCCGTGTACAGAACCTTGGTTCGGTCACGAGTGGATTACGGCAGCATAGTATACGGTTCCACAAGGAAATCATATATTGGGCTGCTAAGCACGATCCACCACCAGGGACTGCACCTGGCCCTTGGGGCCTTCCGCACCTCACCGGTTCAGAGCCTTTACTTCGAAGCCAATGAACCATCACTTAACAACAGGAGAATCAAACTGGCCATGCAATATGTAGTCAAGATAAAAACTAATGCATTGAATCCTGCAC
The DNA here is from genome assembly GCA_030323885.1 of Branchipolynoe longqiensis. Classification (NCBI taxonomy): domain Eukaryota; kingdom Metazoa; phylum Annelida; class Polychaeta; order Phyllodocida; family Polynoidae; genus Branchipolynoe; species Branchipolynoe longqiensis. The sequence continues at coordinate 46,336,242 of CM059201.1, read as the reverse complement.
ACAATTGTCTATTCGAGCAACATGACGAATCCAGGTATGAAGCCAGGCTGAATTACATCCGGCCACTGAGGCTCCGAATGAAACCTCAGTCTGGGACACATCCACTCGAGTACCAAGGACTGCATGCAGAGATTCAAGGCCAGTTTGCAGACCACCTCTCCATATACACTGATGGTTCGAAAGACCAAAGCTGGGTAGCTGCTGCGGCAGTCTGCCGACGGGGAAAATTTGGTGTACGTTTCCGCGATCAGAGCTCGATTTTCACTGCAGAAGCCCGAGCACTCCTTCTCGCGTTGGAGTGTATCGAGGTATCCAACCACACTAACTATGTTATATACAGTGATTCGTTCTCTTGCCTCCTGGCTGTTGCTGGACTGAAAATGAATCACCCTATTCTAGCAACGGTCATTTATAAAATGAACCAACTGACAACGGATGGGTATGACATCCACCTGTGCTGGGTGCCTGGCGATGCCGGCATATAAGGAAACAAACGAGCTGATCGGGCTGCGAAGAAGGCCCTGAACTGTGATCTTGAACCGTGTCTGATCCCTCACTCTGATCTGAAACTACTAATAGCCACCCACATAAAATCCAAATGGCAACATGAGTGGGATGAAAACATTAATAAACTTAAAGAAATTGAACCATCTGTGGGAAAGCCACCACAGACTCATGCGGGAGGTCGGCAGGACCAAGTGGTCCTTAGCCACTGCCGTATTGGCCACTCGTGGCTTACACATGCTTTTCTGCTCAAGGGGAAACCTCCCCCTGAATGTATTGGGTGTCAGTCCCCGCTAACACTCAAACACATTTTACTAAGTTGCGTTGATTGTAATCAATCAAAAACCCAAACAAAATGAAAAGTAAGGAATGATTGCGGAGTGAGATTGATTGATTGATTGGTGGTTGCTTTACACTGTGTTGGCAGCATAGGCCATATTCACGGCGAGAAATGTTTGTTTTTTGTTCAAACCATCGCTTTTACATGTAAAAGCAGACAATCAATTATGTGCCAATAGACACTCATTAAATTAGAAAGCTCACAATCATATATTTGTGGTCAAGGGAAACAAATTCCCATAGAAAAAGAAAAGTTTTTATTAATAATTGATAGAATTTATTTAGTAAGCTACGAGCTGGTACAGTCCAGCTGCCCTCAAAAAGGCTCAAATATTTTCCTGTTTTACTTTAGTGAGTGAGTGAGGGGTGGGGAATTAGCAGCATGGAACTGATCAGTGGAATGGTGCTAGGATAGTAGTGGATGAAACCTGACTTTCTGGATTTTAATGCGATTCCCTGGGAGTGATAACCGTATCAGAGAATATTCTTGGAAATTTGCCGTCACTTACCCTCTTCTTTTTTAACCAGGATCACTTTTATTGCAGAATTTCTTACAATATTGAAGAATATGGGGCGATAACTAGGATAACGATGCCATTATTGGAGGAACATTATTTACAAATAACCTCAGCATTTATTTCGGTGTTTTTTTGGCCAGAGACCATTTTCATCCCTGTATTATACCATAAATGTGGTTTTCGATCTTATGCGTTTTTTGTTGTTTTTTTACTATTGCATAGTGAACTGTGTAACATGTATCATACAGTGATACCAAATAAAATGTTTATAGTAAAGACAACCTGTTATGTGTTTATAACCCTAAGAAAAGAGAAATTTTCACTAGACTGACAGTGTGTAGGCTAATAGTGTGTAAACAACAATTTCGCATACAAAGATCTTCGGAAAACTAGTCAATGACATGTCTGATAATCGATGACAATTTCTACGTTTTCATTGATTTAAATTATTTTTTTTTTTTTTAAATTGGTTTAGCACTGCTAGAGAACCACATCCAATTCTCAAATAGTATCACAGTGAAACACCGTGATAACGCAATCGTTTGTAAAATGATATCGCCAATTAATTTGTTTTTAATAGTTATATCCAAATTCGGATTAAATCGGGGCATGTTATAACGGGGTTTCACTCTGTATAACCCAAAATATTTAGTATATCTAAAACTAAGGTTTTTTTTTTGTTTAAAAAAAACACCTGAAAACTCCATCAAGTCGTCCAAAGCCTTCGTTTAAATGGCTAGTATTTCTGCGGTATTCTGTAAGCAAATGGATTTCAGAGAGCCATCCTCTTTTTTTGTGCAGGTTCAGTGCAGTTGAGAGCCTTGCTCGGGATGCTTTTACGTTAGTTGGCAACGAGCTGCAGAAACGACGGCTCCTCGACTTTACGAATGACTTTGGAGCGTCTGCAGAGAAGCCTGCTACGTAAGCATGAACCTAAGATTACGTATAAGAGCACTTGTGTAGAGAAGCCTGCTAGGATGAACCCAATATTACGTAATAGAGCACTTGTACAGATAAGCCTGCTAGGTAAGCGTGAACCAAAGATTACATAGAAGAGCACTTGTACAGATAAGCGTGAAGACAAGATTACGCAAAAGAGCACTTATGCAGAGAAGCCTGCTAGGTAAGCATGAACCAAGGATTACGTAGAAGAGCACTTGCTTCCCAACAATGAGGTTGCGGCATTCAATGACCAGCTGAAGCAGATGGATCCAATTCTTACAAATGTGATACTTGTCGCTATGTTGCCTGGTGCTCTGCAATATTAGGCTATGGCAGGGAGTAGTGGAATGATATGGAAGAATAATTGTCCACAATTAAAATTCCACTCAACCTTGCAGTTACTAAAAGAAAAAGTCTCAGCATTGTTAACCACAATCTAGGTACATAATAATAACCGCACCCTGAATTTGGCATGTTTTTGCCCACTTACTCTTCAAGAGCTGTGAGAAAAGCTACCTTTCTTCTCACTGGGAATGGTTCTTTGAGAAATATAAATCTTCAAATAAAGAAATTTATTTTCTATCTATTTTCCACTTTGGAGTGTGTGTAATTGGTATAACAATGTAACCATGTATTTTCAGTGCTTATAGCGACCCGGCGCTGTTTGATCGGGGTTTGCGAGAAAGGTTGGAGGGCAACCGGAAGATATACAGGAACAAAATGGCGCAAGTAGGTTTGCTAAATGTTTAGAAAAAACTAACAACTAGTTATAGCAGTTCATCAGGTACTAGTTGTCGCCAAAACCAGCATCAGTCGTTTATTATACTCGGCAGGATGGTTGAGTGGGTAGAGGACCCACTTTTCCTGTGTGGACGGTCGTGGGTTCGATCCCCGGCTAAGTTAAACCTAGGACACACACTACCTAGTGTGGTGCTCAGCATTACTAAAATAGCTGATGGTCACGATTGTGTGACTGAAGGTATTGGTGCATGCTATCCCCATGGGCCAGTACTATCTAAAGGCCCTGTCACATTACGGCGTATGGCGGGAGCGTATTGAAAACCTACGTATGTCCTGCGCGTGCCGGCCTATGATGACATTTGGTGACCGTTCGGGTGGTTTTGAGCGCATGTGGAACGTACGAGGAGCGTATGGGAGCGTGCTGTGACATTTTTGACGGTATGGGCCATACGCCCTCATAGGTCGAGATTTTTTGAGCATGCACAAACAAATTTGGACGGATGGATTTATGAAAGCGTATGGCGGCGTATGCCTCATACGCTTCACATAAGCCGTCACCTGGCGGCGTATGAGTAGCGTATACGGTGTATGCCGACGTATATGACGTAACGCGCCTACGCCACCATACGCTCCCGCCAAAAACCCTAATGTGACAGCCCCTTTAGTATCAAGTCACCATGAGTGCACTATCACTATCAGAACTCACCACCTGTCCTAATATGTTTTGAAAGTATTAAACTTTTTTCAAGGAAAAAGTACTTCTTTTTAATACTTTTTTTCAGGTGTAAATACTTTTTTTAGATGATTTTTTCTGCAAGAAAATTCCAATCTGGTAATTGAAAACTGTTCAGACTTAGAATTAGGAATTTTATGAGAATGAGATATTCTTTGAGATAGTCTCTTTGCAGGAGTGGTGTGCCACCCCACATTTCTCCATTCAGGGGCTAGTGTCCTAACCATTATCCTATCTAGGTTCCCTGGTGCAATCAACTTTCCATCCTTCCTGTGTGTGTAGTATTTCACATGTGGAGGTGAGTGCATCTCAGTCACTACACTCGCTAGTCACTGCAATGTGGGTGATATCAGACATGGCGTCGTTTGAAATTGGCTTTTTTTCACCAGTTCACTCTTTGTCTGTTTATGTCTTAGTGCAATTTTCTGTCTTGGTCACATCTGAAGCCATATTATAACCGACTGTGCTCTCATGGTGACTCCATAGTGAGTGCACAATTTTGATAACTTAAAAAAAGATTATTTTATCTTCTTTTTTGTTTGTAAAAAAGAAATCCAGAATCGCAGCACTGTAAATCCGACGTTTCTTGTGTCCAGGTTCTAGAGAAATTTGCTCGGAAACAAGATGATGGAGACGACACGGACGAAAGCGACGACGAGGAGGAAGAGGAGAAAGCAGAGGAGGAGCAAGCAGATGAAGAGGGAGAGGATGAGGAGGAGGAAGACGAGGAGGTCAACTCTGACGAAGAAAAGGATGATGAAGAGGAAGCCAGCGAAGAGGAAGAAAGTAAGGCACGTTATATAGAGGTGCAGGGCTGCTTTTATCCTATCCGTTTTATTGGTTGCAAGTACTATGAAGCCTAACCTCAGACATTAACCGGGCGTGCAGGAGATTGGGAGTTTGGTTCCCAGTTGAGTCAAACCAATGACTTAAAATTGATACTCGTCGCTTCCTAGCCTGGTGCTTGGCATTAATAGGATAGGATAAGGACTGGTTAACTCAGTGTCAGGATAATGTGACTTGAGTGGGATATCAGGTCATGGTGCCAGTGACCTGATTTCCCAGTGGGGCAGCACTATCAAGTCACCAGGAGTGCACACTGTCACAATTCAGTACCTGTCCTGATATGACCTTAGATGTTGCTAGAACGTCAAAATCCAACAACCAATCAAACATTACCTGCCTCTAGCAACTAATTCCGTTGAATACGAGGTTAAACACAGCTTGGCTGTACCTACACAGTTGATTTATTACAAGACTAACCCCCCCGCCCCCCCGCTTGTAAGTTGTAGCAACTCATTTCATTGACTACAAGGTCAAACCCTCCCTCACTGTACCTACACGGTTTATTGATTATAAGGCTAACTCTCCATCATACCTGTCGACTACGCGACTAACCCCCGCCCAACTGTACCTCCACTATATAATTGGCATGCGGTGGGTGATGTGATCATGGTTGGGTGTAGATGTCCACTGTGGTGTTCATCGATGTAGCAAATCAGGATTATATCCTGTCAAATGCAAGCCTAAAACTATTGATACCTGAAATTCAATAGATGTTTCTCTTACTGTTTGAAAAGATGTTTTGAATGATATATTAAAATTGTGGCGATAAAGTAGTATTATATTAAAGTTAATAAATTTACATTTGGAAAATTATACGTCTGTTTTGTAAACTACTTTTATTTTCTCTCTACAGTCACAACTTAGAACATTTCCCCAGGTGGTCTTGGTAAGAATACACCAAGTACATTATGATAGGCGCACATTGATGAATTGGTAACTAAAGGTTCTCTTCTACTTATGGATGAGTTAGTTTCATGAGGTCTGTTTGTAAGTTCAATTGTTTGTAAGTTCAACTTTGTCTTTAACTATCTGCCGTACAAGCCGTCACTTTTATTTTTCTTATTTGACCAACCTTGGCTTTCGGTCAACTCTATTTGGTTCCGTGCCATACATTTACACCAAATGCACCGTATTGAAAATTTGTTAATAAGAAAGGGGGGGGGGGGGGGAAGAGGATTATTCTTTCAGTTATGATGTATGTTATCCTGGGTGTGGTCTGTTAGCATGGTCCTCAGGCTTTTATATCTTGGAAATTTCATACTGGACTTGTTCATAACTGGAGGAGCACCTGTATTAACCAAGTTGTTTTTGTTTTGTTCAATCTTTATGAACACCTTTATGAATTACTTAATACTTCTCTGAAATTTTGCTGTAATCTTTGACAGATAACTTAGCTGAACAGCAGAGGCTGCCATCAACAACAGAGCGATCACAGTCACACGCAAACCTTTCACCGGGCTCTACCGAAGAACCAAATACGGCAGTATCTAAGACGCAGAGCTCCTTTGTCTCGTCATTGACACTTGGCCTTCAAGGAAGAAATCCGAGTACAGCAGCTGAAGTGTACATAGACGTAGATGAAAGCCTTGATAGTGAACCCCAGGAGAACCAACCAGTTGTGTATGAACTTCTCGGGGAATGTCCAATTCCTGAGCCACTTGTAACTTATTCAAGAGCCAGGACAGAATCACCTACTGAAAAGAACCTTGAGGATACAGCTCAGTCCGATACTGTTGCGACACTGGATGGAGACGATGCTGTTGCGACACTGGATGGAGACGATGCTGTTGAGTTCATCGATGAAAAGATGAGATGTGATTATCCTTCGGCCACCAAGGCTGCCTCAATTAAAGCGAAGCCATGCAAATTCATCCCAGTGAGGTTATCAGAAGACACTCCAAATGAAGATAGTGATGTAGATAACGTCTCGATTCCTTTAACTCAGGATGAATCTAGTGTAGTGTATGCGGAAGTACTTTCATCTGACTCAGGTAGTTTAGCGCCTTTACAACAAAGTGGGGATGATTCACAGGATCCTCCGAAATCTTGTTCAAATACAGTGGTGGCAGTTGTGACAAGTGAAAGTAATACTGAAACAGTTGGGACGGTGGACGTTGCCAACTTCAGTGCAATTGGCAAGATGACTGACATTGGCAGTGATGAGGGGACTGTTGGAGAAAAAAGGGAAAGTGTACCTGAAAAAATAGTTGAGTGTGAGACACTTGTAGATAATAGGCTTGATGCTGTAAATCAACAAACTGAATTTGAAGGATTTGTGACTGACAAAGGTGTAGAGGTTCAGAAGTTTTCTGAAGATAACCCAAGAGAAGGAGCCACACCACAAGGAAAAGAAGTATTGTTAGATAAAAAGGAAATGCCAGTTCCCGATGATGCTTCATCCACGTCAGAAGATGCTGATGGCACACCGACAAAACCTATTGATGTAGATGACCTACTGGATAAAGAAATGGTAACAGAAGAGAAATCACAGGGAGAACCTCACAGAAGGAGTAATGGTCCAGAAAGAAGTTCCTTTACAAAGGTGATATATGTTGATAGGCCAACCGAGAAGAAAAGTTCAACTGTAGACTCAAAACACAATACATCTCCAGAGGAACAAAAGACGGTTATTCCAGACCCGGGATCGACAACAGATACACATTTTGTAGAGCAAACAAATGTAACGGAGCAACACCAAACAACTCCAGAGAAAAAGAAGCTCTGTTTTATAGAACCAACAGACGTTGACGCTCAATATCAGACTGGTGTTAAAACCCCTGAAAAGGAGGTTGAAACCCCTGAAAAGGAAGTTGAAACAGCGGTAGCTAAGCATTATGAAACTTCACCACAGACACCCGAAAGCAGTTTTCACAAAACGGGCTCAGCGGCTGAAACAATGGATGTAGATGTTGAAGATGAGAAACAAGTGGTAACTCAAGAACAAATGCACAAAAGAACTTCTGATGAAGAAAAAGAACTCATTGAAACTGAAGCAAAACTCATGGACATTGATTTCAAGCAGCAGGAAAATGTGGTAAATGAAGAAAAGTGCACCAAAATGTCAGAGGATCAGAAAATAGCTGGTCAAGAAACTCTATCAGTGGGAGGTGAATTTGTCAGTCACCAATTTGATCATATTGAGACCACTTCAGTAACAGCTGAGAAACGGGCAGAAAGTTTAGAAGAAACCGCACCAATGCATCCAGTAAATAGTGATATGTCCAAAACTGAAATGCCAATACCAGAGAAACCTTTAACAGAGAAAGCAACACCAGAGAAACAGACTGATCTCATACATGAAATGGGGTCACCAATACCACTAGTGAGTGGTACAGAAGAGAAGCTGAACACCACAGAAAAACCTCAAATACAGAAGGAAATTGATGATGGCGTTTCACCAGTAAAGCCAAATCTGGTTGATTGTGAATCTGAATTGAATGAATTAGCAGTGACAAGCAGAACTCAGGTTTCACCACTCAAAACTGATGATTCTGCCTCTACGCAACAGGTTGGAACAGCTGGGGATATCAGTTTGTGTAAAGGAGTTGATAATCTAGACACCCTAGAGGGTACAAAAATAACCCAAGCAGGAAAAGGACTACCTGAGGCTGGCAGTTCCAAAGATAATACACAATCTCCTGTACAGAATTTACCTGAAGAAAATAGTCGGCACACTCCATCTCTAGATAATTATTCACCAAGTCAACAAATTAATCATAGTCCTGCCCCTGAGAAGGACCCAGAGGAATCCATTCAAGAAGCAGAAGATGATGGCTCAACCCATCCGATTATCATTGGCGATAATATAAGTAATAAACTCCAAAATGACACTGCTAGTAATGATTGCGAGAATGAATCTCTGGAAGCCGATAAATGCCCCAATGGGCCTTTACGAGAAAATGCACAGAAGTCTGCAACATCAAGCCCTGTTCTTAAGGAGAATGAGAAATCTAAGAGTGAGACACCATCCCCGAACATAGCAAGGAATCATGAAGCTAGTAAACAACTATCAACAACAGCAGAAGGAGAACAATGTAATCTCTCCGAGGATAATCAAATTCAAGTAATAGAAATTACAAATTCACCTCGAGCTTCAACACCGCCCGGTGAAAAAGTAAAAGTGGTGTCTGTAGATCTGACGTCACCTCCTCCTCAGCAGGAGAACCGGTTGAACTTTAATCAGCAGGCAACAATGGCCATTATGAATAAGGTCATGGCTCAGTCAAAGACAGCCAATGCTAGCGATGTCTATACAAAGACTATGACTGATGTCATGAAGAAGCTATCGTCTGAGGTGGCAGCCGCTATATTCAGTGAGGGCACACAGAAGAAGCCGGTGGGTCCAGTGAATCAGACAAGTGCTAATGTGGCAGGTTCTTTTAGGCATATTTCACAACCTGTTAGGAGTAGTATGGGAAAGGCACCACTGCAACAACAATTGAACATGAAAAGAGTTTTTCCAAAATCGTATCAGTCCAATCAGGCAGCTCCTCTTTTCTCACAGGTAACTCGCCGTCATTTAAACATGAACGGACCATTCGCTGCAGATCCGAGTGCACAGTCAAGGCCCATGCCAGCAGAGCACAACAGACAATCGACAGCAGGTCACAATAAATCAGCGATGCGAGGGTCAGTTCAAACAAATCGCAAAGCGCTCTCAATGGCAACTGGCTACAATGGACCACTGAGCCCACGATCTTTCGTAGCAGGTCGCAATGGACCATCGAACCCAAGGTCATTAGCAGCTAGCCATCATGGGCCGTTGAGTCCAAGATCAGCAGCCCGCAGAACCCTGGTGAGTTCAAGGCCAATACCGGCTATCCACAATCGATCTACATCTTCAACGACATTAGGACACAGTGTACCAGTTAATATGCGAACATCATCGGGTAATCTGAACAGGCAGTCATGCACTGCTGAACGCAATGGTTCTCAGGGTTCATTGTCACGAGCCCAGTTGCCAGCAAGGTCATCAACAAGTCACAAGGTTCTCTTGAGCCCACGATCAGCAGCTCAATTATATTCAAGGTCACGATCAACAGGTCGGGCTGGACCAATTAGTGTGAGGTCAATTTCAGGAGTTCAAAATGTACCATCATCGGTGTCAGGTATTGGTGTCGGAAGGATACAAAGCTCGCACGGAAGGACAGTAGCGGCAAACCGACCCAATGCCCGTCGAGATCCTCAACAAGGTTATCAAGCTGGCAGGCAGGTGCAATTTCAACAACAAACTCAGCAGGGCTCTCAACAAAGAGTGCCTGCCTTCCCAACACAGCATGCGGTGAAATCAAGCCCAGTTACAAAACGGTTGACGCAACCTGCGCAGGCGACAACTGGTAGTGAACTAAAGATAGCGTCTTACTCCTCCTTGTCAACGGGTAAGTTTGTGCCCGTTGAGAGTCCCCCACAGAAACGACCAAGGCTGGCTACAAAGCCTTCTGGGATCCGGCCACGCCGGACACTGCCAGAATCCCATACCATTGAAACTGTGATCTTGTCAGACGACGATTAAACCATCAGTACAAGATGGACTTTGAAATGAAGAGCCCTCACCCATCGCCCTCCACCCTTATATTTTCATCGTGCTGTTTTGTGTCGCATTGAACCAGTTCAAAGTGAATCTTCACCAATGGTATGGAATCTTCTATTACAGTATTCTTCTTCTTCGCCCACCCACACAAACACCTCAGCTGTGTCGTAGATGAATGTGTCGCCTACCGCCCAACTTTGGGCATAGGCCACAAACAAGGGCTCTCCAGTTTTCGCAGTACTGGGCCTTGAGTTTCTTGTTCGTGATTCTGTAACATTGTTCTTTTTTCCGTGATGCGGTTGTTGGCCCCACACCCAACCCCCAACCTGGAGGACCAGTTGCTGCTCTTAGTCTGTCCTCTACCATGGGTCCTGCCCGGCTTGGTTAAACCTGCCAGGGGGCTAGCCCCCGCCGGTATAGCTCTCATGGATGGTCATGGAGGCACACAAGCCTCCCCACCACGACAAGGTAGCAACATATTGGGGGGCTATTACAGTATTAGGGTGTGAAATTGTTCAAATGTGGCGAGGAAAATACTTTTAATATATGTAGTATGTGTATGTATAAAGAAATTATGTGTTAACTTGCAATAATCTCAGGACGATGTATTTGGCTTCATCGTATTCAATGACTCGTTGCACAGCTTGCCAATGCTCAGCAAAGTATGGGATGCAAGTGAGGAAGTGATGACATGCTGAAAATGAATGTTTATCTCGATTATTTTCTTCCACAAGGGATTATTACATCTGTGGTGGTGGGGGAGGGGGGTAAATTGCCTAGATTCAACAATGGGAAGGGGAAGATAAATTAGTATTTAGGAGAGAGAGGAACATACTTTTTGCCGCCCCTAATTATTGACACGTCGCAGAATTGAGATTTCGCGGAACCCACCGGGCATGCCGTGAAATGGTGTTTACAAGTTTGGGTTATGCGCATTGTATGTGAGTGTAGCAGGTTCCTGTAGCACAGTCTGAACCTAAGATGAAATGAACAACACTAATGAAATGTATAGGTCGCCCTGAAATTCATAATATCATAATATCAGAAATTCTGTGTTTATTTCATGCAATGAACTTAATAACCACGTGCCTATAAGCATCAAGTCATCAACCACAAAGCTCCAATAGTGAATGTATAGAGAGAGAAAAAGAAGTTATTTTGAATAAGCGCTATCACTGTACAGGGTTAGTTGAAATGTATCAGTGGCTTACTTCAAACATTCAAATTGATCAAATATGAATTAGGACCTTAAAGGATATTAACATTTTTGTTAGTTTAAATCCATTAGGTTACTAATAACCATCGGGTGTTCAGTTTCTAGCTATTTGTGCGTATTTTCTGTAGACGAAATACATAATTTTATTGCTGGATGGTTTGATTTATCCGTGCCTTATTAATAAGCATGATTTCAAATCTGGGAATGCTTATAGTCTACTAACTAGGTAGTGGATAAATAAGCGGTTTAACAGTCAATTTAAATGTTTTTTTAAAACAGGTTCCAGAGTTTTGGCGTCACATCAGTGACGTCACTACCTAGTATTGGGAGGGTGGGAGGCGGGGTGGTATATAGATTCAAATTAACGGTCCGAGAAATGTTGTGACCAGGGCCGCGTTCTGAGTCGCGGCAATGCTTTTTGGCCTATTTGCGTTCAGGGTGCGTCGCGGCGACGCCTCCCTTTTCAGATAGGAGACAAAAAGCGCCTCGAAAATGGCCGCTGTATCCAGTGGTTTCAGCCTATCAAAGCACAGCTGCAGTTTCAGCCTATCACAGCACGGCTTTCCCATTGCAAATGGCCGCCGCCTATGGGGGCGGCCATCTTTGAGACACCAAACAACTTTTGCAGTTGAGACTAGCGTGACGTCACGGCCATCTCCGAGGCGACTCCGAGACGGACCATGAACGCGGCCCAGATGATGCTTGAGCTATGCTTTTAATAATTGGGATATATAGCCTACAATGTGTTGCCTAGCAACAACCACTGCCAACTATAAATATTGATCGGATCGAGCGATTTATTGATTAAAGTGTGGTTGTGTTGATGTTAGATTTGAGCTTAAGTATTAGTATTAATTAAAGTTGCATAGTCCGATGGTTTTCAGTTTCTGGCTCTTTATAAAAAATATAAAAAATGTTAAGATAAACATTAAGTCGGTCATTATAATATATTTAGTTGGAAGTATAAGTTATTATAAATGAGTGAAAACGTAATTAATTTCGGCATGCATATCAAAATATTGACATCATAGGCTTATGCAGTAACATGTTCTATTAAATTGGACTTAGTATTCCCTTCTAGCCAGCAACAAATGTTCAATAAGTGCACTAGTGGTTGCCGAGTTGGAAGGGCGCATGCTTCCTGTGCGGAAGATTGGGAGTTAGAATCCCAGCCGAGTCAAGCCAATGACTTATCAAATTCTCTGTGGCAGAGTGGTTAGAGTGTCTGACTTTTTTCTAGGTCAGACTCCTAATCTGAGCGTCGGCTGTTCGATTCCCCATGCCCCCAGCTCTGCCAATTTGGATTTCCACCGCTGTGTATAACTTACAGCGTCACTAAAGGTCGGTTGCTCTCATACCATGTCTATGTGGTGTGGGAGGTTAAAAATCCCTTGGGTCGGTAAAAGTGTAGGCTCGGGCTTTCTATTGACCAGCAGTGGAATGAGGAAGACCAGTCGTCTCTGACTAAAATTTCCCCTGCTTAAACAACTAATGGACCAAAAAAAACACCTCAAAACACCTGTAACTAGTCACTACCTAGCCTGATGCTCGTCATTAATAGGATAGGACAAGGACAGGTTAGCTTAGCATCAGAATAATAATGTGACTGGGATATTGGATCATGGTCTCCCAGTGGGGCAACACTATAAAGTCACCACGAGTGTTCATTGTCACAAGTCGGTACCCATCCTGATATGACCTTAGATGTTGCTAGGATGTAAAACACTAACCAACAAGTGCACTAGTATGTAAGTTGGATATGTAGATTGAAATCTGAAGTGTTTTGGTTTCGGAAACTTGATATTTTCATTGGACTAAGCAGCTTTAAGACTGTAATATCAGTTTATTTACGTACAAATTCATGTTTGTGGAAATGAAATGGTCAACCATGTTCCAAGTGCATGGAGCTTGTACAGATAGCTAAGTATTTCAATCAAATGTCGACTTGAGGATCCCCCAATGGTTTGTTTTTGTAAATGCCAAATTTAATGTTTAGTTCATGATTGTCCATGAAATGGTCCTTTTTGTAAAGGGGTGGTTAAAGTGTATGTGTTTGATTAACACGTAGTGTACGCAATATGCATGTGTATGATCACATACATTATACACACACACACACACTTAGCGGTGTGTTTTTCCCGGTGTGACCATGGCCGAATCGGCAAAGCGCATGCACACACACATATACATCAGGGATGAAAGATCTCCACGATTTCGTGGAATTACGGGATTTTTCCTGTAGCTGTAAGTGTTGTTCAGCATCATCATCATCATGCTGTCGGTCGCGATGCGACAAAGACTGCTTTCATTACTTGACTGCCGCTCTCCATTGTGCGGTTGTACATTTCATGAAAGCTGCCTGCAAAAGTGGTGAAGTGCTGCTGGCTTTTGCAAGTTACCAGCGGCACTCTCTCGGGGAGCAAATAGAGGTTTCACACCGGCAAGAACATGTCAAGACAGGCGCAAAACTATTTGTCCCTGCAGTGGCTGGTCGGGAGATGTTGCGAGTTCCATACATCAAACCACCCTTAATGCTGCCACAGTGACATGGTTTTCTGTTTAGGGTTTGCTCCCTTAGCCTTTGGTTCTGTCAAGAACCTGTACCACAAGGCAGTGGTTTACAACTCTGCAGGGCAGGGGCGTCAAACTCCCTGAGGTATTGCTATACCTGCAATACCTGCATACCATGCTTCAAAAGCTGCAGCCCTATCACTTAGTATCAGCGTATACTACTAATACGTGCTTCAAACGTATACGTAATAAACCAGACTTCCGGGAATTTTCCGCGATTCCCTGACAATGGGAGAATATCAGAGAATGGGAGAATATCAGCATTTCCGCTTTTTTTTCCCCGGAGACCACTTTCATCCCTGATACATATACACAGACAGACACACACACACACACACTAAACAGTGTGTTTTTCCTGGTGTGGCCATGGCCGAATTGGTAGAGCGCATGCTTCCCGTTTGGAAGGTTGGGAGTTTGAATTCAATTCAAACCAATGACAGACAAAATTGTTATCGTTACCTAGCCTGGCAGTCGGCATTACTGGGATAAAGCAAGGACTGATTATCTCAGTATCAGGATAATGTGACTGGGTGTAAAATTGGGTTATGGAGCTGACGGCCTGTAAAGTCGCCATATGGAGCTGGCGGCCTGTAAAGCCGCCATTAGTGAACATTGTCACAAGTTGGTACCCGTCCTGATATGGCCATTGATGTTGCCAGGATGTAAAAACTCCAACAAACATCCATCTCGTGCGGAAAAGTGAAGACTGTCAAAGAGTCGGTATCACTTCCAAATCTGTGTATGGAAAATGCACTCATCACTACATTCAATATTTACGCACAAGCAGACCCCGGTTTTGGAACGCCTGACGCAAATCGGATATATCTCAGTACACATTGGTGCAGTTTTGGCTTATCTCGTCTGGCATGAGTTTGTTACCACCAAAGGATGTCAGTGACCTGCCAGCACAGGTCACCATCCATTCCAGTCAAAGTACACAGCAATCTGTGCTCCTTTGATTTCACTGCTACTAGTGCTAGTCAACGGATTCAAACAACTTGGTTGGATTTTTGTTTGGAAGTGCGTATGTGGGTGTGTATAGATATTATGTAATGTATTATGCGAGTATAAAGATACGAAAGGGAATATTACTATGATTATTGTTATACTTCGTAAAATGCAACACTGTACCGGTGGCACCATCTCAGCCCACCTCTCCCCAACCGGATGTTGACCAGTGTCTGTTGCACCGGAAAATTTCCAGCGGTACAGTGAGTGGCGGTTAGTCTGAAGGGGGGGCCCCCCCCACTGAGCTGAAGTGGGGAGGCTGGAGTAGTAGATGACTATGAGAGGCTCCAAGTCCCTGGGGCTGAGTAACCGACGAGGGAGAGGAGTGATATTCTGGGTTATTATACTCGTATAATTCTTATATAGCATATATATATATATTTTACCTAGGTACTAAGCCTCAGGCTAGTCTATAGCCTAGGGAGAAGGAAGGACATCCGGGTCCTTAGCATAATCAACTCACGACAGGAGGACATTCGTTGAGTTGCTTCAGCAGGTTTTTCATCTACGACGATATAACTACCATAAGTATTGGTTATATTTAGGTGCAATTTGGTTAATCCCTTATAGCATCTTTTGAAAGAATTGTTGATATTCTAACATTTTAGTTGTTACTTTTATGGGTGTTTTACTTTTGTGAAACATTGATAGAACAGAGCGACCATTTTTTCCTTTGTTCTACAAGCCGCCCGTTGCCGAATGGAGAGCGATGTTGGCTGGAGCCTCATCACGTTTGGATTTTTCCTCGGTTTCTTTTATGGATTCACGTTGGAAATTAATCCTGGGTTTCTTTTATGGATTCCCCACCTTTTTTGGGCGCACCTCCAAGTTTTGTGGCATTTTCTCAAACTTGCTGGTGCAGTAGCCGCAGGAGTGAGAAGTGTATGAAACAGAGTGTGGGAGGGACCGATACACTGGTCGGGTACGGATGGAATGACGGAAACCGCCCTTTCAAGCGGTAGTACACTCCCAGCAAGCCATTCCCCCGACCAGGGAACAAGTAGAAGTTGCTACGCAGACACAAGAGGGCATAGAAATCCCTGTAAAAAATTTTAATGCGGGCAATATTAGAAATTGTTTAGAGGAATGGAACTTAATTACTGATAATTTAAGTCTTAAGTATTGTGGAAGGAATTTGTATTCCATTCACACAAATACCTCTACAGGAAAACATTCCATTTCCCTATCGATTTAATTTAGAGGAGCGGGAAGCACTAGACAACCAGGTGCAAGAATTTTGTGAGAAATGGATTATAGAACCCGTAAATTACGAATCAGGACAATTTGTATCCAACATTTTTTCGAGACCAAAACAAAATGGAGATGTTTGAATGATTCTAGATCTTACACTCCTTAACAAATTAGTGGAATATAAACATTTTTAAATGTTCTCTCTCGAAACAGCCAGCGATTTGATAACAAAGAGTTCCTGGTTAGCAAGTCTAGATCTTAAAGATGCCTACTACACAATTCCAATTTACAAATTGGATAGGAAATTCTTCAGATTTATTTATGAATTCACCTGTATGCCGAATGGTTTAGCTTGTGCTCCTCGCTTATTTACAAAATTGCTTAAACCAATTTTTTCCTTAATGGCAAGGAAAGGACATGCAATGTTTCCATATATTGATGACTCATTTATTGTGGCACAATTGAAAACACATTGTCGAGAAGCGAGAAATGATCCGTGTCAGACTTTCACAAAATTAGGACTTTATATCCATGATAAGAAGTCAGTTCTCATCCCAACAAGAGAATTAAAATGTTTGGGGTTTTTATTAAACACAAACAATATGACAGTAGCTCTAACTAACCAGAAGTTAGATAAATTTATTGATACGGTTAATCAATTATTAGCAATACCTAGCCCAAAGATTTTGTGTTAGCACGCACAAAAGGTAATTTTGAAAGAAAGATGACTATTTCAAAAGAAGGACTAGAAGATATTGATTGGTGGTTTCGGAACATTCATTCCTCTCCAAACCCGATTAGAATGGGTGAACCCAACACTGTAGTTACGACAGATGCGTCTATAGAAGGGTGGGGAGCACATAGGGACCATCAGGCGACAGGAGGCCGAATGCTCGAGGATGAGATTTCAGATCACATTAATGTTCTAGAACTTAGAGCAGTCTATTTGGGATTACGCAGCCTAGTACACGTATACCAAAACATCACGTCAGAATTTTGACTGATAACTCAACAGCCATGGCCTACATTCGTAACATGGGAGGGACAAAGTCCAAACCGTGTAATAGATTAGCAAAACTAATTTGGAATTGGGCACAACTGAATAACATATGGCTAACAGTAGCACATATCCCAGGCAGCCAGAACACTTTGGCAGACACAAAAAGTCACAAGTTTCATGATCATTTGGAATGGGAGTTAAACGACAATATTTTTGAACATATTTGTCAGAAATGGGGACATCCACAAGTAGATTTGTTTGCTTCACGAAACAACTTTAAATTATCCAAATATGTTTCGTGGCATCCTGAGCCTAATATTTGGCAAGTGGATGCGTTTTCATTGATTTGGGATAACACATTTTATTATGTTTTCCCACCATTCAGCATTAACAGCAGAGTGGCCAGGAAAATCAGAATAGACAGGGCACACACATTTCTGATAGTTCCCGATTGGGACACGCAGTCATGGCTAGCAGCAGTGGCATTAGGAGTGAAAGACTGCCTCAGATTCCCAAGAGCTCCCAGAAACCTGAAACATCAAGGTCCGTCGACAACACCCCTCCTGCCATTCCTT
Organism: Branchipolynoe longqiensis; assembly: GCA_030323885.1. Classification (NCBI taxonomy): domain Eukaryota; kingdom Metazoa; phylum Annelida; class Polychaeta; order Phyllodocida; family Polynoidae; genus Branchipolynoe; species Branchipolynoe longqiensis. Next base: position 46,318,528 of record CM059201.1, on the reverse strand, counting down.
TTCTAAACAAACATTTAGAACAAGTTGGATTAGACAAGATAACAAAACACATGGCGGAGAGGAACCATACTATATATAGCCCAAGTAGCTAGATTTCTAAGGATGTTGGAAGATGAGGGTTTAGGTTTTAGTGCGATTAATGCAGCAAGATGTGCATTATCGATTGTTTTACCAAGAATCGATGGACAAACGATTGGTAAACACCAGGTTATACACTGGTTTTTGCGATCGGTGTATGAAAGAAACCCCCCCCCCCCCCACGCCCAAATATAGCCGCTTCTGGGATGTAGTATTTAAATTATTTAAATCCTGGCCTAGCAATTATCATTTAGACGTTAAACAGTTAGGATTTAAGTTAGCAGTCCTATTACTCTAGTCACGGGTCACAGAGCGCAGACCATTACTGCCTTGTCTCTAGATGGACTGGAGATAGATAGAAAGGAGGCAACGTTTGATCTGACACAATTAGTGAAATCAAACCCCATTGGAGACCCACTGTCCTCAGTGCATCTGAACAGCTTCCCAGAGGATCACCGTTTGTGTGTAGTTTCAGCCATACAGGACTATATATTCAAGACAAAGGACATAAGTAAGTCAAGACAGCTTTTGGTAATCGTTATTAAACCACATAAGGGCATCTCGAGAGACACACTCGCAACATGGACCATAATAGTGCTGAAAGCAGCAGGAGTCGATACGCCTCCCATTCAACCAGGGGAGCCATGGTCTCGAAAGCGCAACTGCTAGGGATCTCCGTCAAGAGAATCCTGGCACACGCAGGCTGGAAGACTGCTAGATTGTTTGCAAAACATTACAACAAACGACTAGAAATGTCAAGCGGACTAGCATCACACCTGCTCACCAACTAGGTGAGACAGTTAAAAGTATACGTTTGTAAAATACTACTGTATACTGAATTGAAATGAATATTGAAATAATAAGAATAATTTATCAAGGATAAAATGTACTAAGGATAAAAATGATATTACGTAAAAGTCTCCCTAGGCTATAGTCTAGCCTGAAGCTTCGTACTGAGGTAAAATAGTATAGTTATACAAGTCTTACCTTGGTACGGATGATGGACAACTATTGTTTTCCCGAGGTACAAGCCTCGGATAGTCGTGGGCTAGGGCCCGCCCACCACACCCTGCCACGACTATGACGTTCGCTTGTGCCAAGACGAAAACATTGATGTATCCATATTATTGAAGATCATTTTTATCCTGAATAAGTAGGTAAAGATTGCTGGACCCGGATGTGCTTCCTTCTCCCTAGCCCACGACTATCCGAGGCTAGTACCTCGGGAAAACAACAGTTATCCATCATCTGTACCAAGGTAAGACTCATATAACTATACTATATATATGTTATATATATAATATATTACATATATTATATTGACACACATATGCACTTTCCCACCAACCCACCCCTATACTAACGCCTAACTGCATGGTACAGACACACTTTGTGAAGTTTGGGTGAAAAACAGTTCCGCATTCGTTACTGAACTAATCTAATTGTACAACAAAAAGCACCAGCCATGCATGTGGTGCATTTGGCAGCTGACACAATATATGCATATAGAAATCATATGTGTATGTATGTATGTCTATATATATTTATTTATAAACAATCATAGCTATCAATACTCAAATCAATTGATGAATGTAGTTGTGCTTCTGGTGTGATTGTATTGTCTAGTTTCACCAGTTTAAGGTGGCTACTGGGAATTAATTGTTCCGAACCCATGATACCGAGGTAACCGTCCTTTCAAATAAATTATCAGCATTCTGTTATTCTATTATCACAATTTATGTTATAATCAAATTGCATTTCTTATATAGTTCTCGCGGGGTGACTGTTAGGAATGTGTGGATGTACCGGAATAACGCAATTGCTACAAATACAATTATTCAATCCTTCCTGTTACTGATACTGATAGCCGTTTCTATGGTGATATATCTATAATCATCAGTTTGCTTTGGGTGGATTGTTGTTCCTTTACAACCTAAACATGCCAAACTGCTTTAATAATAAAACCACATTAATGCTATTTGAGACATTTCATGGACAGACATACACAATTGATTAAATATATTATGGCTATAATATGTGCTTTACAGACAATCTGATGTCTGGTTTACAGCTAGCGGGAGTTGGGGGTGTATTGCTCATTTAACCAGTCAAGTAAAGTGCTTATTGTTTACTTTCCGCTGTTATGTTTAGTAATTGGTGTCTAGCATTATTGCACTTATGTATAATTTAGAAAGCTCAACAATTGTATTTAAGTTGTGTAATAAAATAAGTGCTCCAAGTAAAACGAGGCTTTCTTTTCTCCCCATGCAACAAGTTTGTTTCGTGAATCCGTGACCATGCATTCGTCTACATTCAGTGTTATAAATATAGTTGAACACCGATTTAACGCGATGGGTATTTTATTTTACTCTTTTTTTTTGGCTCTTTCTGGGGAACCAATTTTTTTTTACTAAAGAATGTTTTAATTTCTACAGAATCAGCTATTTATTTGCGGAATTGTTTGGTTCAATGGTAATTTACTTGCCAGAAGGTAAATTTACCCTGATTTAGCACAACCATGATTTTCTTCGTGATATCTTATGGACTCCAACGATACCGTTATACCAGGGCCACACTAGCAACTATATCAGTATATGTTGGACCTTAGATGTTGCTAGGTCGTAAAACAACAACAACAAACACCAGTATATGTTGTCACCCAGTAAGTGCTCTGAGGGCAAATGGGATGGTTATAAGCATGACATGGCCTGAAATGGGACACCTCGACATAAAGGGGGGGGGGGGGGTTCTTGCGTGCGTTTTCAGTTCCGCTGGTCCCTCAGAAAGCACTGAAGCTGCCACCCAACATGCCGGGTCACAACTTCAACTTACAGGCGGAAGATACAGAGGTCTTGTTCGTAGAGCACGGTATCCCAGTGGGGAAACACTATAAAGTCGCATTGAACCTACTTTTTGTGCTTGAGTGCGGGGGGGGGGGGGGGGGGGGGGCTCGTTAATTTTTTTTTTTTTTAAATGAACTGCACTGTCACAAGATGGTACCCGTCCTGTTGTTGGCCTTAGATGTTGCTAGGACGTCCACCTTCAAATCACAGTAGCAGTGAAAACGGTTAATACACATCATTAAGTGAAATATAATTACATACCGTATTTATTCATATTTGAAGCTACATAGAAGAACATAAATGATTGAATTCTCACAGAATGGTTCCGCGAAAATAAGAGGCGAGGGTATTTATAGTGCTGCTTCATGATCTACACGCGTTACTTGGACCCACGTTTGTTAGGTGCTTTGCCCCCCTAAATCAAATATTACTTTGAAATTTCATTTAAAATATGCATGACCATTGGACGAGGTAGCTGAGCTAGTAGAGCCCGCTTCTTCGCTTCTTGTACGAAAGGCCAATCCTCAGTTGTTACAATAAAATATTTGTTTCTACCAATTACCATGCTTAGCGCTCGCATAGGTCACGATAAATAGGACTGAGTGAGATATTGAGTCATGGTACTGACAGAACAGGTAATCCCACTGTGCAACATCAAGTTGCTATGAGTGCACACTGTCACAGTACCCATCTTGGGACCAGTTAAGTTGCTAGGATGTAAAATGCCGATCACTTACTCTATTACTGCAGCAGACTCAGTGTACAGCTGAGATTGTTCTTGTGTTCGTTGATTAAGCAGGGGAAATTACAACCGCAGATAAGTGGTCTTCCTAATTCCACCGCTCTTTACTTTATCCTAGTATTGCCAAATGCCAGGCTTGGTAGCACCGAGTATCAATTTTTAAGTCATTGGTTTAACTTGGCAGGGGTTCAAATTCCACGACCTACCAATATGGTATTAATAATGCTTAATGCCTGGAGATCTATACTATATATTTGTAATATATGTGTACTAGTGCCAAGTTGAGAAACAAATTAAATGCATGAATGTATTAATACAGTTAAGGTGTATCACGTTTATTTACCAGTCAAATCAGTTTGAAGGCAGTATTATACATACTGGGACCCCGTTACGTCATTACAAGTGCGGCGTCTGTCCAAAGACCCTCTAATACTAATACGGCTCACTCCCTGTCTCTCCCATGGTAATGTAAATTTCGCAGTGCCACCTTGTGGTGGGTTTGATCAGCCCAGCTGCTGGTCGGTGTTTCACATGTAAACACATACAATTATACATGAGATCAGCATCGCCATCATCACACATCTTTCACATTCATATATACATATAATATAGCACCTGTTTAACCAAGAGAACAGCCAGCGCACCTAGTGGTGGGTTTGATCATTTTGATTACACAGTACAGGCTGAGTGAGCTGTCTTAGTATTATAAGTTCGTTGGTCTATCTGAGTGGTCAGTGACGTCACTGTAAGTGTAGTGTTTCTAGTAGAAGCCTTGATGTCATCCCAGGAACGTCAATACAAGTTTTTCATCTGTGTAATGGCAGTGACTTCTCTGGGTGCCCCTGGCGTCATGTTCCAGAGACATCCATTACGAATGCGGTGTCTAAGTGGGGCATATGTATGAGTGGCCTGAATGACGTAATGTCACATCCTAGTGATAAGTGTGGCGTCTATATGAGTGCCCTTGACATCACATCATAGATGTCACTATGAATGTGACACTTGCGCAAGTGGCCCTGATGTCATGCCCCAGTGACACCATTATGACTGTGGCATCTTTACGAGTGCCCTTGACATTACATACTAGTGATGCCAATATGAATGTGGCGTCTGTGGAAGTAGCCCTGATGTCATGCCCCAGTGATGTCATTACGAGTGTGATGTCTGTACGAGTGCCCTTGACATCACATCCTAGTGATGTCGCTGAGTGTGGTGTCTGTGCAAGTGGCCCTGATGCAATGCCCCAGTGATGCCATTACGAGTGTGGCGCCTGTATGAGTGGCCCTGACGTTAGCAGAGACCGCAGAGAGCTGCTCGGTTCCAGAATGGTTGTCTGCTGCATCAGTTTCTGTTGTTCGAGTCCTAAAAAAGAGAAACTACATTCCTTTAGGCTGATGAGAACATATTCCTTAGGGGCTGTACGTAACACTAATTTTGGTTAAAATCACTCCCCCCCCCCCCCACCTCCATCCTCTTGTAAGGCTCCATAACAGTAGACCATACACGCCACATAACGCTTCGAATTTGCATGGCCCCTTACGTAATTACCTCCCGTCCAGCAATTTCTTACGTGGATAATTTGATTTTTTAAATTTACACACAGATACATATTAACTATGAGAAATTAAGTCCAAAAGTTGACATTAGTTTGTGACCGCTTCAGGCAACAGACTAGTAGGTATAATGAGGACTTTCAACCATATTGACAAAATTACATTTAAATATATGTACATGGGCCTCGCTAGGCCTAGGCTTGAATATGTGTCATGTGTATGGAGTCAACTGAGAACAAAAGATATTGACCTGTTAGAAGGAGTGCAGAGAAGAGTCACCAAACTAGTAATACGGATGAAGGAACTGACATGAAGAAAGGCTGAAAACTCTTGATCTGCCTACGCTCAAATTCGGGAGACTACATGGTGACATGATACAGGTGTATAAATATATGCATAACCTGTATGATACATGCTGGAGAGATGCTACACATTGCAGGAGTCATCAACTCGTGGCCATCAGTTTAAGATCAATAAAACAAGAGTAAACAATAGGATAAGACGTCATTTCTTCTCACAAAGAATAGTGAATGACTGGAATTCTCCTCCATAGGATACAGTGACAGTACCGTCAATTAATGCATTTAAATTTGGGCGAATCATCCCCATCTCTACGAATAGAAGACATATATGGATGTTTTTGACTGATATTACCGAGAATGTGATATTACCGAGAATGAACAATAGGAGCGGTATATAGGCAAAGTTTTGCCTTCCCACTGTATAAGATATCTATCTATCTATCTATCTATCTATCTATCTATCTATCTATCAGGGATGAAAGATCTCCGCGATTCCGCGGATTTCCGGGATTTTTCAATCCCGCAGCACCATCAGCATAGATCTATACTAATACGTGGTGCAGACGCCGCAGCACTATCAGCATATACCACTAATACAGGATCGAAACGCCGCAGGACTATCAGCGTATACTACTACTATACATGCTTCAAAGGGCGCAGCACTATCAGCGTATACCAATATATATTAAACCTGACTTCCGGAAATTTTCCGCGATTCCCTGACAATGTTAAACCTATGGGAGAACATCAGCATTTCCGCTTTTTTTCCCGGAGATCACTTTCATCCCTGATCTATCTATGAGTGTGGACAAATACTGACCTTGGAGGAATTTCTGTGACAGCTGAAGGGCATCAAAGTTGATGACAGGATCTTCGTGGAAGAAGTTGAGTGCGTCTGTTGGGTCAGTTCGACACACCTCAAACCGAACCTGGGGACACGAACACAGGTTTATGGGTTGGACATTTCCATTTCCACCACATTCCTCTGGGCAGACAGATTTTCAGAACATCGTGTGAAAGTTAAATCGAATCATTTCAAACTAAACGAATGATGATTTGATCAAAGTTTTCCCAGCCCTGCATTCAAAATTCCTAAGTTTATTGATATCCCATGATTTTCATGGAGAGGTAAGAACCTGATTTGGTTTGGTTGTTGAAGTTTTACATCCTGGCAACATCTATCGTTATATCAGGACGGGAAAAACCTGGATTAAGTGTTGGGAGTGAATGCTGGTTTTAATTGTCTTGATTGAGAATGCTGCTTATGCAGTTTCTTCATTAATTTATACTCAGTCAGTGCTAGGATACTCATCATCAGCATCATCATCATCATCATCATCATCATCATGCTGTTGGTCGCGATGCGACAAAGACTGCTTTCATTACTTGACTGCCGCTCTCCATTTAGCTCTCCGCTGTGAGAGTGATGTCCATGAGTCGGTCTAAGCCGCAGTACCACACGGTGGCGGTCTCAACTGTGTTGACCCTTACCGATAAGAATTATTTGCAGGTGGCAGCACGCTAACAGGGCATGTCCATATGGTGGACTGTTCCACAGGTGTCTAGCAACCACCCCCAAGTGCGACAGGTCATTTCTATTCTGACCATGGCCGAACTGGGATAAGGCCCGTGTTTGAAGCAACTTCTGCGTTACCTCGTTATTCCCCAGGCAGAGTAGAAAGGGATCCACCACAACATTAAGCCATAACAATATGGTCAAGTGTGACACTTAATCAGTTTGATAATGGATAGAGTTTGTGTAAATGAAGCAAGTGACAGTTTGTTACATCCCAGACCCTCCTTAGAGCATTCTACTCAAACTCTCCCTAGAGAAACCCACTATAAACCTCCCTAGAGAAGCCCACCAAAACCTCCATAAAGACGCCCACTAAAACCTCCCTAGAGAAGCCTTCCAAACCCTCCCTAAAGAAGTCAACCCAACCCCACACCCTAGATAAAGCTTTAAGCCTACCCAAACCATACTTAGCGAAGTCTATTAAACCCCCCCGCCTTAGAAACTTACCAAAAGTGCCCTCCCAAGAGTCTACCTAAACACACTCTCCCCTCCCCCCCCCCCCCCAACCCCCGATCGCAGCTTACCCATACCCTCTGCAGATAAGACTATCACAAAAACATCCCATCCAAACCAGCCACAATAATGTTACCCAATAGCCCCCACAGAAAGAGGCATGTACAAAGCCCTATTCAAATCTTTCCCAGTGAACCCCCTGTACTTTCCTCGCTAAAAACCTACCCATTTGTATCCAGAACACTTGCGTGCACCGGGACAACACTGGATCAGGTTCTGCACTGTCGGGTGTGAGAAGCCGAAGAACTCCGCTCCACGGGGCTCAGGAGTCACAACCTCAATGCCCCTGAAAATAACAGAAAAATACCTTTTTAACTACAATTATTATATATTATTATTCCAGTTAATAGTGAAGTGTATATAATAGGTCTGAGTGGAATATTCGGTCATGGTGCTGGCAGTACAGGTATTCCAGTTGGGAAACACTATAAGGATGCTATAACTGTGCACAGTCACAGTACTCATCTTGGGACCAGCTAAGTTGTGGTTAGGATGTAAAATGCTGATCCTCACTCCATCGATGCAGCAGACTCAGTGTAGAACTAAAGGGGCTGTCTGTCACATTACGACGCATCTCGCAAGCGTGTGGCCAACGCGTAAAATCACCTTTTTAAGTCGAGACGCATCAAACTTTTCGGCGGGGGTGCAAAGTTGGACGTACACATACCGTATGGCCAACGTATAGCCAACGTATGGCTAACATGCCTCCCGGTGAAAAACACTCTAATTATGCTCATGGTACATTCACAGAACGCCAGTGAACGTTATATACGTTATTCAATCACCAGAACTACACCTCATACGTTACATACGTCAAGACACGGAGAAACGCAAAACGTATGTTATCCATACATTGTCAGTACGCGGACTGTACGTTTCCACTGCCTTTAACATAGGTCAATGTAGTGAACAACATAAGTCTAACGTACATCGACATATGCCTAATGCACAAAGAAATGCACGGCCGACGTAACACGCATACGTTATCATGAGTCGAAAGTTTTGTGCATGCACAAAACTTTTGCGGCCCCTAACGAGCATCGATGTAAGCATAACGAACGTGTAACACATTACGACGTATCCCAACATAGCGGACAATAATCACTTACGGTGGTGCACGTTTGCATGATGCATCATAATGTGACAGCCCCTTAACCCCTAGCACAAACATTCTGCCACACCATCAATCGCAAAGTTATACCAAATTGACAATGCTTGTCACTACCTTGCCTAGAGTTCAGTATTAATAGTATGGCTCATTGTTCAGATAATTTGACTCAGTAGGATATATATATATATTTTTTTAATCTTTTTTTTGTGATGAATTTATTTACCCTGCTCATAACGGATAAGTATAATCAGATATCAGGTCATGGTGCTGGTATCACAGTGGGGCAGCACTATGAAGCCATATTTAGTTGTGTGTAGTAGCTCACTGTGCGACATGCTGTACGGAAAAGTGTTTAATAGACGGCTTCTACCACCAATTAATGTGGGTAACAGCTCACTATCCAACAAGCTCTGTGGAAAAGAGTCGGACTATGCAGCTTTAAATAAGGTGTTTGTAAAGTATAAAATGAAGCATGTTGCATGCGTTACCTTGCGCTGTTCACGTATGCCAGCAGGTGTAGGTGACACTCATCAGCCGAGTCACAGGAGATTACTTGATCAGGCGCGTCTTCCGGTGATATCTCAAACTGCAGGAACAAGGCATTCAAGTCTAATTTTAGGATTGAGCCAGTATTAATCATCAACCAATAAAATGGGGCCAAATTCGTTAGGAACTTCTGAGTGGTGAAGGTGGGACGAGATAGGACGGTTTGAGTCGTTGTTGTGGTTGTTTCTAGATACTGACAAGTACCAATTTTAAAGTTTAACTCGGCCATGGGTTCAACTCTACGGGTTTGAATCCTAAAACCTACCATACAGGAAACTTAACTCATTCGGCCATCCCGTCTGGCTTAACTGTGCATGGTTTACTGTTAGACAGCGCTTACCTTCGGTCCCATTCCAAAGTCCAGGATCTTACAGGTGTAAAGAGTTCTCAGGGCAGGGTTACGAAGACTAGCATAGACTCGCGTACTGCAGAAGCCGACAGGGTAGATATGCTCAGTGCTGTGATACCGCGATCGGTCAGTTGTGATCTGAAAGATAGGGCAAGAAAACTAAATCAGAATGCTAACTAGGTGCAGGATTCAATTCAATTCAATCAAGTTTATTTCAACATCCTCATTATATACAGTTACAATTTCCATGAATCTTAATTACAGTGGATGAAGAAAAGGGGGATGAAAGAAGCACAATGTCTATGATATACATTCCCCTTGACTTTGATCCTCTACCGAGTCAAACCAATAACTAAAAATTGATACTTGTCGCACATGGCATTACTGGAATATGGCAAGGAGCAGTGGAATGAGGAAGATCAATTGTCTGTAATTTAAATTTACCCTGCTCAATCGATGATTGGTAATTAACAAAAAAAAGAAACGATGTTTAAATACCAACACAGTGTAGATCCACATACTAATTAAGATGATAAACTGCTAACCCATAGTTAGTCTATCTGGCTCACTGCCAAATATGTCCTTCTACATACAGCCAATACAATATACGGCAACTAATTGTTTAGACCCGCAGCTGACTGGATAGACAGGGTGTAACTGTATATAGTATCACTGCATACGACCACTGTACTATTTATAGGAATAATATAAGTTTTGATGTGTTGGGAATATAATTACAATGTGTGAATAATATGTATACAATGTTAACCAATGAATTAGAAACATTACCCCCATTAAACATTAAACGGATTTTCTTTTGTAAACAATAAAATAAAATGACAAAAAAAGGCAGTTGACAATAGAATTATCTGATCTATTTATCTTAAATCCAGTAGATTGAAGTGCTACCATGTTCTGACAAAGCTAGCAGGCGATAACCATTACGTCATGTTCCAATTCAATCAAATTGAAAAATATCAAATAGATTTTAAAATGATAATATTATGCAGGGATAAAAGTGATTTCATGTTCCAATTTTTTTTTAATAAATAAAGCTAGTATGGTTACCTCATGTTCAGATTAAATACATTACAAATATAGCTAGTAGTGTTAACTCGTTCCCAATTAAATTTGTTTAACAATTTTAAATCCAGTAAAGAGTAGCATTACCTCGCCCAGACTGTGTATGGTGAGTGGACCGAGTTCTATCGGGAATATAGGTCTGCCGGTGTTGTCGAGCAGTATTGGCACGACAAGTCGCTTTGCACTACTCGCCTTAGTCTTCCTTGGCTTCGCCTTCCCTATCTCACCTTCGGGGTCAAAAGTAGAGAGCACCTCATTTACAGGTTTATTTCAGGTGTGATATTAGTTATTTACACAATTTATATTTCATAATACATACATAAGTGGTGGTATAGTAACACGTGTGGGAGATATGGATAGACATAATGGAGAATAATACAATTGTCCACCACATAAAAGTAATGCATGACGATGATCTATATAAAAATAGGCTTGACTGGCAGTTCTGAAATCAAATAGTGTAATTCTCACATTTTTAGTAATAAACTGTTAACCGATGCACATTTTACAGTAGTACTATCAGGTGATGCTACTGTCGATACATTATTTTGCATCAGGAACCCTAGGTAGTGTAATGGTTAGAACACTGGCCCGGAATGCAAGAGATGTGGGTTCGATTCCCACTCTAGGCGCAATATTTCTCATTTTCATCACCCCCACTCCCCCTGACAACACTGGTTGCCGTCGCTGTACAAGCTACGCTGTATGGTCGTTGAACATAACCTGTGTATGTATATATGTACGTGCATTGCCTGTATGGATGTAATTGTAAGCATTAAATGACCATTTAATAGACTTACAAATTCCAGGGGGACGAGTGTAGTAGTCTGCACTGACCTCTCAAGCAAGGAGTCACATAGATAAAAGGATTCACCCTGTACTCGCAGTACACGGGTGAACACCAGCCCTATACAAAAGCGGTCGAAAATACGGGTAAATGAAATGAGAACCTAAGTTCACAATCTAAGAAGCAACACTTATTCTTTATATATATATTCATATTTCCCAGCTACCTTTCAGTTGAAAAATATAATAAAACATATAGTTTAACGGAATCTAAAGGTGAAATCGACGGCGTTCTATGGCCGCCATCTTGTCTTTTTTGCATTCTCTCCCATTTCACCAACTCTGTGCCGATATAAGTACCCATTTGATACTGGAGGCAGGCATTCTACTTCCTGTTCCATACTAAAGTTATTTTCGCCCGTATTTACACTATGTTGCCATTCACCCGTGTACTACAAGTACAGGGTGAATCTTTTATCTAGGAGTCACATAGACAGGTAGGTGTGGATAGGGTGATTGCATCAGCAAGCCTAGGCAGTGTAATTGTTATCACGCTAGCCCCAGAAGAGCAAAGAAGAGTGGGTTTGAACACTGCTCTAGGCGCGATATTTCAGATTTCCATCAACCCCTCGACACTAATAAAGCCTCCTGACTGGGCTCAGTACTTTTTTTTTTTTTTTTGTGACAAGTTTTTTATTCTGACCATAACGTATAAGCTCTCGTGAGGGTGCTTGTTTTCAATGCTGTACAGCTGTGATACTGGATTGGTCTGGTCTCGCACTCAGGAGTCTTTACCTGATCTTTCTCAGGCCAGCCTTTGCGGTTTTGGGTGTTAGTAGTTTCTATATTAGTTGGGTTTTTTTTTCCAGGTTTTTTCCTAACCTGTATATGATAACTTAGCCTACTATGTACATCTACGCAAATGACATACAGGCCTGTGGGAGAGGATCGACATATTTGAAATTGTTCCGCCTACCCATTCAGACTATTACAAACACCTAGGCATTCATAACGCAGCGCTTTATATTACGCTTGAAGCAACTATCGCATATGGTGGCTGCTAATACCTGGTGGTAAAGAACAAAAAGGAGAATGGTACCGCAGAGAATTCCAAGCGCCTCCCTCAGGGCCTTTTTCGATTTTGGGTTCGGTGTCGTCTTCTTTTTCATCTTCACAAGTTTCTCCATGTCCGGCTTCACGTCCAACACACTAGAGGGCGACACTGCAGACGGCGACTTAGCGCCCACGCCACCTGCCGGAATGCTGTGAACAAAAGCGACAAAGGCATTTCGAGTAACAAAGGCATTTCGAGTAACACTCGGACAAAAATTGTCAACGCAATGATGTCTTTAAGAACACCCTACACCTAACGAGGTTTGTGGTATCATTAATTTATCAAATACACCAAAGTGACTAGCAACTTGCTCTTAATCAGGAACCAGGAGTGCAACAACCTACCTGCAATTTAAATCTAGATTAAAGGTTGAGTACCCAACATAGACATACATTAATAAACCTACCTGGATAGACCACAAACGTTGAGAACTGAAAAAATACATAGTCCCAAACCACTCCCTTCCCTCTCCCTCTCTGAAATCCCACCGTGGCAAAAAGAGTAAAAGAAATAACAACTACCAAAGTATACCCACCAGCCTATAACACCTGACTAAACCAATAAAACATATACTACTGACAAAGCTATAATTGACCCAAGACAATTTAAATGAGTCATGCAACCATTATTTGCATAATCCAAAATCCATGACTACCTGTATCAGCAAGTCATGCCCATTATATTAATGTCTCCTCACAGGTATGATCATCAAATCACTGATATAGTCTAAAGGTAAATGGCTATTCTCCAGTCTACATGGGCAAAATAAGATCCCCACTATATTTGTAATGCCTCATTTTAACCTACTACTGTCTATATTGTTCATACCATCGCATCGTCTCATCCATAAATAGTTCATATGCACTATAATTGTTAAGGCCGGAAGACCAGTGCCTCGGTGCTGAAAAAAGATGTTATTCAACTGGAATACAAATTTGAACAAAAAAAAATCTTTCCATCCATGGGATATTATTTAATTAGGGCATGTCCTGACGTCATCAAATACCATGTGTCTATAATAAATTAAAGATTGCGAAAAGTAACTGTGAACACAACATAAAAGAAATTAGCAAAATAGTTTTTTCTTCTTCTTGTTGCCGTGACGTCACAGGGAAACCCCATTGTAATGCAGTGGTGTAACATTGCACTTGCTGGTGTGTGGCTGTCACTAACCTGGGCACTGCGGGCAGGGTGGGTTTCGGGGCCGGTGGAGGTGGCGGCGGTGGAGGGGGAACTTCGGGCAACACTTGGAAGTGTTGTAGGCGCCGAAGTAAATACCTGCCAACAAACGAGGTACACGCTAAACAACATCCGGGGGTGAGACATTTCTCATTTTCGACGGATTTCCGATTTGTTTCATGGTCACATGCCCCCCCCCCCCCACATCTGCTTAGTACTGCCAGATCAACCGGAAGTCAGTGAAATAAAAATAACCAATACAGAATGCTTGTTTGTTGGGGTTTTATGTCCTAGCAACATGAAAGGTCATATCAGGACAGATACCGACTTGGGACAGCAAGCAGTCATGACAACTTTATGGTACTGTCCCACTGGGAGACCAGGTCACTGGCACAATGATCCGATATCCCACTCAATCACATTATACTAATACTTAGCAAACCAGTCTTTACTCTGTTTAGGTAGTGACAGGTATAAATTGTTCAAGTCATTGGTTTAACTCAGCCAGAGCTTGAACCCACCTCCTGCACGAGAAGCCAGCCAAGTGCGCTCACCAATTCGGCTGCCATATCCGATTAAATACAGAATGTGTTAATATTATTTATACGTAAATTGAAAATTGCAATCTTTGAGAAGTATTGCGATGAAACAGTGTTGTGCTACCTTCTCTGTTCTCGAACCAGTGCCACGGACCCGTCAACCTTCGAGACTTCGTCACACAACGCAGCATTCAGCTTCACAAAAGGAAACACAAGACGGAGTCAGCCATCTTTACATGGGGGGGTGGGGGGGTATTTGACAAAAATGATGAGAATGATACTAACTGATAGTCAAACGCCTTTGTTAAAGCTGCATGATCCCAGACCCGCCAACATGTAATTAAAAAAAAAATTAAATAGATTGCGCCGAAATCATAATAGTCGAAATTGCATACACTTATATCCATCTATTCAATTCAAAATTTTACATAATAAATTTGAAAAATGAAAAGAAAAGACAGCTAGCTACTCAAATAAATTCTAGTATGCATAATTCCTATGTTCTAAAAACATTATATATGTAATCTTCTTCTTGGTTATCCATCGGCGGCGATGATGACAACAGCTCATCATTTGTTGTGAACTCGTTGATGACTAATGAATGCAATTTGTGCTCGGAATGTGTGGAGGCACGGTGGACATGTGTGTGTAGCTCCAGTCAGATACATCAGCAGGAGACACCAAGCATGTTTTTTTAATTCTTAGGTTTTTGGCGAATGATCATTTCAGCGAAAAGTTATTTTACCGACATCTTTCTTTGCACCAAAACTCACAAATTAACTAAGGCATGCATCTTGTTGAAGAAACAAAAATAATATTTAAAAACCTATTCTAGTTCTAACAGCAGTGACGGCTTCTCCGATCTATCTGCATGAGGTGCCTGTCATGTCCCTATGTCGGCCTTTTTTTCTCTTTTTTTTTGTTAAATCTAAAAATAAAGTGAAATTCTTTTAAAATGTTACTTACAAAAACCATGTGTTTCAGGAACTTCTTAAGGCGCACATACTTCAAGCGGTACTTGTCTGCCGATCCGCTCATCCCCGCCCCATGACCTTTCGACCTGACCTTGGCCTGCGATTGACCTTTCGACCCCTGCGCCTGCGCCCTGACCTTGGCGTGGGCCTCCAGCTGGGCGAGCCTTTCTGCGTCAGTCTTAGGACAACACAAAATATGAGTGCCATCTTAATCAAAATACAAAGTAGATAATTAATCAGATTAAAAAATATTAATCCAAAGATTACAGTATCTGGGGTCACACTGACATTTGGATGGATAACAGCAGCTACAATGGTATACTTAGTGACAAAGACATCAGCTATAACTTAAAGGAAAATAGAAAATATTGCTGTGAAATAGGAAAATAAAGGGGATAATAAAAATGATAACATTATTATAAAAGTGTTTACCCCCTACGCACATTTGAATGATAGGGACTTCACGATATATTATTATATAGTAATCATTATTACATGATATAATAATAATAATAATAATAATGCCGACAAGACATAATCACTATCATTCAAACCAAAATTGTGGGGGTAAACACTTTTATTGCTCTGAATTGATCTTTTTTCAACCACAGACTAGATTAGTAAGAATTTACACACATATAAAAGGTGGGCTACGCCCTAGTAAGGAACAACAGAACGAGGAGTGGTGGGAAGCCTAGTTTATTTAATCAAGCTCATGTGATGCCCGTGCCGGCCGAATGGCATATGACCTGGCGTTGGGAGACGACAAACTATCCTGGACCCGCACAGGAACTCCGTAAATGGCAGAACGGTCCAGAATTTGGCGAAATAAAAGCATGAATAATAAATAATATAATAAATAGCACAAGCCTACTCCGCCCATTTTATACTCATATAATTAATTATATATCACATTTATATAGCTTTGTATTTCATACAATGCATCTTTAGCACATTGGAATACACAAAGCATATTAATGGGTTTATATGACATGTAGAGCTTGGCCTTGATGGATATTAGTTACTTATGTAGGTATGCGGGTATTGCAGTACCTATCTGCTAAAATACCTCAGGGAGTTTGACGCCTCTGCCTTGCAAAGTTATAAACCACTGCCTTGTGGTATAGGTTCTTGATAGAACCAAAGGCTAAGGGAGCAAACCCTAACAGAAAACCATGCTTCCGTGGCAACATTAAGGGTGGTGATGAATGGAACTTTCAACATCTCCCAGCCAGCCACTGCAGGGACAAATAGTTTGCGCCTGTCTTGACGTGTTCTTGCCGGTGTTAGACCTCTATTTGCTCCCCGAGAGAGTGCTGCTAGTAACTTGCAAAAGCCAGCTGCACTTCAAAACTTTGCAGGCAGCTTTTATGAAATGCACAACCGCACGAAATAGTGGTGGTTATGAAATAAAAGCAGTCATTGTCGCATTGCGACCGATAGCATCATGATCATGATCATGTAGGTAATAGTATTATCATTCCGAGGGGGCGGCATTTAGATTCCACAGATTATTATAATTTGCTGTAAAAAAACCAACACATTGTAGTGAACCTATTATGCCTAGTTAAAAGTAGATAATGCAGTCCAAATGGGCTGAGTTAAGTGCTAAGAACTAGAGCTATGAATTTCTCACCGCCAACTTGAAGAATCCATTCTGGCCATCCACCTTTAGAAGCCGGGAACCCGGTCTCTGGACCTGTCGAAGGAATGCTGGTCAGCGAAGTGAACTTAACCACCATAAAACGCAGAACTGACAAACAAATATATATATTAAAATTTGAATTAATAAATATATATATATTAAAATTTGAATTAATTAAAAAAGAAATATCCATTGATTAAGCAGGGGAAATTACAATTCAAATTTTAATTGCAGGAGGACGAGTGTAGTAGTCTGCACTGATCTCTCAGGCAAGGAGCCACATAAACAGAATTTGTCTTTTGAATGGGGTTTTACGTCCTAGATATTTGAGAAACGACACAAATTATAGATTCACCAAACATCGCAGAAATTCGCTAAATCGCGGAGATCTGTCATCCCCGCATGGATGGTTAAGTAAAAAGGTTAAGAACAGATTTAGGTATCAATACATGTAATATGTGTATACAAACATAACTGAACATCTTCGACTAGTCTCCAAAAATATGTGTCAAATCAGTCTCATTTGGATAGACATTAAATCTGTTGTTTTCGTCTAGATTACAACAAAACCAACACCAACAACAAAAAGACGACATACCTCCTTCAACAAAGATACTTCGAGACTTGTTTTCAGACTGAAAAACAAAAGTAACTTTGCTTCAATATTCGTGTTGTGAGTTTTACGTTCTCACAATAGTTGAGGTCATATCAGGACGGGTATTAACTTGTGACAGTGCGCACAAATGGCGACTTTATAATGCTGCCCCACTGGGGTACCGTTCTGCCGACACCATGACACGGTATCCCAGTCACATTATCCTGATGCTGAACAACCCAGTCATTGCCATATCCTAGTAATGCTAAATGAATGGCGAGACAGTAACAAATATGAAGTTTGTATGTCTTTGGTTTAATACATAAAAGTTACAAATTATATATGTGTAAATATATGGACGGGTACTGACTTGTGACAGTGTGCACTCATGGCGACTTTATAGTGCTGCCAACCAGTCCTTCACCCTATCCTAATAATGCCGAGCACCTGGCTAGGAAGCGACAAGTATCAATTTTTAAGTCATTGGTTTGACTTGACCAGGGTTCAAACCCACAAACTCATGGGTTCGGATACCCCGATCTGCCAAAACAGGAGATGGACGCTCAACTCATTCGGCCATCCCGTCTGGTCTGTGTCTAAATACATCAAAGCTCTACATTACATATATATGAACACACCAAAGCTCTACATCACCCATCTGTAATACATTACCCAAGTATAAGTACACCGAAGGACTACATCACGTATGTATAAATACATCAAAGATTTACCGCACCCATGTATAAATACATAAAAAACTCTGCATTTATATGTATGTATAAATACATCAAAGCTCTGTACCACCAATGCATGTCAAAGCATTACACCTCCCGGGCATACCTGCCAACTTTTGTTAAACGAAAATCCTAATAACAGAAATCCATCTGAGCGAAGCGAGGCGCGCAAGCGTTCTAGGGGGGTCCGGGGGCATGCCCCCCTGGAAAAATTTGAAAAATACATCAACTTTACTCACTCTAGTATTTAGGCTGAAAGCTGGTAATAATTTCTTTAATAATGTGCCTAAAATGTCTCTGAAAATGCACCAGAATGCACCATTTTTTCATGTATTTTTCTAATTTTTCCGGCGGGGGCACGGGGATTTTGAAAAAGCGGAATAATATGTTTATAATTCGTAGGGCGGAATGAGAATAAAAAAATCGTAATTATTCCGCCAAAATCGTAATAGTTGGCAGGTATGGCCTCCGACGTGTCAATACATTAAACCTTCACACCATTCACGTGTAAATACATTGATGCTTTACAATACTCAGGGATGAAAGTAGTCTCTGTGGAAAAAAGCGGAAATGCAGATATTCTCCCATAGGTTTAGCATTGTCAGGGAATCGCGGAAAATTCCCGGAAGTCGGGCTTCATATATACTGGTATACACTGATAGTGCTGCGCCGTTTCAAGGATGTATTAGCAGGCTACAGTGTGGTGCTGCCACCCGGTGTTAACTGTGAGAACCAATAAAGGTTGACTACTGACATAGCATCCAGACAAGCCAATACAACATAGTATACGCTGATGGTGCCGTGGCATTTGGAACATCTATTAATGGTATACACTGATAGTGCTGCAGCATCTGCACCACGTATTAGTACAGATCTACGCTGAGGGTGCTGCGGGATTGAAAAATCCAGGAAATCCGCGGAATCGCGGAGATCTTTCATCCATGAATACTTATGTGTAAATACATCAATGTTTTATATCACCCATGCATAAATACACCAAAGCACAATAATACATTCACCGTCTGTAAATGCACCAAAGCTCCTCATCACCTCTGTGTAAAGGTATTAACGCATTTCACAGCGATAAGTGATTAGCTTATGGCATTGCAATGGTGACCATGCCATATGACTAATCACACTTACACTGCAGGCACCAGATTGTTTTCGGTTATCACCCGCTTGATGTCCAGGTAGTGCAAGGGTTTGCCGCTAGACGTCAGCACACATTGTGTCGCCTGCACCCACCGCTCCACCTCCAACGCCTCACTGCGCAAGTGTAAAGAAACAGCACGAAGTGGGATCATTTGTATAGATAAAGTTTGTTTGTTGTTGTTTTGCATTCTAGCAACATCTAAGGTCATATCAAGACGGGTACTGACTTGTGACAGTGCCCACTCGTGGCGACTTTATAGTGCTGCCTCACTGGGGGACCAGGCCGATGATTAAGCAAGGGAAAACTCTGTGGCAGAGTGGTTAGAGTGTCTTACTTTTTTCTAGGTCAGACTCCTAATCTGAGGGTCGGTGGTTCGATTCCCCATGCCCCCAGCTCTGCCAATTTGGATTTCCACCGCTGTGTATAACTTACAGCATCATCAAAGGCCGGTTGCTCTCATACCATGTCTATGTGGTGTGGGAGGTTAAAAATCCCTTGGGTCGGTAAAAGTGTAGGCTCGGGCTTTCTATCGACCAGCAGTGGAATGAGGAAGACCAGTCGTCTATGAATGAGGAAGACCAGTCATCTGCATAAACCTATGGTGTCAGAGTTTTGGCAAGCATGCCAAAACTAATTTAGCTTGTTTGCACTTCAAATATCTCAAAAGTTAGCAATTTAAAATAAAAGTTACTTCAGGTGAAAGTAGGGTAGATTATAACGATCACCCTAAAATGTTTATCTCAGAAAATGACAGAAATATTCAAATTGATCATTATGACTTACTAATCATTAATCTGGAGTCATTTTAATGAATCATGGCTTAGTTTTGAAGCAATTTGAGCTGAAAGAGCCCAAAATACTTTCGACAAGCTTTCTAAAAGTCCTCTTGCTAAGACCAGTATTGACATCTCGCAATGACCACGTGATGTGGAATGACCTACATAAAATATAGCCTGGGTACCTCTTTTCCCTACTGCACCAACAATTGTTTCTTGGCATGTGATGTGATGTGGGCTAACCTAATGATGTAAGTCGTTGTAGGTCATGGGGACCCATGATCTGATGAAGCATAATTTTTTGGGGTCAAAATCAAACCACATACTTGGGTCGTTCTCAGAAACTGTGTACCACTTGAAGTAGTCTACTTGAAATGCATACTTCAAAGAAACCCATTATTGGAGTGTCAATATTTTGATTTCACCAATTGGACCAATAACGTGGGATATATTTTAGATCAAAAGTAAATGTTAATATTGTCATGGGGGTGATGAAAATGGGAAATATTGCGCCTAGAGCGGGACTCGAACCCACATCTCCTTGCATTCCGGGCCAGTGTGCTAACCATTACACCACCTAGGCTCCCTGATATCAACACACTACCCACGCCTACCTGTCTATGTGGTTACTTGCCTGAGAGGTCAGTGCAGACCACTACACTCGTCCCCTGGAATTGTAAGTCTTTTAATGCTTACAATTACATACATACAGGCAATGCACTAACGCATACATACACAGGGTAGGTTCAACAACCGTACAGCGCAAAGCTTGTACAGGATCCTGATCACGGCAACCAGTGTCATGGGGGTGATGAAAATGGGAAATACTGCGCCTAGAGCAGGACTCGAACCCACATCTCCTTGCATTCCGGGCCAGTGTGCTAACCATTACACCACCTAGGCTCCCTGATATCAACACACTACCCACGCCTACCTGTCTATGTGGTTACTTGCCTGAGAGGTCAGTGCAGACCACTACAATATTGTGTATTATTTATCTTATTGGTATGGATGTAGCTAAATAAATAGAAAATTACATCACTAATTTGTGACATTGTCAACAGCATTGAAAATAAAGTGTCACAAACTTAATGAAAACCTCTGAACAACAGCACATTTCACTTCAAATGGTCATATACAATGTCTTCATTAAGTTGAAGACATTTATTTCTAACAAAATTATAAAAATGATAAAACAGTTAACCTTTTCTTGAGTCATTAACAGATACAGTACAAGAACTATTTTCAACATTTGACACTCGATGCATGGACCCAGTTATGGTATAATAAAAGATCAATCCTGAAATTGCCCCTAAACATTGAAATTTGAGCCAAACATTTGTGTAAAATTGTTGATTCCACTTGGACTGTTACCATGCTAATATTTTTCTGTTTTTCTCTTTTATCATCACAAATAAGAGAAAACCATAGCAATGAGTTTTCAAATTATTATTACTACTGTTTATAAAGCAAGTGGCATGTGAAATGTCCTAAAAATGTCAAGCTTTGTGTGGAAAATATTTGATTTTGGAGTCAGATTGGTTTCCATGCTATACTGCTATTTACTGGATGTGAGCATCATTTGATCGACTTAAAAATGTCAGAATATATATATTTTCAATTATTCAGATGCAAAGGGGACATACACATTGAGGAAACTTGTATATATATATATATATAGGACTTTGACAGCATTTTAATTTTGTGGTACTGATGTCACAGTATTGGTACACAACTTCTGAGAATGACCCACTTACATTTGATTCCATATTTCCAACTCAATAATGCCGAATACCAAGCTAGGTAGGGACAAGTATAATTTTTTAAGTCATTGATTTGACTCAACCAGGATTCAAACCTGGGGGTTCGAATTCCATGACCTAGCAGATGGGAGGCAGGTGCTCTACTTAATCGGATTTATATTTTCCATGAACTTGACAATTGGTGGTAACATTTCGTATATAACATATATGAGATTTTTGTCTCACAATATTTAATATTGTATTTTATGAACAAAATTTTCCAAAATGTTCAAATTAATATTCATGCTTAATTTTAACAATTGCATCAGTGAACATTTTTTTCATAAGTATTGAGTCAATATTTATTTGCTAACATCTATGGCATGTAAGACAACTTCAACAAAGCATTTATCAGATGAAAAAAATCCACTTAGTTAGCTTCTTCAAGTTCATGTTTTGTTTCTTTATATTTGCATGTGTTGTGTCAATTCGTTGTTTGACCTTAAGTGTGTGTCTATATTTTTGTACAGCTATTCTAGCATGGCACTTGCATGATTATCAAATGTATTGTTCCCGGATAATAATATACATAATTATTACATCACTCTTATTCAGATCTGTAACAATTATTTAATACAAAATTCCAATTTTATATCAACCCAGGCTTTGGTGCCAGCAATACTACCACTGGACATCCTGGAACCTGATTAGGTACTTGGAATGAGGGTCAAGGCTACTGGCCATGAGATTGACCTAATTGATTAATGGCTTCCTTGTGTGATGGGTTTCTCAAAGTAGGATGAGGTAGTAAATTCACTGATTATTCTATACATGCTGTACCAAATCACTTTTTAATGCACCAATATCTAAGATGGATATATATAATCAAATTAAGATACATGTTTTGGTTTTGAAAAATAAATGTTTCATCGGACCATGCAACTGTGATGGCCCACGGTCTTCCCCCACACTGCCACGCACTCACGGAAGAACGCCAAGATTCAGTATCAGCTTGCTTCAACCTCGTTTATTACAAAACTTCTCTGCTCTCCGCAGCGTCAACAGTCGACTGATCCGCCCCCTAACTCGCCAGGGGCCATATGCATGAAGCAGTGTTAGGGAGCCAAAACGCGTTTAGACGGGATTTCTGGTTTAGCGCGGAAAAG
This sequence comes from Branchipolynoe longqiensis, assembly GCA_030323885.1. NCBI lineage: Eukaryota > Metazoa > Annelida > Polychaeta > Phyllodocida > Polynoidae > Branchipolynoe > Branchipolynoe longqiensis. The sequence continues at coordinate 46,295,429 of CM059201.1, read as the reverse complement.
TTGGTATGCATGGAGCAGTGTTAGGCCTAACACCGAGCGTTTAAACTTGGAAATTCTAACTCCGCTGATATCTGGTTTACAGTGGTGTTAGTGCTAGGTTAGTGTCAGGATGGAGCCCAAATCTATTCAATGCGACCATATTTAACAGAATTAAATACGCAATAAGTGACATTTTATCAATTTAACCCTAAATTCGAAGCGTTATTAAGGCTACCGCTGCATTGGCGGTGATATTAATAGTTATATTTTCGAATCGACGAACCTACAGTAAACAAACCGCCGCTGCCGCCAGTATGGACAGCGACGTTGATGCGGAGGCTGCGGCGATTTGTTTACTTTACGTTCGTCGATTCGAAAATATAACTATTACTATCGCCGCCAATGGGGCGGTAGCCTTAATAACGCTTCGAATTTAGGGTTAAATTGATGAAATTTCACTTATTGGGTATGTAATTCTGTTAAATATGATCGCATTCAATAGATTTGAGCCTAATATATGGCTACAAACGCAGAGGGATTTCCCAAATCTATAAATACATTCACATTTAGCTAACACTCCCCGTTTAGGCCGCCATGCATACGTTTTCGACGCCGCCGATAAACGGTGATAGCTATACAGTGTTAGAGGGATAACACCACACGCCGCTAACACTGCTCCATGCATACGGGCCCAGGTCCCACGTCGCCTCTATAGGTGGGGGGGGGGGGGGAAGGGGAAAGCTAGCCACACGCAGTAAAGGGCAGCCCAGTCGGGGTCTGCCCGGTGGCTAGGCCTGCTGCCACCTAGCGCAGTTCAGTGTAACTGCGTAGGTGTGTGGCGTAGTGTCTGCTGCCACTGCGTGGTAGTAGGGCTCATGTACAGACTACTATACAACTTTAATCAATGCCACAATGAATTTAATCAATTCTTTTTTTCTAATTACCTTTGTAAAGCTACCTTGGCTGATGGTTTTGTCTCCATTGTTATCGATAACCTGAAAGCAAACACCAGATTATCGCGCTTAGGTACCCTCCTAAAATTGTCAAAGGGGTACAAACATTAAAATTATGATTTCAATAGAAGCTCCTATGATTATGCATCAAAAGCAATATGCCTTTACAATTTTCAAAATATTCCAAGATTTGATTAAGATGTGTGCATTTGATATTTGTCTTAGCTAATGCATTAGAGAAGTGCATTATTAAGGAGTGGGCCCCCAATAGCTTATATTAAATTTATAAGGTTAGGGTTCTGCATTTCTATTAATTTTGAATGAAATAGACGTTTTGCACTGCGCGTACAGGCAAACTCTATGGGATGTTTGCTGGTTGATATCGCCACAATGGCCGCGCATCCGGTTGATGACGTCATGTGAATACCCTATATTGTCAAGTCAATTCAATTCTTTTATTTTATTGTGGTTGTATCCCCACAATGGCCGCACTTCCGCTTAGCGTGACGTCAGTGCATACCCTATATTACATATGAGTGACTTAATAATTGTGCGAGAGTTAAGCCCTGTTCACACGGGCGATGTAAATCGATTCGTAGAAATCGACTTGCCTAGTTCGGGTTACATTTCTCATGTGAACGGGCGTGTGAGTCGAATTAGGGCTGAATCGATTTCTGTGATTCGGATACTGTAAACCACTTGTGGAGGTCGATTACGTGAGCCGATTTCTGTGAATCTATTTATTTTGCACGTGTGGACGCACTGAGGCGGATTAAGGACGTCACACTATATAATATAATTTGGTCTATGAAACCGCTAGCTGTGCACAGATATTTTTTTCATCATTTATTTTTAGGGTTTCACTGCCCAGCAGAAGTTTTGACCGTTCCAAAACAATACGATTAAGTCCATACATATCTAGGTCGAACCCACACTCTCTCGTGGTGACGTCGACGAAGCCAAACTGGCGCTGGTTTAATATTTGGTTAGTATGGACTTGCTCATGCGCTGATATCGATTTCCGGCCCAAGTACTGCCCGTGTGAACGGGCGGCTAAATCGATTCGTAGTATTCGCCTTGGCTGAATTGCTTTAGCCACTAGCAGGAACAACAACATTCGCATTACTATGATTACAGTACGGAGGCTTGCGTTTCAGGAGTCAATTCCCCAAATATCGCTCATTAACCAACTTTACACAATTTACTGTTGCTACCTTGTTGCAGCCTTTCAAACGAAAATAACAATGAATTACTTTATGTGTGTACATAATGACTTGTGCGCTTTGGAACTGGTATATTAACATACAAAAGAGCAATTAATAATATGCGTAAGCACACGCTAAACTTACCGGAAGGGAGAAAGAGCACATTCCACGACCCGGGCGACTCCGGTCACCCGATCGAACACCGCGAGTAGAGTCGACAAATACACGTGCCGTGTGCAAAACGATCCGACAGCAACCGGTACCTGTCATACATGGTTTATATGGAAATATAGCTAAACTATGCCATCATAAAATACTTTAAATCCTATTTTGCTGTAGTTTTATCGGTTTTTCCACCCCGAGCATGGAGAAGCGTATTTGATTCTTCGACCGGAGTCTGTAGGATGTGTCATGCGCCAAAAAGTGAGAAGATTCCACAGCGACGAGAGGATGAAAAACGAGTTCCCACTGGGTAATATCGAGCATACCCTTGCAGGATGAGTTTCCCATTCATTAAGTAGTGATATTGTGTGATTTAAACAGAAATCAATGTAGATCAATTTCAAATATACTTCAAACAATTTAATCTGTGCAATTTAATCGATTAATCGATTACGCACCAGATGTCGCGGCGTAGTACCAGAGAGCGTGTATACAGATCTGTATACACGCTCTCTGGTAGTACACAGATGTGTCACCTGGACAAGAGAGGGCGCCACTTCGAAGATAGCCCCATTTAATTTAGCCTGGTCCCCTATAGAGGGGGTGTAATGACATCACAAGACAACTTTCGGTGGCCATATTGGATGACATACAGAAGGATTGCAACTGCCTACACTGTGCTTATTTACTGATTTGTTGGTTCATTTGTCACTGCTTTGAGCAGTTTGGCCTCAGAAGTTGTTGCTAAAGTGCTGTAAGTAAACACATTGGATGTAAACCTCCCAGAACCTCCCATAACACAATAAAACTCTGTTTTACTGCATCTGCATGCATTCACAACATGGCTAGGGAGGGTGCTCGTAATCCAAGATGGCAGCCGGCTGACTCTGATTGCTAAGTAATGATGTCACGTGCACTCCCTCTATATATATTTAGATCTGTTTCACCCCACACCGACCCGAGCTGTCGGGTTCAGTTCTGGACATAATCATAATCACAAATTTTATTTATGTTTGAAAATAGATAAAAGATTCACCCCATGTAAGTGTAAAGGGGCTGTCACATTAGGGTTTTTTGTGGGAGCGTATGGCGGCGTAGGCGCGTTACGTCATATATGTCGGCATACGCCGTATACGCTACTCATACGCTACGCATACACTACTCATACGCTACGCATACACTACTCATACGCTACTCATACGCCGCCAGGTGACGGCTTATGTGAAGCGTATGAGGCATACGCCGCCATACGCTTTCATAAATCCGTCCGTCCAAATTTGTTTGTGCATGCTCAAAAAATCTCGACCTATGAGGGCGTATGGCCCATACCATCAAAAAATGTCACAGCACGCTCCCATACGCTCCTCGTAGGTTCCACATACGCTCAAAACCACCCGAAAGGTCACCAAATGTCATCATAGGCCGGCACGCGCAGGACCTACGTAGGTTTTCAATACGCTCCCGCCATACGCCGTAATGTGACAGGGCCTTAAGCAAGGGCCAATCTAGATAAGAGATTCACCGGTGACGCTCGCTACTGCAGCAGTACGGGGTGAATCTTTTATCTAGGAGCAACAGAAAGCCCCCATGCCGCTGGGAACCAGCTTCCGGTTGTTGGTCCCTTACCAACCGAGAAACCGTTACTTAGTTGCACCGGAGCGCCGTGCCGAAAGGCATGGCGCTCCGGTCAGCTATCGACAGTAAATACAATTTATACTGTCATGTGATGCGGTCTACATCAAACCACGAGTGGATAAGTATTTGTATTTGAATAATGTACTAGATTTCTCTATATGTGCTGAATATTTAATTGTAAACTCTGACTTCAACTGCAAATTGATCATCATGACCTTTCAAGTTTGAAAGTTATTTTTTAGATGTTTTAACGTGAAAACATGCCACACACATTTCTGAATTCTGACACCATAGATTTTACTAGATAAAAGATTCGCCAGGTGTGGCGGTTTTAGCGCCCGGTCAGTTTCAACGCCCTGCCGTGGCTTGTGCGCATGCGCAGATTTTAAGAGGCCCTGCGAGCACTGCTATTTGTTTAGTTTACACTCGGCGATTCGACGCCGATCTAGCTGCTACGTTAATATCGCTTGGAATTTAAGGTTAATTTAATTAAATTTCATTATTTGAGTACATAATTATGTTAAATATGATCGCATTCAATAGATTTTGGCCTAATCGGTCCCTAACACTGCCGGGCACCAGCTGAGCTTGTAGCCGGCGAGGCCACGGGTGTTTTTACCATCTCTTAAAATCCGCGCATGCGCAGAAGCCACGGCAGGGCGCTGAAACTGACCGGGCGCTGAAACCACCACACCTGTACTTACTGCAGCAGTACCGGGTGAATCTTGTATCTAAGATTTTATCAGCAACAGGTTCTATTAAAATAGCTTAGTATCACTTCTATACCGTAATAAACGTTTAATAAGTGCACCAATATCTGAGTTGGGTCTGTAGAATCAAATTAGTGTAACTACTTTGGTGACTATGCAGCTTTAATGGTTTCTAAGTGAGAAATAGTATATATACTAGACAGCGATATATTGGCATTAAGGTATCGTTTCGAATATGGTAAATTCAATTTATCTACCCTTCAACTATTGTAACCAGGTTGTAAATATGACTTTAATGTATTTTTTCTGTTATGGCAAATGAAATTTCTCTACCCTTCAACTATTGTAAATATGTCATATTCCCATGATGGTGTTATTTAGTTAGTGCCTTAGAATGACTCCTGTTGAAGGAGGCTCTATATTAAATTTACATTATTATTATCACCATTCCTAGATATTCATTTAGTAATGTCCTAATGCCTATCTCCTGGATGTGGTGAAATCAATTGTGGCGAATCTTCTTTATAGAATTTATATTTATTTTCCCTCTTCAGACGGTAGTCCCAGGTCTGCGACCCATCTGCGGTGGAGCCTACCCTCACTTAATTTGTTTGCCTTTTCTCCACGACAGTTCCACGCTGGTGATGACCGACCCCCTCCTTGCGCTCTCCAAGTGGTGATCCACCTGGAGCCCCCCCCCCCCCCCCCCTCCCTGTGGTCCCCAAAGCCACAGTGGGGGGGGGGGGGGGGGTGGCTCCACCACCACCCACAGTGAAGACCCCACCATAGGCCTCCACTGCGCAGCCGCGGCCCCTTCGTGTCCTCCCCCCCCCCCCCCGCACCCCCCCCCCCCCCCCCCCCGAGTCATCGCTCAGACCCACCATGTCACCCGCCTCCTTCCCGTGAAGGCCGAGTATCGCGTCAGTCATCGTGTCGAACCAAGCCCGATTATTGCTAGCAATCTTGGCGTCACACCGTCGCCGCCATCATCACACTCAGACGCCCAGGAGTATCAGTGAACGCGCGACCCGACAGCACGCTGCTGTGTATGAACATAAACTTTAAATAACTCCAAAAATTAACTTGCAATAAATAATGCGAACAAAAAATAACACTGACCAGCAATAATGAATGAAGTATCAAACAACATCATAAACTAGTTGTGTGTAAAATGTTTTTGGCATTTTATACTTTGATAGCAACGACTGGAGGTTGGTACCCAAATAAAAAGCCAAATGTTCACAAAAAAATATTAAAAAATTGTGTTGCATTTTGTTTATTTTTAGTTAGATTTATTGATTAAGCAGGACAAATTTTAATCACAGAGAATTGGTATTCCCCATTCCACTGCTTCTCATATCCTAGTAATGCCGAGCGTCAGGCTAGATATTAACAAGTATTCATTTTTAAGTCATTGGATTGACTCACACGGGATTTGAATCCTGTTGACCTGCCAAATGAAATGTGGGCGCTCAACTTATCTGGTAATCCTATCTGGTTTACTGGAGACTAATACACTATTTCTGCTAAATAGTCATTTTTATTCACTACACTATACGATACACTACTAATATATATCTGCAGACAGTTGAAATTAGGATTTGCAGTTCAACTCTGAATAGAAAGCGAGTAGCAAGTTTGTATGTAATGACTATAATAAGCTGTATTCACACGGGCAAAATGTAAAGCGATTTAGACAAGGCGAATCATATGAATCGATTTAGACGCGCATTCACACGGGCAGTACTTGGGCTGGAAATCGATATCAGCGCATGAGCAAGTCGATACTAACCAGCGCCAGTTTGGGTTCATCGACGTGGCCATGAGAGAGTGTGGGTTCGACCTAGATATCTATGGACTGAATCGTATTGGTTTGGAACGGTCAAAACTTCTGCTGGGCAGTGAAACCCTAAAAATAAATGATGAAAAAAATATCTGTGCACAGCTAGCATTTTCATAGACTAAATTATATAATATGCGCCTTTGATCGACCAGAAAGTCAACAAACCAAGGTCTCGACTGCGCATGCGCGTGACGTCATAAATCACTTCATATGTGTTCACACGGACGATAAAACGATTCAGCCTAGATCGGTTCCTGTAGACCACCTTGCGAAGCATTTTATATTAAACGATTTATATGAATCGATTCAGCCCTAAAACGCCTCAGCCGCGCATTCACACGGCAAATCTGAGTCGAACTAGGCAAGTCGATTTATATGAATCGATTTAACTTCCCCGTGTGAATACAGCTTAAGGTAATTAGAATTGAAGACAAGTTTGTATGTAGTGAGTATATAAGGCAATGAGCACTGAACATAAATTTCTATATAATCACGATATAAGGCAATTAGCACTCAATACTGATATTCATAAATAATAAAAACACAAAACATTTTTTAAAGTGACCATAAACAAAAATATGCGTCGTTCTCAGAAACTGTACCAGTTTTGTGACATGGAAACTTAAAGTGAAAACAGTTCAAATAATAGCAGAATCTATATTCTGTTATGTATTAATGGCCACCTCGCAATTGATTGCTCCCCTTTTCTCTCTCACTCTCAGTGATCACTTTCATCCTGGGATTGATATATTCTAGAATGCATGGCAACAATTCATTAAGACGGAGGCACGACTGGTATAAAGTGGTATTTATTGAGGAATCATTACCAGGGGGCATTTTGTTTTGAAAATGTTGATTAGCTATTGCTCATTTTGTGTAGCAAGTCTTTTTAAGGCAAGTAAGATATAACAGGGAGCTTGATTAGCAACAATCGGTATATATATGGTTCGCAATTTGATGCTTTGTTTTGTTGTTGTTTTATGTCCTAGCAACATCTAAGGTCATATCAGGACAGGTACCGACTTGTGACAGTGCGCACTCATGGTGACTTTATAGTGCTGTCCCACTGGGAAACCAGGCCACTGGCACCATGACCTGGTATCCCACTCAGTCACATTATCCTGACACTGAGCACACCAGTCCTTGCCCTATCCTAATAATGCCGAGTGCCTGGCTAGGAAGCGACAAGTATCAATTTTAAAGTCATTGGTTTGACTCGACTGGGACTCGAACCTACGATCTACCAGCACGGGAGACGGACGCTCTAACTGGTCACAATTTGGTGCAATGTGTTTTACGCATTGCGTAGTGATTGACATAACTTGTATTGCGATTTGCGACATGATATCGAACAAAGTGTTCCCTGATTACGTATATTGTCTTTTTCATCCTATTGTCTCTGTTGGATCATTGTTTGTGGTGTTATCCCCGATGCCCCCCCCCCCCCCCGCCCCCACATAACACACCCAGAACAGCCCCGGCCGTCCATTGTCCTGAAGAGCCGGCCCCGAACCCTCAACCCATCCCCTTAAATCATTATAAAGAGTTGTCGATGGGTGAGTCAAGTTAGACAAGTTTTGGTCAGATGATGGCTGGGTCTGCTATGACTGAGTGTCTCGGGAGGGGGGGGGAGGGAGGGGGGGGGCTTGACAGTTTGGCGGGAAAAACCAATGATGCCAACCCGCGTCTCTCGTAGGAAGTTCATGAGGTTCCCGCAAGGTGGCTCCACCCGAATGTGCAGGTCGAGACGGGCAGGTGGCGTCATCAGTGTCTGCTCAGAACTTATTTAAAGCTGCATAGTACTGTGAAGTATCAACATTTCAAAACCAAAACAATTATCTAGATTTGATGCTACATATCTAACTTATAATGCACTTATTAAACATTTGTTTCTGCATAGAAGGGAATTGTGAGTCAATTTAATAGAACCTGTTACTGCAGGAGCCTATGTTGTCAATTTGTGCATGCTTGCCAAAACTAATTTGGCATGTTTCCATTTCAAATATCTGTAAATAAAAAAAGAGCCATTTAAAATAAGTTACTTCAAACTAAAGCAAAGTAGATTATAATGATCAATCTAATATATATATCAGACAAATTACAGAAACTCAAAACCATCGGACTATGCAACTTTAATGTAGCTGCCAGAGGCCTATCTACCGCCCGTGAATTATCCATGTTAGGACTAACATGTCCAATTACTAGGATAATAATATTATTATTGGAGCAACCTTTCGTTTTTAGTGTTCTCGATTATTTACAGATACATCACCATAGATTTCTGTTTTATTTTTTGTTAGAGACCACTTCTATCCCATTATGTTGTGCTTGCATTCTCGTTCATGTCTATGGTTCACGCTAATTGCATAATCTGTTGTTGAATCTTTTTTTTTTTTGTTGGTCCATTAGTTGTTTAAGCAGGGGAAATTTCAATCGTGGACGATTGGTCTTCCTCATTCCACTGCTCCTTGCCCTGTCCTAATAATGCCGAGCGCCTGGCTAGGAAGCGACAAGTATCAATTTTTACGTCATTGGTTTCAGTCGACCAGGGTTCGAACCTACGACCCCACGATCTACCAAACATGAGACAGATGCTCTAACTCATTCGGCCATCCCATCTGGTTAAATATCTTTGGTTGACAATTATAACCTACTCTACTTTAGCTTGGAGTAACTTGTGTGATAATTGCCTAACGGAAATATTTGAAGTCCAGATAGTTGCCAGTATCAATTTTTAATGTAAATTTTTATGGTAAACGAAATTTCTCAATCCTCCAACAATTACAACCAAGTTCTAAATATGTCACATCATTGTTATTTTATATACCACATATCAGAACTGCTCCTGTTGTGAGGGCCTATATTTTAAAAAAAGAGGAAAGTTTGTTTTATTTAATGACGCCTCTAGAGCACATTGATTTTTTACATCGGCTATTGGACGTCAACGCCTATATTAAATGTACATTATTATTATTAATATTACTTCATTAGTTTGACTTGACCAGGTTTCTAACCTGAGGTCCAAATAGGCCCTACCATGATCTGTCAAAATTGGAAGTGGGCACTCAACTCCAACTCATGCGACAACCCCGTCTGGTTTTTTAGAACAATTCAATGGACACCGAGACTGGTGCATATTCCCAAGAAACCTATGTTGTGGTTGCACTAAATTAGTTACTCAGTCCTCAAGATGCACCTGTATTATGTAGCTTTTATGGTAAATGAAATTGATCTATCCTCCAACTACTGTAAGTTGTAAATATGTCATCTCAAAGTTCTACTGCACGGCGCATTAGAATGGCTTTTAAATTGTCATTATTAGTAATATTATTATTTAAAGCTGCATAGTCCAATGAAAACATCAAATTTTCAAAACCAAAACAATGATCTGAATTTTATTCTAGATATTTAACTTAGATACTGGTGCACTTATCAAACATTTGTCATCACGTAGAAGGGAATACCAAGGCAATTTAATAGAACCTGTTACTGCAGAAGCCTATAGTGTCAGAGTTTTGGTGTGCTTGCCAAAATTAATTTAGTATGTTTGCACTTCAAATATCTCAAAAGTTAGCTATTTAAAATAAAAGTTATTTCAATGTAAAGTAAGGTATATTATAACGATCAACCTAACATATTTATCTCAGAAAATGACAAGAACTCAAAACCATCCGATTATGCAACTTTAAAGGGACCAGATATAGGTCGCTGAGACACTACCCGTACTCTGACAAATGCTCTCCAAGCATACAGTTGCCAGTTTTCAGTTTATGCAATTACATATGTGGGGGGAGAGTGCTGACATTAGTTGCTTCTGTTATGTTTTATTTAGTCCAGCAGCACTGACACTTTTATACAACCATATAGAGAAACAAATGTTAGAAATTGCAATCTAAAATGATAAATATAAAGTTCAAATGTTTATTTATCATAACCAGCTACTTTTTGTATGAATAATTGATTAAATCATGTAGATTAATAGACTTTAAAAGTTCAATTGAGAGCTTTCTGTGGCTGCCATCTTGGTGGTTGTCATGGCTTCCCCTGTGTGTGGGGAACCCCTCTAGGTCATGTGATGAGGGAATCCCACCTCCGATGTCATTCATACATCACAGACCTCAACTCTCCTCCCACATGTTCAGCGGCATGAACTGAACAAACTAAGCAAAGGTATGTTTGGAGAGCTTTTGATGCTGGATTCGTTTGTATCTGTGTGAGGTATAACTGGCGACTTTAAATAACTGTTAAATATGACCCCCCCGCACAACCATGCATACAAATACACACACCTCATAAGGGCGTGACCTTTAACCTGCCGATTATACAAGAGTTCATGAGAGGGGTCTGCCACACACCAATAGCTTTCAAACACCACTAGTCTGTGCCTGATTTTCCTAAATATATTGCAAACTACTCATAACATTATGTGGCCACTCATTTTTCTGTTAGCCGTATGTGTTTATGAGTATCTAGCACATACAACTAATGATAATGATATAGAGGGTTGGGGGTTGTCTAAAGCTTATAAATCATAATTATATACAGTAAAACCTTGCTAACCGACAACCTCCACAGATCGACCACTGCACTAGATCGTTCGCCTTGTTTGGGTGCTAACAATACCATTATAACCATATTCTAACTCCCTAAACCGACCACCTTCCTAAATGGACCACTTAGAGTCGGTCCCACGGTCGGTCGATTTAGAGAGGTTTTACTGTTGTTTCAATACAAACTATCAGAACCGTAAGCGCCGGGGATTGGTGGTCTTGTAACTAGAGTAACTATAACAAGAGACAGGGGCGTAGCTAGACCTTTAACGATGTGTACTCCTAATTTCGGCAGGGGGTTTGGGGGCCGCTTACGGCATCACACCCTTCCGAATATGAAATCATATCTAAGTAACCCCCCCCCCCCCTCTCTCTCTCTCTCTTTATTATTTTTTTATTTTCTTTTTCTTTGACAAAACGATGTAGACGTGTTGGCGTATGCGCGTACACCTAGCTATGCCCCTGACAGACATGAAGTGGCCACCAAACACATGGCGTTACTAAGTAAGTCTTATCTCAGCACTGATAGATGAAGACAGAAAAGGGCGACAAACATCCATCTCGGGAAGCAGCATTGTAGGGCTTTCATAAAGTCCGATAAAAGCATCACATTTTGAAAAGCAAAACACTTATAAGGATTTGAATCTACATCTTCAACTGAGATACTACTGCACTTAATAAGTATTTGTGGCTACATAGAAGGGCATACTATGTCAATTTAAGAAAAACCTGTTAGTACTGAAGCCTATGGGGTCACAGTTTTGACAAGCACACCAACATTAATTTAGCTTGTTTGCACTTCAAATATCTGGGGAGTTAGTCATTTTAAAGCACAGTCAATTCAAAATAGAGCAAAGTGGAGTATGTCAACCAACCTACTATATTTATCTTTAAAAGAAAACATGACACAAACTCAAAACCCCCTGTCTCGGCCTCATCTTGGGGCGGGACGCGGCAGCAGCGCCTCGATACCCTGCTGCCCGAGCAGCTGCAGCACATCCGATGTGCTCATCTCGGGCACATCCTCCACCCTGGCCCCCGCCGGCTCCCCCTCGGTCGGCTTCAGCCCGACGTCGAGCAGGCCCAGCTTCACCCCGCCTACCACGGCGCCCCCCGTAGATGCCATGCCCGAGCCAGTGTGTGAAGTGATGACGTCATGTGAGGCTATGATGTCGTGCGAGGTGATGGAGTCGCCGTGGTGGGAGGTGATCACGTCGCCATCGACGGCGTCAAGGTCAACAAAGATGGGCTGTTCGGCAGCGGTTTTATCCGCGTCTGTGATCTCGACGGATGTCATGCCCGGCTGGATGGTGAGGACGGTGTAGCCGAGGCTGGAGGCGAGCAGCTGGGTGAGGCGGTCAGCGTCAGGCGATAACACGGCGCCTGGTCCAGCCAGGTCTGCCACGTCAGGCGCTGGTAGCGACACGGTGCGTAGGGTCTGGCCGCCGGTGGCACTGCTGTCACCGACCGGAACAGCGCCACCGCCGACAGCGGAGGGCGACTGAATTAAAGTGATGTTGAGACCAGAGAGCAGCTGCGAGGTGTCAGTGCTGAGGAGTGTCGCTGTGTTCTGCGCACCACTCAGCGACTGCAGCCCGAAGCCGAGCTGGCCGAGGTCGATCACCTGCTGGAGCATGGTACCGCCACCACTTCCGGTTATGGTCACACCCTTACTCGACAAGCTCCCAGGTGTCGGTAGGATGATGCTGCTCATTGAACTTGTTGTGGGAACAGGGATCTGGACCAAGCTCTCGATGCTGTTCACCTTATCGCTCTCACTGTCCACTAAAATCCCACCACCTTCCACTGCCAAGCTTCCATCCGCTTCTACTTGCGATATGGATGACGTCACTGTGACCACATCCGATGGCGTTAGTTCACTGCTGGTGCTGTTTTGAACAGTGAGTGGGGAGTCGGCTTCAGCTGGAAGAACAAGCTGTTGTTGCTGCTGTTGTTGCTGTTGAAGTTGCTGTTGAAGCAATTGGTGTTGTGAATCCAGAGGCTGCAGCACAACGATTGGTTGCTGCTGTTCTTGTTGCAGAGTCCGGTCATCCACGACTTGCTGCTGCTCGGTGATCTGGGAAAGCAGCTGTGGCACAGTGATTGATGTCGGTAGTTGCAGCAGCTCCGTGCACCCCAAGACTTGGTCTGAAACTAGGCAAGACCCAGCCAGTTATTAATCAGTAGAACATCGACACTGGAATAATTAATCAGAAGGCACTGATTTGTGTGAGACAAATTTCAAACTAATAAAAGATAATAGTGTTGTGGGTGTAAATGGGATACAGGTCCTTTCCATGATCAGCTGTAGTTTGGGATTTTTCTGCATTTTCACCCACCCACCTACCTCCAACAAACAAGCCAATCATGTTGTCCGGGATATTCATTTAATTTAACAAGTTGAATAAATGAATTAGTCCATTCCCCAGCCAATTAATGTAGAAACAACAGTTTTAGCTTGTAGTACTTCTTCAATAGACCGATTTAGGTCGTGATCAGTTTATGGTACGTCATGTTCATTTGGATTTATAAAGCAGGTGTGAATACATTTAGTAAGGTCTTCTTTCTGCTATCTTTAGTAAGGTCTTCTTTCTGTTATCATGATCGAATATGACTGTTTAAATGAAACAGTCATATTCGATCATGATAATTTATAAATAAGTAAAATTGTGTTGGTCATGTTACCACACCCTTGAATGATTCCGCTTAAATATTACAGCTATTCTGAACAGGTTCACAAATGGTTGTTGGTTGGTTGATGGAGTTTTACGTCCCGACAAAATCTAAGGTCATATCAGGATGGGCACTGACTTGTTTGTTTGTTGTTGTTTTACGTCCTAGCAACATCTAAGGTCATATCAGGACGGGGGGGCACTGACTTGCGACATTGCGCAGTCATGGCGACTTCATAGTGCTGCCCCACTGGGAGACCAGGCCACAGGCACCATGACCTGATATCCCACTCAGTCACATTACCCTGACACTGAGCCAACCAGTCCTTGCGCTATCCTAATAATACTAAAGTCATTGGTTTGACTCGACCAGGGTTCGAATCCCACGATCTACCAAAACGGGAGACAGAGACGCTCAACTCATTCGGCCATCCATCTGGTTGTTCACAAATAGCTTGATGAATAGTTACCTGGCTGTGTACTGGCGGTCCGCAACCCGGCAGCTGGGCTGAGGCCGGCATGCTCCTCCAGCTGGTTCAACTGGTTCAGCTGCTGCTGCTGGTACTGTTGCTGGAGGTTGAGCAGCTGCTGCAAGCTCTGCAGCGTCTGGATCTGAAGTAGGTCAGTAGGTCAGAAGATCAGACAAAATGCACTTCAAGTTTCAATCACGGATTCGAATCCCATACCGGTGTCATGGTATAAAACCCTGGCCCGATCGCAGCCCCTGCCGTGGCTTCTGCGCATGCGCAGAGTTTGTAAACAGGCGCAGCTTGGCTGCAGAACGAATACACACTGCCAGTGTCTATTAAAGATTAATAGAAATGCACAACCCTAACCATATAAATTTAATATAATCTATCCGTCGAATATGTTTTCTATATGTGTACCAAGCAGCTTGTTTCTAAGTGGTGTAGCTTTAGAGATATTTCACTTTTTCTGTATGAAGATTGCACTGACACTCAGAATATCCCAACTTTCACTATTATCTCTGTTTTAATACTTTCAGCATAAATTGCTCTTAGGTTACATTAAATACTTCAGATCTTCCTCTTCAATCGCGCATTAAGATATTTTTAATCGATCCAATGAAAGCTTTTAAATTTATTTTACAAAAATAAATGCTTAGTCAACTGTCTTCACGGCAGGGGCTGCGATCGGGCCGGGGTTTTATACCATGACACCGGGTCTCATTTTACCTCAAAGTTGCATAGTCCGATAAATGCATTAAATTTTAGAAAGCAAAACACTTATCTGAATATGAATCTAGATATCCAACGTAGACACTGGTACAATTATTAAGTATTTGGTGATAAATAAAAGGGCACAGTAAGTCAATTTAATAGAAGGTGTTACTACTGAAGCCTGTCTGGTCAGATATTTTAAAAGCAAGCCAAAATTAATTGTACACAAACATCTTCTAAGCTAGTCATTTTAAAGCAAAGTTACTTCAAACTACGATGATCAACCTAATATATTTATCTAAGAAATTAAACAGAAATTCAAAAGGAGCAAGGAGCAGTGGAACGCGAAAGACAAATTGTTCGTGACTGATAATTCACCTGCGTAGTCAACTAATGTACAAAAAATCCAACTTACGTGAACTCCTGAGGTGCCGTTCACCTGGTCCAGCAGTACCTGGTGCAACATCTGCTGCTGGAGCAGCTGCTGCTGCTGCTGGAGCTGCACCTGCTGCTGAGCCAGCTGCTTCTGCAGCGCCATGATCTGCTCGCGGTGATTCACCAACTCAACCTGTTTAAATTAAATGGGCAACGAGTAATTTACACAGGGTCTGTACAGGGCCTGATAAGTCTTGAAAAGAGAGGGGGGGTGAATCCCAGTACTGATTTATTTTTGTTTAAAAAACATTAAAGGTTTTTTGTTTTGTTTTTGTTTTAAGTATAAATAATTGTTTGCATTATATTATTAGATTTCTTTCCCCTATGTCTTTATTTTGAGTGCAGGGAAAATATACTTTGCAATTGTGCTGGGAAATAGTTTTCATTCGATCAAAGTGGCGTTCTCTGTGGCGGAGTGGTTAGAGTGTCTGACTTTTTTTCTAGGTCAGACTCCTAATCTGAAGGTCGGCGGTTCGATTCCCCGTGCCCCCAGCTCTGCCAATTTGGATTTCCACCGCTGTGTATAACTTACAGCGTCATCAAAGGCCGGTTGCTCTCATACCATGTCTATGTGGTATGGGAGGTTAAAAATCCCTTGGGTCGGTAAAAGTGTAGGCTCGGGCTTTCTATCGACCAGCAGTGGAATGAGGAAGACCAGTCGTCTATGACTGAAATTTCCCCTGCTTAAACAACTAATGGACAACAACCAAAAAAGAGAAAAAAAAAGATGACTTCTTGGAAGTAAGTGCTTCAGTCCCTTAACCTCTCACAGCTATACTCACACCCAAGCAACTGACCCTGGTCATTATATCCTGACCTTCCCAATTACCATAGTAACCCCACCATCTCCTCCAACCAGCCACTTACAACACAGGAGTAACATGGGCATTACTGACCTCAGCACTCTCAGTCCACATATTTGGCTACGTACAATATTATTGGTTTCGGAAAATAGTAAACTGATATTCCGATTTGAATGAAGAAATTTATGCATGGAATTCTTTTCTTAAAAAAAAAAAAAAGTCTCCTCCATTAATTGGAAGACGGTCGATTGTCCTACGCAGAGGCCTTTCATCTTATAATGATCAGATACAAATCTTAGTGTAGACATTCAGTTGTCTCAATGTGCTATGAACAATTGGCGATATACAAATAAAATGCACTGCAAACTGGATACAAATTATTCAGTTGTCAATATATGCAAAATATTTCAACGCTGATGATTGGCTGAGGAAATGGCGCAAGCAACTGAGGGCTGAAGTCCATTGGAAATCTGTGCGGCTACTATTTACTCCCACAGCCCTGCATCGTGTACAGGGCTGCTAAACAACCAATTAGAAAAGGTGTAGGAAGGCTGGCTTACGCACATAACCACATGAATTTGCAATCTAATAGTCATCATCATCATCATGCTGTCGGTCGCGATGCGACAAAGACTGCTTTCATTACTTGACTGCCGCTCTCCATTTAGCTCTCTGCTGTGAGAGTTGCATCCATGAGTCAGTCTAAATGTCTTTCATATTTCATGAAAGCTGCCTGCAAAAGTGTTGAAGTGCTGCTGGCTTTTGCAAGTTACCAGAGGCACTCTCTCGGGGAGCAAATAGAGGTTTCACACCGGCAAGAACATGTCAAGACAGGCGCAAAACTATTTGTCCCTGCAGTGGCTGGTCGGGAGATGTTGGGAGTTCCATACATCAACCGCCCTTAATGCTGCCAAAGTGACATGGTTTTCTGTTTAGGGTTTGCTCCCTTAGCCTTCGGTTCTGTCAAGAACCTGTACCACAAGGCAGTGGTTTACAACTCTGCAGGGCAGGGGCGTCAAACTCCCTGAGGTATTGCTATACCTGCAATACCTGCATACCAGATAATCTAATAGTAATAGTAATATGCTAATATAGTGTTCAATTACTCATCTATCATAGCCCGCTACTTTCAGGCTCAACAATAGATGAAATCATGTCCATTAATAGACCTTAAAAGTCAAATCTAGAGCATCTACTTGCCGATATCTTGGCCCCCCCCTCCCATTCTATCCTAGTTCATCAACTCTACGCCAATATACACAAGCACCACCCGCTGGAACCAGAACCTCCACATTTTGTTTGTAGTTGTTTCATATACCAAAGCAGTTTGTGCTCAGAGTTAGACATGGTCAGTATTCACCCCTACTCCGGATAGGGGTAAATATTTAATTCATGCGCCTAAAAGGAATAACATGATTTTTTTAGATTTTTTTATTGAGGGCAAAAGAAAGCAAATACATGGAATTGTAGAGCATCAATGTCACTTATGCAACCTGAGTCGTGATGGCCTACAATCCAGCGCAGATGGTGCTTAGAACTACTTACATATCAAATTAAGTGATTTGTGAATTTTATGGAAGATGAGTGATATGAGGCAAGAGAGAGACCAACAAATTAAAAAAATTAAAAACACACACAAAAACACCTGAACCGCAACATACGTACAAATAGCAATTTGATGTTCTAAGAAATAGTACATAACAGTCCAGATTAAAGTTGCATAGTCCGATGCTTTTGAGCTCCGGCCATTTTTCTGAGATAAATATATTAAATTGATTGTTATAATCTACCTTACTTTAGTTTGCACTAACATTTATTTTAAATGGCTAACCTTTGAGATATTTGATGTGTAACCATGCAAGATTAGGCTTATGCAGAAACAGGTTCTATTAAATTGACTCAGCATGCCCTTCTAAGTTCAATGTGGCAACACATACTTAATAAGTCCACCAGTATCTAAGTTAGATGTGTAGAATCAAATATAGGTGAGTGTTGTGGTTTGGAAAATTTGATGTTTTCATCTGACTATGCAACTTTAACACTTCAATAAATGAAACAGTACACACTTAGTATTTACTAATACTGAGATCCATACCAGGAATGTATATATGTGTGTATATGGATATGTATATATATTTATATATGCCTATAAGGATGTACAATAATCTCTTTAGCCTCTTGGTTGGTTGGTGGAATTTTACGTCCTCGAAACATCTAAGGTCATATCAGGACGGGTACCAACTTCTGACAGTGCGCACTCATGGCGACTTCATAGTGCTGCCCCACTGGGTGATCAGGCCACTGGCACCATGACCTGATATCCCACTCAGTCACATTATCCTGACACTGAGCTAACCAGTCCTTGCCCTATCCTAATAATGCCAAGCTCCTGGCTAGGAAGTGACATGTATCAATTATTAAGTCGTTGGTTTGACTCGATCGGGAATCGAACTCCCGACCGTCCGCCTGCCTTCTACCGATTCGGCCACCGCGTCCGGTCTCATTAGTCTATTATAGCAGGTGTATTCTACTATTTATATTGGGACTATATTCTAGTGACTCCATATGGTACTAGTGCCATATGGCCAAGTGCCTCTGTATTAAAGTAACGCGTGTGCAGTAAAGACTCAAGGAGACTTACGGATGTTAGCGGTTTGGTGTCTGCAGCGGTTGTCGTCGTCGTCGCTGGTTCCGATACTTCCTCCACCCCGCCACGAACCAACGCCTCTGTCTCCGTGGCAACTTCCGGTGGGAATGGCTCCAACGATAAGGCAGCCTCAGCCGTCTCTTGTGCTGAAGGAGTGGTGTCCATGGGTAAGCCTGCCGCCGACATGCCTTCATTTTAAAAGCGAAGCAACAATGTTTATAATTGTACTTAAGTTAAAGCTGCATAGTCCAATGAAAACATCAAACTTTCAAAACCCAAAACAGTGATTTAAATTTTATTCTACATACCTAATTTAGATACTGGTACACTTATCAAAGATTTGTCACCATAAAGAAGGGAATACCAAGTCAATTTAATAGAACCTGTTACTGCAGAAGCCTATGGTTGTAGACTTTTGGCGTGCTTGCAAAAATTAATTTAGTATGTTTGCACTTCAAATATCTCAAAAGTTAGCCATTAAAAAGATACTTCAAACTAAAGTAACGTAGACTATAATAATCAACCTAATATATTTACCTCAGAAAATGACAGATACTCAAAACCACGCAACTCTCAAACAATTATTATACAAAAATAAAACTGCATAGTCCGATGAAAGCATCAGATAGAATTTCACAGTGAGAACCCTGTTTGAGTGTCACTCCTACAACGTTAGGTTGAGGCTTCAGGTCACAGAATCAAGGCATGTATATGACCTGTCTGGTATAAACACCTCCCACCCACCTTTCTCGTCGCCGCTGCCCTCACCCGAGTCCTCCGGATGCTCGCCCGTGCTGGAGGGCCTCTTCTTGGCCGGGTGCTTCTTCCAGTACTGACACATGCCATGCGCTGGCGGCTCGCGGCTCCCACCTGACTTGCGCATCTGTTCATTCACCTTTAGTCAGGGTGAAAGCACAGCGTCAGGGGCCGTGCATATATCACCTCACGAGCATGGGGTGGGAGGAGTTGCCAGAGGGTAAAATGAGTAAAATTCAGTACCCTTAAATTTGCTGATGGTATGACTCTCTGTAGCCTCAAATTGTTGGGATCATTTATGTCAAACGGTTCTTCAAGGAGCCAGACAACAACGCCCCCCCCCCCCCCCCCCCGCCTTACCCGCATTCTGCGTACCCTCACATTATTTTCTGGCTGAAACCCTGGTAGAGGAGGGCCTGGTTGAGTTTGTTGTCTGTGTTGGGGTTTCATGTCCTAGCACTCATCTAAGGTCATATCAGGACGGGTAATGACTTGTGACAATGGGCACTCATGACGACATTATAGTGTTGCCTGACTGGAAGACCGGCTCACTCAGTCTCATTGTCCTAATAATGGGGGGGGGGGGGGGTCCTTGCTCTATCCTATTAATGGAGTGCGCTAGGTGGTGACAAGTATTAATTTTCTAAGTGATTGATTTGACTTGACCGGGATTCGAACCCACGACCTTCAAAACGGGAAGCCAGTCAGTGCTCTTACCTATTCCACCATCTTGTCAGAGGGTAAGATGGGAGTAGGGGCTTTGATTTCTATGAATGTGTAAGAGAGAAAAAGAAACACAATTGCCCAAACCACGTGACCTACCTTGCCTATAGTGCTGAAGCTGCAGCCGGTCACCATCTCAATGAAGTTGTAGCAGTTGGGTCTGGCGCCGCCAGAGGGGGTTAGCATCTCTGCGATCACTCGACGCGCCTCCCTCTGACCGGAAGCTGCTCGCTTCCGCCACTCATCCATCAACTCCGACAGCAACACTGCCACCTAGAAAAAGGTAGCATGCACTCCGGTATTCACTAACCACAAGCAACTATAGACAATCTCCACCACCCAATCGCACCTTCTCTACGGCTGTAGAGGGAATATGGGGAAAATACCTATATTTATAGATGATTTTCACCGCCAACCGGTTCTCTTGTGGCAGTGGCAAGAACTTATGTTCACAGCATATATTCTACGGAATATTGCAAAATGTGCGTCAAGATCAAAGCCCCTTTGGGACGAGTATTCATCCATTACTGATATGATTTAGTATAAGCCTGTATCAGGATATCTACGGCACCTCATATTCCCAGGTGGTCACCAACAGGTGGTGTTCTCTGTGGCGGAGTGGTTCGAGTGTCTGACTTTTTTCTAGGTCAGACTCCTAATCTGAGGGTCGGCGGTTCGATTCCCCATGTCCCCAGCTCTGCCAATTTGGATTTCCACCGCTGTGTATAACTTACAGCGTCATCAAAGGCCGGTTGCTCTCATACCATGTCTGTGTGGTGTGGGAGGTTAAAAATCCCTTGGGTCGGTAAAAGTGTAGGCTCAGGCTTTCTATCGACCAGCAGTGGAATGAGGAAGACCAGTCGTCTATGACTGAAATTTCCCCTGCTTAAACAACTAATGGACCAAAAAAACAAACCAAAAACATAATATTACTTATTGGCTACTGATTTGGTTGGGTATAAGGTTGTATCAGGATGTCTATTGCACCTCGTGTTCC
Organism: Branchipolynoe longqiensis; assembly: GCA_030323885.1. NCBI lineage: Eukaryota > Metazoa > Annelida > Polychaeta > Phyllodocida > Polynoidae > Branchipolynoe > Branchipolynoe longqiensis. The sequence continues at coordinate 46,274,178 of CM059201.1, read as the reverse complement.
CAGGTGGTCACCAACATCATATTACGTATTTGCTACTATCCACAGTTTGTCTATCTTGAAACTACCTAGTTATGTAGGGTTTAATCAAGGCTTAAAGGTCTCTGTGTTAGTCTGTTACTGTTACGGTCATTCTTCCATAATGACCCATTCTCAGCTGTGAGTGTGACATAGGTCAGGGAATGCTTATACAGTTAGATAAGCTCTGTATGAAGCAGAACGGAAACATTTTTTAAAGCCGTTATAAATTATATTAAAAAAAAAGAAAGTTTGTTTTATTTAACAACGCCTCTAGAGCACATTAATTTTTATCATCAGCTATTGGATGTAAAATATATGGTCATTCTGACATAATTCTTTGGAGGAAACCTGCTGCCACTACCTAGGCTACCCTTCCCGATAAGCAGTGTGGGGTCTTTTATATGCACTTTCCCAGACAGGACAGCATATACCACAGCCTTTGATGAACCAGTTGTGGACCACTGGTTGGAACGGAAAATAGCCCAAAGTGCAAATGGGTCCACTGAGCAGGATCGATCGGATGACCCACACCTCCTACTGCCTGAACTACGTCCCGCTCCTCCATATCAATTATGTAAGGCAGATGATATAATATACATACTTTAAGGCATCGTGGATATTCAAGTCAAGAACACATGTTAAAATCGGATGACCAGACCATTAACTCAGCGGTGCATCGAACCCATTACTTGCCATGTAGAAGGCGGGTGCACGACCCAGTGGTCTACCCAGTCTGGTCTAGATGAGATGAACCCAAAGCGCAAAACATAAGCATCACATAGTTCACTCCCCAACCCGTAATTCTCATAAACCACTATCCTATATCATTTCCCCACGTTATCAACATGTCAGAACAGATTTGTGTAAATAACTATCAACACCAATGACACGAAGATCAGTGCGCTGGCAAATGTACTATTCTGAAGAATAACATATTTACCCACCCATACACCCCTACACACATACAAACTAAAACCAATAAATATGAAAGCCAATTGATACAAACTGAATATCAGTATATGGAGTTTATTAACAAATCGCTACTTTAGTTCACTACTTTTATCAACCTGACATAAGTAGAATTTGTTGTGTATCTATCTATATCTCCATATATATACAGTAAACCCTCTCTAACAGGACCACCTCCACAAATCAACCACTCCCCTATATTGATCACTTTATTTGGATCCCAAACAATCGTCTATACAATACCATTGTAACGATATTCTAACTCCCTTATCCAACCACCTCCTTAAATGGTCCATTTAAAGGCGGTCCCATGGTTGGTCGATTTAAAGAGAAATTGGCAGTAAAATAACCAATAAGATAGAATGATATCTGACTCACCCTGACGCATCTGTAGGTGCAGCATTTCTCCTTGATGAGTGCGGGGATCGGCTTCAGCAGCCCCATCACGTACTTGCCCTTAGTCCTCTCCACCCGGCAGGAACGCTGCAAGAGCAGGCCAAACTGCGCATGTCAGAACACACCCATTACTCAAGCACTGGCCAATCAGAGTCCGTATACCATGCTGGAAACCTTTGGTGTAGCGGTATAAAGTGCTACTAACCGCTTCAGTCTTGAGTTTCTTGTGCAGGAAGTTGTTGGAGTACATGAGGACACGCTGAGCTGCGCGCTCACACAGCATCAGCTCATCACGCAGCGTCTTCCGGTGAACCAGAATGAACTCCTCGAACTCCTTACACCGCTTTTGGCCGTTACCCAGGCCGATATTCCGAGGTCTGTGGATCGCGGAGGGAGAACTGCTAGAGAGCTACACAGTCAGCACTATGGTTGGCCATTCGTGTACAACATACATCATAATAACTATGGTAGGCCATTTGTGTACAGCATATATCATAACTATGGTAGGCCATTCGTGATAACTTTGTCCACTTAAGCACTTAATTAATAGCCACTTTCTAATAATCAATGACAATTTGCTGTTTTTTTCCAGAAAGAAAAGAACAACATTAATAGCCAAAGAATAAAATGATAACCCCGATTTCATTACTATAAATTGCTAATTGATCAGTCACATCTTCAATGGTGTAGACATTTTAAACATGAAAATAAATGTTGATAAAATAGACAATCCACCCATCACATTGAAGCATAATTACCTCTTGTGTTTGTGATATGACCTTATTATTACAAATATGATCGGATCTGTCCATTCAGGAATTTTGTGTAAATCTTAATGTAGGCGTGTGAATGTGATTGACAAGACTGACAGACTATATCATATTACTAGATTTCACCGTGAATACAGCCTTTGCTGCCGACATGGCGTTAATGGATCAGCAAACAAATATAGAAAGTTACTTTTTGTAGCCTTTGCCTTCGGCTACTTCAGCTACTTCTGCAGCCTTTTCGGGGTCGTAGTATTTCTTCTGACTTAATTCCTTTGCTCTTTTTAGAAGTCCCAGAAGCTGCAGGGCTCTTTTCCTCGATTCGTCAACGTTGTCTGTTTTAAACAGTAAAGAAACAAAGCACTTTTTGTCTTTCTTTAAAGAAGAGAAAATAAACAAATTAAAAATCGCTGTTGTCAGTGCCGAGCTAGTCTTGGATTCGCTGCTTCACAGCATTCTTTTTGTTTTTGTTGTAATATTCTCTGCTGGTTTCTACGTGGGTGAATGCTTTGGTTGGTTCATATAGGTTCTATGTCCAAGCAACATCTGAGGTCATATCAAGACGACTACCGACTTATGACAGTACGCACTCATTGCGACCGACCAGACTGGATGGCCGAATGAGTTAGAGCGTCCGTCTCCCATGCTGGTAGATCGTGGGTTCGAGTCCCGGTCGAGTCAAACCAATGACTTTAAAATTGATACTTGTCGCTTCCTAGCCAGGCGCTTGGCATTATTAGAATAGGGCAAGGACTGGTGTGCTCAGTGTCAGGATAATGTGACTGAGTGGGATACCAGGTCATGGTGCTGGCGGCCTGGTTTCCCAGTGGGACAGCACTAAAAAGTCACCATGAGTGTGCACTGTCACAAGTTGGTACCCGTCCTGATATGACCTTAGATGTTGCTAGGACGTAAAACAACAAACAAACAAACTCATTGCGACCTTATAGCACTGCCACACACGGATACCCCGACACCACCAGCACAATGACTTGATGTCTGCTCCACGTTATATCCGGACGCTAAGCTAACCAGTCCATTCTCCCAGTCCGGTAATTCTGAGCACCAGGCAAGGTAGGCACAACTTAAATTTGCTAATTCTTTGGTTTGACTCAGTTGGGAAGCGAACCCATGACCTCCCACACGGGAAGCAAGCGCGCTATACACAGTCGGCCATCCCGCTCTGTGGGAGGAGAATGTAAACATTTTTTTTAAACTTACCGTAATATTTATTCATTAATTATTTATTATAAGAGAGGGCTATGGAAATAATAAAAGAATTACTCTTTTTTTTTAAACTGAATTGAAATCTGACTGCTGGTAAAGACATTTTTCATCCATGAATAAAGTGAGCAGTTGTTGACAAACATGGCGTTTGAGGTCTGAGGCTGCATTCCAGGCCAGTGTGCTAACCATTACACCACCCCCCACCCCTACACCTCCTCCTATCTCCATCATCCACACCACCCGTTCATTTACCTAATTTTTAGTATGCATGACCTTTTTACTAAGGTAAAACAGGAAAACATTTTAGCCTTTTTGAGGGCAGCTGGACTGTACCACCTCATATAGTTTACTAAATGGATTCTATCAATTATTAATAAACCTTTTCTTTTTCTATGGGAATTTGTTTCCCTTGACCACAAATATATGATTGTGAGCTTTCTAATTTAATGAGTGTCTATTGACACATAATTGATTGTCTGCTTTTACATGTAAAAGCGATGGTTTGAACAAAAAACAAAAATTTCTCGCCGTGAATATGGCCTATGCTGCCGAAATGGCGTAAAGCAACCATCAATCAATCAACCTAATTTTTATAACTTGTTTATACATCCAACTACATGATGCACTGCAGCATTAAACTTTCTATCCATTTTTATCTAATTCAAAACACAATTTTTCCACCATGAGCTTGAGCTTGCCCATCCTATTATCATATATTTAATATTAAAGTCGTATCGTCGGGCTGATGAAAATGCTAAATATTGTGTCTAGAGAAGGATTTGAACCCACACTTCGTGCCATTCCTAGGATAGCGAGTTAACATTAGCTACGCTCCTTGATGCAATCACTTGAACCATGACTACCTGTTTATGTGGCTCCTTGCCTAGATTTGTTTCTGTTGTTTTACGTCTTAGCAACATCTACGGTCATATCAGGCGGGTACCGACTTGTGACAGTACGCACTCATGGCGATTTTATAGTGCTGCCCCACTGGGAAATCAGGCCTCCAGCACCATGACCCGATATCCCACTCAGTCACATTATCCTGACACCGAGCTAACCAGCCCTTGCCATATCCTAATAATGCCAAGCATCAGGCTAGGAAGCGACAAGTATACATTTTTAAGTCATTGGTTTGACTCGACCGGGAACCGAAATCGTGAACTCCCGATCTTCCACATGCCCTTGCCTAGGAGGTCAGTGCCGACTATTACACTCGTCCCCCTCTATTGTAAGTCTTTTAAATGGTCCACCTCCATAAATAATTTAATGCTTACAATTACATACATACAGGCGATGCCCTTACATGTAGAGTTGGTTCAATGACCATACAATGCGTAGCTTGTACAGGATCCTGGTCATGGACCCCAGTGTTGTGGAAGAGGGGGGGGGGGGGTGATGAAAATAGAGCAGGATTCGAACCCACACTTTTTGCCATACCAACTCTAGTGTGCTAACTATTAGACTATCTAGGCTCCCTGATGCAATCACGCTACCGATGCCTACATGTCTATGTGGCGCCTTGCAGACCATTACAGTCGCATAGTCCGGTCGTTTAAGAGTTCTTGCCATATTTGTTAGCTACATATATGTGTATAACTTACAGCGTCATCAAAGGCCGCTTGCTCTCATACCATGTCTATGTGGTGTGGGAGGTTAAAAATCCCTTGGGTCGGTAAAAGTGTAGGCTCGGGCTTTCTATCGACCAGCTGTGGAATGAGGAAGACCAGTCGTCTATGACTGAAATTTCCCCTGCTTAAACAACTAATGGACAAAAAAAAAAAAAAGATTCAATAATTTATGTTCATTTTAACTAATATTTTAGAGACAACCATAAGCAATATTACAAAAAAAAAATTAATTTGAGAGGTGGGGTTAAACCTAGTTATTTGTCTCAAACCGAAAATTGGATTGCTGCATTTCTGAACTATGTCTCACAAAGAGTGATGCGATATTCGATATAAGCCGGTTCAGTATTTTTTGCACCTCTGAAGTAGTCGACAGTAACTGTTCTTTGTGATTTCTTCTTTGATCCGCGCACACAACAATGTTGGTTGATAACTGAGATGGTTATTACAAACTCAGTTGAATATTTAAAGGAAGAAAATCCTCAACTTACCATCAGCCATAATGTAACGCTGTATGCAGCCACAACCCTCGTTCTTAAACTGGGGGCAAGCCAGGCGTTCCGCTAAAAATAAATAAAACCACAAAATAAACAAACATTTAAAACATATGTAAATGCTAAATAACCGATCGACTTAATAAAATAACCCATCATGAAACATTGTGTATGTGTATATTATATATATAGATTAATTATGCGAGTACTTACAGAGTACAGTTCACGCATAATTGGTGTTTCACCGAGTTTGAGGACTTTGCTATTTGTAGGACAGTGAGAGGTAGGCATATCAGCACCTTTAACTAACCTTACGCAAAATTATGCCTCCAACAATTGACGAAAGATTAATATGTAGCACAATAGTAATGTCATAGGGGTGATGAAAATGGGAAATATTGCGCCTAGAGTGGGACTCGAACCCACATCTCTCTGCATTCCAGGCCAGTGTGCTAACCATTACACCACCTATTTTTTTCATCATTTATTTTTAGGGTTTCACTGCCCAGCAGAAGTTTTGACCGTTCCAAAACAATACGATTCAGTCGAAACAGATCTAGGTCGAACCCACACTCTCTCGTGCGACGTCGACGAACCGAAACTGGCGCTGGTTAGTCTGTACTTGCTCATGCGCAGATATCCACTTCCGCCTTAAACCGCTCCGTGTGTGGACACGACACTAGTTCGCCTCATCTAGTTCGGCCTAAAGTTGTGCTGTGTGAACGGGGCTTATGTGGTTACTTGCCTGAGAGGTCAGTGCAGACTACTACTAGGTCAGTGCAGACTACTACAGTAATCTTTCAGTCCAGTAAGAGCACTCTCTGTTCACCTTTCCATGGGTTGGGTTGTGTGGGACTGTCCTACAAATAGCGGAGTCCTCAAACTCGGTGAAACACCAATTATGCGTCAACTGTACTCCGTAAGTACTCACATAATTAATCTATTTCACCTCATTCTTGTATTCCTGGCTAATTACAGAACAGTGAAAGGTTTACATAGACATAATTTCGATTACTAACTTGAGCCAATCTATTTATTTATCCAACAACTTTCAATTCCTAAGCAAGGTTGTAGCCATATTGGTTTTCTCCACTATTTTGTTATAATGTCTAGCAAAAGCAATAGAAGCCTTCCAACCTGCATTCTTAAGAATAGTGTTAATCGGAACACCTAGGACAACTGTTTGCTTTTCCTAATTTCCTCAGTACGAACAATGTAATAATTAATAGCTATAACTACACACAGCTTCCTATCTCCAGGAAAAACAGTTAATGTCACTGAGGACAATGGGTCTCAAGTCCTGTTTGATTTCATGAGTTCTATGAGGTTGAAAATTGCCTCTTCTCTTGATAACTCCAGTCTATCAATGCTCAAAGCTAATACAGTTTGGCCTCTGTGACCTGTAATTAAGAGGATCAACAGAGCCACCTTAAAGCATAGATCTCTGACATTTAAACACTTATTGTCAGGGCCAGACTTAAAGTTTAAATACTAAAGAATATGCCAAATCTAGAATATTTGGCTTAGGCAGATTTTTCTCAAAACCCGATTTGAGAACCCAGTGTATCACATAGTGGTTTCCTATTGTTTGCCCATGAATTCTGGGAAGTACTACTGACAGGGCCAAATGGGCTGAATTAATAATAACCACTTTACTCAACCATCTGTTAATTTGATAGCAATTACATACATATATAGGCAGCAGTAATTATTTAAGTTTTATTCACTTATTGTAATTAATTACTGCCAGCCTCGACTTCACCAGAAAGTTTGAAATTATAAAGTTCAATGTTGACGGTGTAATTATAATTCCTGTTAATGGGTAATTAAGCAGGTAGCAATGAAATTCTTCTTAATTTTGTTGATAAAGCCATTTTATAATTATTTTTACAAAAATAACCACGTATAGCGAGAAAGATTAAGCATTACCAAATCTTGTGGATTAGGAGGGTCTGTAGCTGCGTCCACTTGGTGGTTCCTCTGTGGAACCCCTGCGCGCCTCCTTAAGGCTGCTGCTGAGGGCCGTGATGTAGCGGTTTTGGCCCTTAGAGGTCAGTTCAACATGCTTGAGGTAGTATGTAGGTGACCACCATACATTAGCTACTGACCCAAGTCTTACCTTTGATAGGCTTGGAGTGTGTCACCTCCTTACCTACCTCTGTAGTCAGGTGTGTGTAAATGTATTCATAGCGTTTAAAGTTGGTGAACCTACTTGCAGCTGCCAGGAAACCAGTCCATCACTCATAGTGTCCACCAAGGAGGTAATCTCCCCTCCTGTGAGTGTGACATGGTAGGCCATGGGAACAGTCGCCACTATGGCTGATAGGACTACTCACTGCATCGTATGCATAGCGGTCTTGAAGCGCTTCATCTGGTAGTTAAGCACTGGGTAGAATCCATCTCCTTAAGGAATGAATCTTTCCGAGATTGTTGAGAACTGCACATAAGTAGTGACTGGGGATCTCACCGAGTCATCAGCTGACTCACTATCCGAGATAAATGCAGTGCATTATCCCGAGCGGTCGACTTGCCAGGAAGTAATTGTAAAGTAACAAATTACTTGACTCAATCAGGAATCGACCTCACAACTTCAAGTTGCTTAACACACAGCCAAAGGGCCACACAGCTCTGTCCTTGTAGCTTAATAGCTATCAGCTGATCCAGTCTTGCATTGAGCTCATGGTCAATGAACGGTGGAGCAGCCCCGCCCTGGTCCATGGCCGGAGCGGTCTAGATGGTTCCATTCTGGTTTACCAATCTTGTCATGGTTGACGCACCCTCCTCGGGCGATGCATAACCGATTCGCAAACCATCTATATGCGACTGTCGGTCTGCTATTGTATAACGAGGGGGCGTATTAGCCAAAGCCAATAAACTATTTGGTACAATGCATCTCTGACTCACGACAGTGCTAACCAAAATACTCCACAATACACAATATTCACAACGCATGCAACATCTGATGGCGACGATGAACACTACGGGTGTGGGACCGTTGCCACAGCGCATACAAAAGCTATGGAAATTACTAACGTTCAAAAGCATGTATGTCACTCAAACTTTGGGATATTTTAAAAATTCCAAAAGTATATCTTTTGGGTCATTGGAGCTTCCAAGAAAAATAATATGTTCATGTTCGGACCCTTTTGAAAATTTTAGGAGAGTACCAAACTAGTCAGTAACTATTAATACACAATATTCACAACACATGCGACATCTGACGGCGACGATGAACACTACGGTTGTGGGACTGTTGCCACAGTGCATGCGTGTGAATATTGTGTATTAAACCAGAATAATATTTTGGACCATAGACACACAAAGCTATGTAAATCTATGGGAGACGCCCACACTTGTTGTCAATTGTCAGCTGACCATGGAGGCATTTACTTCCTGAATATTGGAAGAAACCTACCTGACATAGACCGAAACAATACCTGGTTCCCTCGGGGCAAGGCGCGGGCTAGGCGCAAACCGAGTTGTCAAAGCTATTGTAGTAGTCTTGTGACACCGGCGTCGGTTGATTTCGCGCCACCTTCACCACCCTCATAACAGTGATGGATTATTCCTGCCATGCTTTCACTGATTGTTATGTGTGCCGCTACTGGCTTCTTAAGTTTTTTGTAGTCTTCCTGTAGGAATTTCAGGAGTGCCCCCTCCGCCAAGCCTGTATCTAGCTTGTACTCTCTACGCTTTGGCTTTGGGGTTGTTTCGGCTGCCGTCTCGGTAGTCTTTTCCTTTGCTACTGGCGTGTCTGCTTGCTTGGGTTTTGCAGGCGCCTTGAAGCTACTGAACGGTGATGCTGTCACTTTGTTCGGATTTGCTGGCGTTGTGGCACTTGCCGCGAATCTTGTTTTTATCGCTTTCAGTTGGTCTGCCATATTGAGGGAGGCAATGGATTCTAACTCACTGTTGTCCTCCTCATCTCCCCACGCATAGAGGTCATCGTCTCGGGGGTCTTCATCTTCCTCATCTTGCCATGCTGTCCCGCCATCTTGACCTACATAGGCCGCATCGTCTTCCTCATCAGCTCTCGCTTCCCGCCACGCACGAGTCTCCTCTCTCATTCTCTCCGTCTCCTCTTTGGCTTGCTGAGACTCCGTTTTCATGCTAAAATGTTCAAGGTACATTTTCTTGAACTCACTTCTGTCTTCCTCCTCCAGTAGAGTTTGAGCATGGCTTTGACCTGTCTCGGTCGTTTTTGCACGGGTTTTTGGCTTCGCCTCGGCCATCTTTTTTCGTTTGGCTTTGGTGCGGGTGTCCACCGACTCGAGTCACTCTCGCTCTGACCCACATTCGCATTCATCGTGCTTGGGTCGTCTGCCGACATCATTCTTGCCATAAGAATTGCCCGTATTTGTGTATTATTGCGACCACACGGCTTACTAGCCACTGTTAGATCGGGCGTTCGTGTTCGGCCTAGTCAGGGTCCTGAGACACTTGCACTCGCAGTCTGTATGATCTGAAACGACACGCGTTAGATTTGTATTAGTTCCCCACAGAACTTGTTAACACATTTAATTTTTCACAATTTTTAGCACGATGGCTATCACGTGGTAGTTTGACACCACTAGCCATAATTTATCACGTAGTGTTTCCTCCTGTGAAACTTACCTGTTGTGCTCCTCCTTTAACTCGCTGCTGCTCCTCCACTGCCGAGTTATGAACTGAGGCTACATCCGGGACTGCGCGGGATTGTCCTCTCCCCGGATACTTAACTTCCGTTGTTCGGAAGATGAAGTAAGAATGTATGTATGTATGTATGTATGTATGCATGCATGCATGCATGTATGTATGTATGTATGTATGTATGTATGTATGTATGTATGTATGTATGTATGTATGTATGTATGTATGTATGTATTTATGTATGTATGTATGACTGAATGCATGTATGTATGTATGTATGTATGACTGAATGCAGGCCTAACCGTCCGTATCCTCCAGCTCAGTAACCAAGGACGCTGCAAACTCGGACACTTCCTGCAGGTAGCGCTCCTTCTCTTGGGGTGACGCAGCCGGACGCGCCTTGCTCACCTTCACTGGCCGGTCATACGCGAGTCCTGTGCAAGCATTCAAAATGAGGTTTGCCATAGGCCACACTGTCCAACACATCTAGATTAGCTAACCTGCATTACCACATAGGGAAATAGGGTAATCTAACACAGTTAAATCCAATCTTTCGATCTCAATCCAACCAGACTCCCCACCAAGAAGCATAATAATTTATGCCAGGCCTGGCACCCATTCCAATTTCCGCGGAATCATTTTGATTTTCAGACTCGGTATCCGCCAGTCCACGTGTAATCTTGGTCATTCCGCGAAGACACAAGCTTTTCGACAAAATTTAGAATATTTAGTTGGTATTGTTGATCCAGTCACATTAACGCTGATGGTTTTGAATATGAAAATTATGCAGAGCTAACTAGACCTTGCTGTATCCTAGTAATGCCGAGCACCAGGCTAGGTAGCAACAAGTATCAATTTTGTATGTCATTGGTTTGACTTAGCCGGGTTTCGAACTCCCAACATTGCACATGGAAAGCCTGTGCTCTTATCGATTTGGCCACGGTGTCCGGTGGCATTTTGTGGCTGTGGCGACCAGCCAGTACACCAGTGGACTATAGATAGGCCACCATATCGACTAACTTGTTCATTGTTGGACCGGACGCAAAATTGATACTTGTTGCTATCTAAACTGGCGCTCAGCATTACTAGGATAGGCTGAGGACTGGTTAGCTCAGTATCAGAATAATGCGACTGAGTGGGATATCAGGACGTGGCGCCAGGGGCCTGATCTCCCAGTGGGGCTGCATTATGAGTGTGCACTGTTAGTGTTACACGTCGGTACAGGTCTGTCCTGTTATGACCATAGATGTTGCTTGAACATAAAACCCCAACAAACAAAGAAACAAAAATATTAATTATGGAACCCCATTCACTCACCACACGCATTACAGAGGAGCATCAGCTTGCCGGTATCGCGATTCACCCTATTCCGCCATGCCGGCCGATACCGAGATTTCTTGGCTGAAGAACCCTGGTTCAGCGGGTTGGTGTCATAGGGCGAGAAGCACAGCTCACACGTGACCTGACGCTCTGCAAGCCAGCATTGCTTCTACATCAATTATGAGTTGTACAATATTATTGACAATTACAATCTTTGATAACATCAAACAACCTCCAATATTCGAAGAGGAAAATTTGTATAAGACTGACTCCATTTACTGCTACATCACTATACGAAAATATTTAGTTTAATGTTTAAATGGTAAAGTTGCATAAGCCTCTTATTTTTTTAGTTTCTGCCATATATTTGAGATAAATATAATAGATCGATCGCTATGAATCTACATTACTTTAAATTGAATTAAATTTTAGCCATTATATTTTAATTTGAAGTAACTTATTACAATGGGCTAAAATTAGCGATGTTTGAGGTAAAAATATGCACAACTTAATTTTGGCATACACATTGAAATATTGGATATAGGCATTGTTTACCTGTTTTCGAGAATAATACAAAAGCATCAAAATAATACTAAAGGAAATGCAATTGATGCTTAAAGTTGCATAGTCCGATGCTTCTGAATTTCTGTATTTTTTCTGAGATAAATATATTAGACCGATCACTAGTATCTACTTTACATTAGTTCAAAGTTACTTCTATTTTAAATGGTAAACCTTTGAGATATTTTTAGCGCAAACATGGAAAATTAGTTTTGGCAAGCTTGCCAAAACTCTGATACCATAGACTTCTGCAGTAACAGGTTCTGTTAAATTGACTCAGTATTGCATTCTACGCAGAAACAAATGCATCAGAATCTAAGTCAAATATGTCAAATTAAATCTAGATCATTGGTTTGGTTTTGAAAATGTAATATTTCATCGGACTATGCAGCTTTAAGGAGTGCATCAGTATATAAAATGGATATGCAGGATCAAATCTAGATAAGTTTCTTGGTTTCGAACATACAGTTAAAGGTAGATAAAAGATTCACACATATACAGAGATGGGGTGAATGACAACCATGCCTAAATCCAATAAAAGAATTCCTCAGTATGAAGCAACTAAACAAGCTGTGGAAGTCCTTGTTCAAGGACTAAGTGTGTATCTATATTGGCATATAGTGGAGGAACTCAGAGAGAATGCAAAGAAACCAAGATGGCGGCCATTAGATGCTCTCAATTAGACTTTTGAAGTTTAATAATCTGTAAGATTTCATCAATTCTTCACGCCAAAGATGGGGGGGGGAGGGGCTATGATATACAGATTATATTGAAAAATCATCTGGTTAATTCTGTAATCCAGCCATCTGGCACTTTTTCTCATGGGTTGTTTAGCAGCCCTATCCAAGAGACAGTGCTGCGGGAGTAACCAGATGGGTGGTGGTGGTGGTGATGATGGTGATGGTGGTGATGGTGGTGATGGTGGTGATGGTGGTGATGGTGGTGATGGTGGTGATGATGGTGATGTTGATGTTGAGTGGGTTGCGGTTGTTGGGGTGTGTGTGTGTTAACGGCTGCTTCCTTGTGCAGTTTGCAGGGCATGCCCATACGATGTTGGTGTTGGTGGTAGGTGAGTGGTTGATGGTGGTGGTGGTGGTGAGGCGTTACCGGCTGCTTCCTTGTGCAGCTTGCGGGGCGTGCCCTTACGCCGCCGCCCACGGACGCTGTTGCCGTGCTGACTGCGCTCGTGTTCCGGCGAGAAAGAACGCCGCTCCTTCCGCTCACGGTCACTCTTCCTCAGCCCGGTCAACCTTGTGGTTTCCTAATGGGACAGTGAATTATAAATACCATATTTCCATAAGAGCTGAAAAAAGGTTACTTTTCCTTTTGCAGGCAAGCAAAAAAAGTAGGGTAGTAGGGATTTTTGTTTGATTTTTGTAATTTGATGTACACAAAAGGTACAACCTATGTAATTTGTCAGAATTTGTTTTATTGGAGCAAGGAACTCTCTATCACCAGGTGTCTGTGATGGTCCGAAAAGGCTTATATCTAAAGATTAAATAATAAGTCATTTAAAGTTAACGGCACGAGAATCAAATCATAATAAGTACAGCTTCCTTTTTTTCATCAATTTTTTTTTTACGGTTGACAATATTTTGCAGGGTTGGTCACATAACAGGAAGCGCATTTTAGTTGTTATTGCACGCAATGCAATCTTTTTTTCTTAAATGAAATGTTCGCATGTCTGTGACCAAGCACTGCACGAAAGAATCCAGATCAAGTATGCTTTGCAGTTGAATCTTCCCCTGCTCTACCCCATCCCCAGTAGCATTGGAGCCCACTTTTGAAACAAAATGATCTCATTCGTTTCAACACAGTCTCAGAATGCTAAGCTTGTGTTCATTTTTACCAGCTACTTCCATAAAATAACAGTAATATGTATCTATCTAATGTTCACACATACCATTCTGACCAGGTCGTCTAACTCGATGACGTTATTGTCTGGAAGTTGGTCTTGTATGATCATAGAATCATCTGCACCTGGATGAAACACCAAATCTTTATTACCCTTATAGACAGGTTATACACTCAATGCGGACAATTTACTGTTCTTAAGGAGAAAGGCAAAGTGACTAATCAATGAATCGAAAACACATTATTCATCATAATTAGTGGTTAGGGTGTTGAACTTGTAATCTGGATTTGGGGGTTCAAACCCCCTTTGGTTCACTTCTTTTTACAATCAACAACAAAAAAAGTTTTCCTTCTGTATGCTTCTGATTAGAATGATTATGCAATGAAATTGTACTAATATATTGTACTAACACATTACAGAAAATATATTTGAACTAATCTAAAAAACGTTGAAACACCTAAGTTGTACTCTCCCTTCTCTCCACTCACCCAGCAATTTTTCAAAACAGCAGCTGGAGTCCCAGCCTCAGCACTCTCCCTGAACCAGCTTAGGTGCAGTGAGTCTACTACTGTTCCGCCCCCCCCCCCCCCCATCACACATATTTAGTTATATAAACATAAAAACTAAGCAAAGTTGTGTTTAGAGACCATTTGTCAGAGTACGGTTCCCCCCGCTAGGAGGTATAACGGACCCCTTTAATACCCGCTTGTTACTTTCAGTTCATTTTAGAGGTAGGCCTATGTGTAACTTACTTAGCAATCAGTGGTCAGCAGGCTGCCATCTTGGATTACGAGCACCCTCCCTAGCCATGTTGTGAATGCATGCAGATGCAGTAAAACAGAGCTTTCTTGTGTTATGGGAGGTTCTGGGCAGTTTACATCCAGTGTCTTTACTTACAGCACTTTAGCAACAACTTCTGAGGCCAAACTGCTTAAAACAGTGACAAATAAACCAATAAATCAGTAAATAACCACAGTGTAAGCCTTCTGTATGTCATCCAATATGGCCACCGAAAGTTGCCTCGTGACGTCAATACACCCCCTCTATTTACATATCTTAATATGAAATGAACAAAATAAGTAGGGTGTGGAAAATCAGGAGCGGTTAGACTGAATTGAGACTAAGAAAATAAAATCTATAACTGTACCGATAACACAGCAGCAGTGCCAGTGGAATGATGAATATATTAGTTATACTAGACTTACTTGTAAGTTGACGTATTACTAGGATTCTTACGAATCTACGAATACGAAGGTAAGGATCAGGGGAGAGGACAAGCTCGCGCAGGCCGGAAGTAGCCTCAGTCTTCGTAGTTGGAGGTAAGCAAAAAACCTAAAACCAGGATCAGGTCCCTATCTCCCTAGCTATTCCTATAGTTTCCAGTCAACCCTTTATCTTATATCTTTATACTCGAGTTAACGGGTTGTACCTTCAACATATAGGTGTGGGAGGGCGGGCCCCTGATCCTTACCTTCGTATTCGTAGATTCGTAAGAATCCTAGTAATACGTCAACTTACAAGTAAGTCTAGTATAACTAATATATTCTTACTTCATCTTCCGAATACCGGAAGTTAAGTATCCGGGGAGAGTCTTTGAAGCATGGTTTTTTTGTGTACCGACCTTCTTTCTGACTCTTTTCCCTTACTTCTTCCAATTCTTACTGTTTTCCCTGCTCTTTCTTGCATCGGTTTTGTTTTGTATCATTATAACACCCGTGCTTAACCTGGTTAATTTACAGTAACCTTCAGTAATTTAGGCTTTTATTTAATCAAACCAACTGTTTCAGCCATTTCTAAGACATGTATAAATTGTTTTCATTGATCCCAACTGGGGCTCTTTTATTTATTTTTTTTCCTTCAGAATTTACATTCTTTCCAACCTTAATCATTATTTCTTTAAAAAACCTACATCTGTCTCTAGACAAGCTGTTTTTTAAAACTGTAATTATCCAGCACTCTCTTGAGTCTAGTTTCATAGGCATTTATCTGTTAACTTAACCTATCTATGTTTATCGTCCTTATTTTATGTCTAAGTTCTCCGGACTGTCCTGCTCAGGATCGTCCTCTGTACCTCGCCAGGGTCCTCAATCGATTAATGGTAATACTTAGCAAAACTCGCACTGTCCCTCCAGGAAGCATTCCGCATGATTGCGTTTAGATTTGCTCCCATGGCCTTCGCCGAGGATGCCAACGCTCCTCTGGTGCTATGGCCCTTATATTTTGTAGTGTCGATCCCTGCTAACCTCAGCACCTCGATAGTCCAACGGGCCAGGGTTGCCCTAGAAATGGGCCCATGTGGCCCTATGTAAGATAATAATAATTGAGTATTCTTCCCCCTTACTTTCTGTCCTTGACACATAACATTTTAATGTTTTTACTACACAGATTTGTCTATTTTCCGCATATTCGTAAAACCTCACCGAGTCAAGCGGTTGACCCAATTGGTTATGTTTCAGTAACGTCTTCATCTTAAACACTATAGAACTGTCCTCAACTTTCATTCTGTCTATATTCAGATTTAAAATCGTCTGACCTCTCTGTGATGAGACCAGTAACAATAGAACAACCAGTTTATATGACAGTAACTTTAAACTTAACTGAGAATTACCTTGGAGCTTGAGAATCCAATTTAGTACTACCTCCACACTCCAGAAACTGTCGTATCTGGGTTGTGGAGGTCTCTGCTCATGGCAGCTCTTACAGAACCACTTAACTAAGTAATGTTCACCCAACTGTTTTTCCCTGGGACCGTGGTAAAATTACACTCAGTGCACATCGTGCTACATTTAACGCTCCGTAACCTACACCTGTCTCAAAATATGTGCGTAGATAACGTAATACATCAGCAATTTTGGGATTTAATACTTTTATCCCTTTCTCTAAAGCCCATAAGGCCCATCTATTTATGTGGGCATGATAACTCTTTCTTGTCGAATCTCTCCACGTAAATTAAAAATATTGTAGGGTTTTGTTGTCTACTTCATACCCTTGCAAAGTCCTGGCCAGAAGAGGTACCCCGTCAATCTTATATTGCTTAGATCCACGTCTGATTTTCCTATTTGTTGGGGCCCTGTCCCAGAAAGGTTTCCCTCTTTCTTCGGGAAGTGCTGTTGCTCCACGGACTCTTCCTGTAGCAGTGGGTGCCACGGTTGTGCCTGCCAGTGTGGGGCGACTACAATCGCCCGCGTCCCGTCCTTTCGGAGTTTCCGTACAACTCTGGGGATGAGGCTGAACGGTGGGAAGCAATAAATAAAATTATTATTACCCCAGTCAAAGGAGAATGCATCTGTTTTCCAGTTGTCTGGTTCTGGCTCCCAGCTCACATACTTTGTTAACTGGGCGTTAAGTCTAGACGCAAACATATCTACATTGTGCGTTCCCCACTGTTCACATAACCTGTTAAAAATGTTTTCATTTAACTTCCATTCCAAATGGTCTAAGAACTTTCTCGACCGTAGATCTGCCAAGACGTTCTCCACACCCGGTATGTGAGTGATAGTTAACCAGTTGTTAGACGCTTCTGCCCATTCCCAAACCTTTATTGCTTCTACTAAGCAATCT
Organism: Branchipolynoe longqiensis; assembly: GCA_030323885.1. Taxonomy (NCBI): domain Eukaryota; kingdom Metazoa; phylum Annelida; class Polychaeta; order Phyllodocida; family Polynoidae; genus Branchipolynoe; species Branchipolynoe longqiensis. The sequence goes on along the minus strand of CM059201.1, from coordinate 46,256,753 downwards.
TCTGATTTTGTGCCCCCCATATTTTTTATATACGCTAGGGCTGTAGTATTATCTGTCCTTATCCTGATATGAGTATTCTCTATCCTGCATAAACTTTTCAGTCCAAAATAAATAGCCTTAAGTTCCAACACATTAATGTGTGCTAGCTCTTGAGGATGCCAACGCCCTCCTGTCTGCTTTTTCTCCGTATGCGCCCCCCATCCCATTAGGGAAGCATCTGTCAGCAGTTCGACCTTCGGTTCTTCCCTTCTTATCAATCTTGGTCGTCTCATATTCTTTGTCCACCAATAAATGTCTGACTTCCCTTCCTCTGAAATCCACATTTTGTCATCAAATTCACCTTTGGTTCTTTTTAGTGCTTTAATCTTATCCCTTTCTAATTGTTTAAAATGTCCCCCAGAGTACTCTACTGCCGGCGAATAGGCCACCATCAGCCCTACTAATCCCGCCACCTGCCTGATGCTCGGGAAATCTTCTCCTAAGGTTTGGTTTATTACTAAAGTTAACTTTTCCACCTTGTCTTTTGTTAGGGAAACTGTCATTTTCTCTGAGTTGATATCAAACCCCAAAAATTTTAGGCACCGGGCAGGTTTTAATACAGATTTCTCTCGGTTAACCTTGAACCCTAATGTTTCAAACATAACTACCAAATCTGTAATCGCTGTCAAGCAATCCCCATATGTACGTCCTATGACAAAACTATCATCCAAATATGGGAAACAAACATGTCCCCTTTCCCCCATCTCCGAATAGATAGGCTTGAGCAATTTGGTAAAAATGCGAGGTCCTGGCGCCAACCGATTTGGCAGGACCTGATACTCGAGTAAACTCTTTCCTAGATGAAATCTTAAGTACTTTCTTTGTGATTTCTTTATATTTAACGAATAATAAGCATCCGTTAAATCCGCACTCGCCATCCACATATCTACATCCAATAGGTCTAGTGCTGTCTTTAGGTTAAACATTTTGAAATGTTCATAATAAATTATCTTATTCAATTCCGTTAAGTCCAGGATCATACGGAATTTTCCATTTGGCTTTGGTCTAAGGAAAATATTTGAGATCCACTGGTCCTGTACTGGACGCACCTCCAACAGGACTCCCTTCTTTATTAAATTAGTCACTTCTTCATTTACAAACTTCCTTTCCGTCCTATCCATTTTAAATGGGAACGGCTCTCTTAATTGTATCGGGGTCTTTTCAAATGGAATCGTTAAACCTACTACACAATTTAAAATCCATTTATCACTAGTTATTTTTTACCAGTTTTTAAGCGCATTAGTTATATTGCCTGCTTTAAAGCTATCTAATGGTTTCTTACCCTTAATCAGCTCTGTGGAGCCACCCACCTGGACAGGGTGCCTCACTTCTGAAAACCCCGGTTATTGTTTCCACGGCCATGCCCCCCTCTCGGGAAAGACGGGACACTGTTGTGGGAGTAATCGTCAGCCGTCCTACCAAACTTCCTCTCCGGTTGTAGCGGCCTACCTCCCCAGGCCTGGTTTCCTCTCGTTCCTCGGGCTCTGAATCTGCCGCTCCTGAATTGTTTGTTGTAAGGACCGCCATATCTTCCCTGATGTTCGAAGGGGTTCCTTCTCTTTCCTCTGTATGCCAGATTAGTGTTCATGCAATTATCAGACGCTTTCACCGATTTTAGGAGTTGTTTGTTTCTTTCTCCTAGATTTTCACCCAGCAAAAACTCAGTTGCCTCCGGTAGGTCGCCATACACATCCCTTTTGTCTTTAATGAGTTCCTTCCCCAACTGGGAATGTACTACCTTCCGAACACTTAGCTTTCGATCCAGTTTCATCTGTGCGTGAGTAGCAACCACTAACTTTATGGCATTTAACATGTTCACTGCCTGTCCATCCAACTCCGGGTCAGCTGAGCCCCTTTTTAGTATAATATCCATAGTGGGTGCGATGGCCGTAAGCACCCCCACTATGCCTTTAGAAGCCGTGAGAAGCGCATTCTCACCCTCCTTCCTGCTCTCGGCGAATCGTATTTCTTCATTTAACACCTGTACCCTCGCAGATGGCACGTCTGCTAATCCTGTATACATGCGGGAAATTTCCCTAATTGTCTTCAAATGTTTCTGTGCACCCTCATTGGGGCCACCATAATAATGCTGGATGGCACCCGCCATACTTTCACTAATTGTAATCCGAGGGGTCACCAGCTTCTTTACCTTCTTGTAGGTCTCTTGAAGCTCTGTCAACAACGTTCCCTTCTGCAGGTTCGTATCTAACCTAAATTCCCGTCTAGGTTTAATTTCCACACGTTGAGTTGTATTGTTATTGTTATTATTCGGTGTGACTGTCACCTTGGGCAGGTCCTGCACCATTGGCGGCTGCGGAATCCAAAAGCTCTCGAACGGCGACGCTTTGCTCGTACTAGCTTCCAACACAACCGGCACCTGTGGTTTTAGCGCAAGCACCCCAGATTTTAATGCTGCCACTTGTTCTGCCGTATTTAATGAACCTATCGAATCAACTTCGTCTTCCTCCCAATTATGAGTTCCTTGATCACTGTCCACTGGCTCGTAATCCGCCCACACACTGTCACCGCCATCTTGACCTACATAAGCCTCTGTTTCGACTTCATAACCCAGATACGCCTCACGACCGCCATCCTGACCTACTTCGGATTCACGGTCAACACGCCACTCTTCACGAAGGCGTTCTGAATCTTCGTGAAAACCCTTCGCTTCATCTCTTAGCGCCAACATTTCTTCGTACATTTTCTTTACAGCTGACATGTCAGGGTCTGGAGGTAACACCGGTATGCTAGCCGTGCTACACACCACACTAGCCTGACCCACGTCGCCATTTTTTGTGCGCGTCTTAGATTTTTCTCCCGCCAATTTCTTTCGCGGTTTAGCTTTGGCTAACCTCTGCGGTTCCGCCGCCTCACTCTCCGAATCACTCATACAATGTAGCGGAGCCGGTGGCTTGTCTTCAACCGACATCATTCTTGCCATTATTTTCTGGTATTTCAACCGTCTATTCTGGTATTTCAACCGTCAGTAATGCGACCACTCCGTCAATTCTAGCCAGCAGCTTTGATCGAACGGCCGAGATGTGCCAAGCACTGGTCTCGCAGTCTTACTGGTCGTTCTGAAACGACAACACAGGCACTTAGTACATAATAACTAATACATAATTATTTTCACACACTCAGGTTGATTTCACAATCCCAAGTAATTAAGTTTTCATTCACCAATCTTGAAATAAATCCTCCTATAACTTACCTTTAGTAGCCTCCTCCAACTCGCTGCTGCCACTTCGCTGCCGAGTTTCAAACTGAGGCTACTTCCGGCCTGCGCGAGCTTGTCCTCTCCCCGGATACTTAACTTCCGGTATTCGGAAGATGAAGTAAGAACCTCTTGTTAAATTTGTTTATTTGCCCTCCTCTGACTAACATCTGCGGCAGTGAGGGCAGTGCCAGTGAGGCTCCGTGAGTGCGTGTATCAACTATCATCAGATGATCAGTATCATGAGTATGTTTCTTAGCTTATTATAATCCCTTCGCTTCAAGTTGAAGTTCAGCCCTTGTTTGAAACTCTGTCCGATCAATTGTAATAGCTTAATGAATATTACTTTCGCTTTACCTCAATGTATGTTTTTCTGTACCAATGAAATGAATGTGCACTGATGAGCAGATATATGTAGCACACAATGCCTATTCATTCGATGTAAACAAAAGCACGTGGCCGCACTCGGAGAGACGTAGGGAGATTTTTCAACGAATTCCGGTCGCCATCTTGGGAGAATCTCTCACCACTGCCGTGGTTTCTCGCTGACACAGAACGTGATACTATTCTTTTTAAACCCACATAATAACGCCCACTCTGGCCTACTTGGCCTACCTGGCAGGATTATTCCATCCGTGTTCAAAATGCACGTATTAAGAACGCTGGAGACGGGGTCATCGGGCACACAGTCCGACATTTCATCTGACCTGGCAGCCATCTTTGTATGCCTGTTGCGCCCTCTGGCTGATAGAAATATAACCGCAGTGTGCTAATGATGTGTGGTGAAGCTGGTGATTTTACTAGTAATACTATACTAATAGACCATTTCCACAACCAATCTGACATCAGTGGAAGAACTAATGTGGTGTCGGTAGCTTGCTCTGTACAAAAAGGTATCACAGACAATTTTCACCACCAACACGACGAGATGATATGTAACCCATATGGGCCCCATACGAGTCCTATATTGTTTTGCTGGTAGTGTGCTATATGTTGGACCCACATGGATCCCGTTTGCAAAAAAACATGTCACCCATATGGGTCCCATACGAGTCCTATATTGTTTTGCTGGCTGCTAATGTGCTATGTTGGACCCACGTGGATTCCGTTAGCAAAAAAACATGAAACCCATATGGGTCCCATACGGGCGATATATTTTGTGCTTGCTGGCTGGTAATTATATGTATATGTATAGACCCTTTTCAATGTTTATAAACATTGTATATGCGCGCGCACCTTGGCTGCAGAATGATGGCACACTGCCATTGAGTTTGCCGATACTGTCAGTGCAACCCGTCGATTCTATTCAAAATTAATAGAAATGCAGAACCCTAACCATATATAATCTTTTCGTTGAATATGTTTTCTGTATGTGTGCCAAGCGGTTTGTTTTTAGGTGGTGTAGTTTGAGAGATATTTCACTTTTTCTGTATGAAGATTGCTCATGGCCATTGACAATGGATTGAGTTTGCCGATATGCGCAGTGCAACATGTCGATTTTATTCAAAATTAATAGAAATACAGAACCCTAACCGTATAAATTTAATTGATTTGAACCCACAACACCAAACAACTTCAGATTACAAGTTCAACACCTTAACCACTAGGCCACAGAGACCACATATAGTTACTTGTTTCAGTTCAAGCTATTTGTATATACAACGTCATATATACAAGGTGTGTGATTGTGTATGTGTGTATATATATATACCATGTGTATATCATATGTATGATGTATATACTAGTCATATATAAAATGTATGTGTCGCGAATACATTTTATATGCGCACTAGTAATAGTATATATGACATATATATACAACGTATATACAAGGTATATATATATATGGACCCCCCAAAAAATATATATACTGATCTGCCAATACTGATATATATATATAGGCCTAGGGTAGTAGAACCATATCAGTTTCTACACTCACCTATGCCGAACTGCACATTCTGTGATTCAGCTGGGCCTGAGAATTAATAGTTTGACGGGATCCGCCACAATTGCGCAGGTTTCTGGGTTTAATGCTATGATGGCAGCAGCCGTTCTGGTCATGCCTATGTGTTATCGTTTGGACGGGATCCATCACAAATGCACGTTCCACAGTGTATGCATCGGAGGACGGCCTGGGGTCATAACACCATATCAGTTTCTACACTCATCTATGACAAACTGCATGTTCTGCGATCCAGAGTCGTCCGCCGGCGCCTACGCTGCGGAACGACTGCTGCTGTCATAGTGTTAAGCCCAGAACCCGGCGCATTTGCAATGGATCCCGTCCAAACGATAATGCATGACTAGAACAGTCGCTGCCTTCATAGCATTAAACCTGGAAATCTGAGCATTTGCGGTGGATCCTGTCAAGCCATTAATGCTCAGGTCCGGCTGGATCGTAGAATATGGCTGCTGGCATTATAGCATTAAGCGCAGAACCTGGCGCATTTGCGATGGATCCTGTCCAAACGATAACACATAGGCACACCCAGAATGGCTGCTGCCATCATAGCATTAAAACCAGAAACCTGTGTATTTGCGGCAGATCCCCTCAAACTATTAATGCTCAGACCCGGTTGATGTGGCTAGCATGGAAGGGCTGCTGCATTAGTTAATAGTAATACAAAAGATCTGAAAGTCAAAAACTTTCAGATGCACATATCTCACTCCATATGGTTCACTCTTTTTTACATTCAATAACAAAAAAAGTTTTCCTTTTATATACAGTGTAACGGACAAATTTCAAATGGATGTGTGCAAAACATACATACACCTTGTATATATGACGTCGTATACACAAATAGCCTGAACTGACACAAGTAACTATGTGTGGTCTCTGTGGCCTAGTGGTTAAGGTGTTGAACTTGTAATCTGAAGTTGTTTGGTCTTGTGGTTTCAAACCCCATACATTCAAAAACAAAAAAACGTTTTTCATCTATATATGTTTCTGATTGAATTATGCAATGTGATTGTACTAACATTTTACATTAAAGCAAATATATTTCCTGTTTGAACTACTCTAAAGAAAAGTGAAAATACATCAGTTTTACTCTCCCTTCTCTCCACTCAATCAGCCATTTTCACAACAACAGGGCCGTGTTCAGGGTACGTCTCCGAGACGTCTCCGCAATGCTTTTTGGCTTATTTCCGTTCAAGGTCCGTCTCCGAGGCATCTCTGAGACATTCCCTTTTCAGACAGGAGACAAAAAGCGTCTCAAAAATGACCGTCTTATTCAGTGGTTTCAGCCAATCAGAGGGCTTCGTTTGCATTGCAAATGGCTGCCGCCTATGGGGGGCGGCCATTTTTGAGGTGACCAACTGCTGTTGCCGTTCAGACTAGCGAGACGTCTCAGAGGCGCACCCTGAATGCGGCCCAGCTGTCACATGACCAATCTAGGTCACTCTACACCACCAAGTGGAAAAGTTCAGTACTAAGCATGCACCACCCAGTGGCCCAAATTAGAACTATTCCGAGTTTGTTTGTTTTCCAGGTGTTGCGGCTTCAGTTCTCAACCAGTTTCAGTTCTCAACTGTCGCTTCTGCACATGCGTCTAAATCCAACAGCGCCGTCATAGCAGCTCTGACAGGCTAAGTACAACTCATTTATGGTATATTAGCACTCATATACTTTGTTTTTGCTGTTGATGCGTGTGTGTGGTGATTTCTAATGTTTAAATCACTCTAAAACCGCTGTTGAGTTTAGTGAACTGATAGAATCCCCTATCCAAATACGTCAGGCCATGATTTGAAACTGGTTCATTTTTGATGCATGCGCAGACGACGCTGTTGGATTTAGACGCATGCGCAGAAGCAATGTTGAGAACTGAAACTGGTTGAGAACTGAAACCGCGACACCAGCAAGGTATACCGGTGTGGCGTGCTCAGCCGTTTGCCGTGCTCAGCCGTGTGCATCGACTCAAATTCAAGGCATTGTCAATGGTCTTGAGTCACTAACCTTATAAATTTAATATAATGTTTTTGGTAAAGATGTTTTCTATATGTTTACGAAGCAATTTGTTTCTAAGTGGTGTGGTTTTAGAGATATTTCACTTTTCATGGATTATCTGTATGAAGATTGCGCACCACCAATGACAATGCCTTGAGTTTGACGGTACGCACAGTGCAAAACATTAGTTTTAGTCAAAATTAATAGAAATCAAGAACCCTAACCTTATAAATTTAATATAATCTTTTTGGTGAAGATGTTTTCTATATCTGTACCAAGCGATTTGTTAATAGGTGGTGTGGTTTTAGAGATATTTCACTTGTTCTGTATTTTCTGTATGAAGATTACTCACGACCATTGACAATGCCTTGAGTTTGAGTCTAATGACACGGCTGAGCACGCCACACGGCTGAGCACGCCACACCGGCCGACTTGAAATAAAACAAACTTTTAAAAGTTTGGATCCAGTTCTCCCTCTGGACACTAGATGCCGCATGCGTGCATCCACCACAGTGGCGACCTCTCTTGAAGAAAATGGTAGGGGACCGAGACTTGTTGGTCCGATGAAATATATATTTGTCAAAACCAAAACACTGATCTACATTTGATTATGTATATCCAGCTTAGATATTGGTGCATTAACAAGTGATTTGGGACAGCATATACAGAATAATCAGTGAATTTACTACCTCATCCGGGTCCGCGACAACCCCATACACGGAGGGGGGAGGGGGCGGGGGAGGGATGGTCACACCACACCGGAACCACAACACGGAACGCCAACCCCGTCAGCGTGTTTGACTAACTGAGTTCACATAGGTCAGACATATAACGCCAGCAATTCCAGTTTCTTCACCATACACGACTGGTATTTTAGGAGACGGCGATCTTCTCGGGAGCACTCAATGTTACATAATGCCACTGTCAATGTCTAACCAAGCTGTGAGCACTTGGGCCAAGGCGAGTACGGCTTGGGACCAGGCGGCTATCAAAGACTCGCTCAACTTTCTGCTGGGAATGAAAGAACCAAACTCAAGATTGCTCTTCAACATTGGGCGCGCTTATGCAAATCTTGGAGAAATGGCAGATGCAGAGCAGGTAAGGGATATGGTTATGATTGTAGGCGGCGTGTTGTCTGAATAACTTTGTAAATTTTGGGGTTGTATTTATAAACTACCAGGTGTAACACTTAGTTTGGGCTTATTGTATAAATTGTAGAGTATCAATCTTGAAGTAGCCTACTCGGCTGGGTAGTGGGTGTGTCCTTCTGATGCTCTATGTCGGCGTGACGTCACAGCCCGGTGTGGCGTGCTCAGCCATGTACCGTGCTCAGCCGTGTGATTAGACTCAAACTCAAGGCATTGTCAATGGTCGTGAGTAATCTAATACAGAAAATACAGAACAAGTGAAATATCTCTAAAACCACACCACCTATTAACAAATCGCTTGGTACACATATAGAAAACATCTTTACCAAAAAGATTATATTAAATTTATAAGGTTAGGGTTCTTGATTTCTATCAATTTTGATTAGAACTAATGTTTTGCACTGCACGTACCGTCAAACTCAAGGCATTGTCAATGGTGGTGAGCAATCTTCATACAGAAAATCCAGGAAAAGTGAAATATCTCTATAGCCGTGTTTACACGGGCGATTTAAAACGTTTCATATGAAACGACTTGCCTAGATCGACTCACATTTCCCGTGTAAACGCGACGCTGTGGCGTTTTAGGGCTGAATCGCTTCATATGAAATGCCTCATCTATACCACCTAGCTAGGTGGTTTATTTGAAGCGATTCAGCTGGTTCCCGGGCGGCGATAGTATAAAATAGTAGTGCGTGCCGGCAACAGGGGGAGCAGTAACTAATCGCTGGTGCCCGGCAGTGTTAGGGCCCGATTAGGCCGAAATCTAGTGAATATGATCATATTTAACAGAATTACAGACTCAAATAATGAAATTTAATTAAATTAACCTTAAATTCCAAGCGATATTAACGTAGCAGCAACATCGGCGTCGAATCACCAAGTGTAAACAAAACAAACAGCAGTGCTAGCCGGCTACAGGCGCCTGCTGATTCCCGGCGTCGACACACTTTTCAACTCCGCCGTGTAAACATCTGTCTGAAACGCTTCATATAAATCGCCTTGTCTAGAACGTTTCACAATTCCCCGTGTAAACACGGCTTAAAACCACACCAGCTAGAAACAAATCGCTTGGTACACATATAGAAAACATCTTTACCAAAACCATATTAAATTTATAAGGTTAGTGACTCACGACCATTGACAATGTCTTGAGTTTGAGTCTATGCACATGGCTGAGCACGGTACACGGCTGAGCATGCCACACTGGCCAAACTACTCGCGAAGGGTAAAACAACGCAGTAATTTGTGCTGAAGCAATGCTATGTCTATGCGGAGCTTTTATTTTTGCAAAATAAATCTAAAAGCTTTCATTGGGTCGATTAAAAATATCTTAATGCACTATTGAAGAGGAAGATCTGAAGTATTTAATTTAACCTAAGAGCAATTTTCTCTGAAAGGATTAAAAACAGAGATAATATTGAAAGTTGGGATATTCTGAGTGTCAGTGCCAGTGCTAGCCCTACTGGATCACGGCCTCAAAAACTATTTCTGCAAAATAAATCCAAGAACTTCCAATTGGCTGATAAAAAAAAGCTGAATGTGAAATTGTAGAGAAATATCTGAACTATTTAATAGGAATAAGAGAAATTTGCTTTAAAAGCACAAAAAAAGCACAGATTACTGTGATAGTTAGGATAGTTTTAGTGTTGTCTCTTTGACAGTGGCATCTGTTTTACCCTTTGCACGTTGTGAGCGCAAAAAGTGCCCGGATGTCCGACATCGAGAATACTGGACAGGATGTGATAGATCATCTGGGGCCGTATGCAGGAGTTGGTGATAGCGAGGAAAAACAGTGTTTGGCCGGAATTCCCGTTTAGCGAGAATAAATGGTATGCACGAGTCACTGATAGGCATAACACCAGAAGCTTAAACTAGGTTAAGGTAAACCAGAAATTTAGCTAGTTTACAGTGGTGTAAGGTATCAAATCTATTCAATCGTGTCATATTTAATAAAGTTACATACTCAAATAGTGAAATTTGATTAAATTAACCCTAAAATCGAAGCGAGATTAACGCTGCCGCCACAACGCCGGTGATATTAATATTTATATTTTCGAATCGATGAAGGTAAAGTAATCAAATCGCTGCCGCTGCAGCGACGTCGATATCCATACTTTCCAGCGTCAACTAAACATGGCCACTGCCGTCGCATCGGCGGTAATATATTTGGGCCAAATCTATTAAATGCTGTCATTTTTAACGTAATTACATACGCCATAAGTGAAATTTAATCAAATTAACCCTAAATTAGAACCAATATTAACACCGCCGCCGCATAGGCGGTGTTATTCATATTGTCAAATGGAGGGATTTCCCAAATCTATAAATAACTTCATGTTTAGCTATAATGTAAGTGTTACGGGCTCCTGCATACCACTTGACACAGTTCCCGACGTCGGTGTTAGCTAAACGGTAACAGGCTGTAACACCAAACGCCGCTAACACTGCCTCCTGCATACGGGCCCAGATCTATTGTCAGGTGTTGTAACTATTTGCTGGTGGGATAATCATTGTATTTAGTATTATGTTGATGTTGTGCAAAATTGGTAATTGACCTATATAAATATATAATTTGTGGGGTGAGTGTGGCTTTAAACTTATTAAGTTACTTAAAGGTTCACTTTCTTATTTGAAAATACAGTAAAACCTCTCCAAATCGACCGACCTTGGGACCGACATTAAGTGGTCCATTTACGCAGGTGGTCGGTTTAGGGAGTGGTTACAATAGTATTTTTGGGACCCAAATAAAGCGATCGATATAGGGGAGTGGTCGATCTGTGGAGGTGGTCGGTTAGAGAGGTTTTACTGTAATATATACCTGGATTCAGAAATTTGTCCTAACTCAATTTACATGAGCAGAAGTAATTCAATGCGTGCTGCAGGTCGAAACCATTTACAATTTGTTCTAAAAATTTAAAGGAAAAAAGAAGAAGAAAAATCTGAATATCGGCACTATTTGAACGGTACATAAATTGTGGCATATTGTGATCAAAATACAGTAAAGCCTCTCTATACCGACCCCTCCACCGATCGACCACTCGCCTATCTCGATATCTTTATTTGGGTCCCAACAATACCACTGTAAGGATACTCTAACTCTCTAAACCGACCACCTCCCTAAATGGACCACTTAAAGTCGGTCCCATGGTCGGTCGATTTAGAGAGGTTTTATTGTAGTTGCTTCCTGCACATCGTAGGTGCCTGCAGTATATTTGATACCAGAGATAACCTGCTAAACATGTCCCCCCCCCCCCCCCCTCCCCCACGACAACATATACTGGTGTGCAAAGCCACATTCATTGGATTTTGACAAGCGAGCTACAAGTTTCAAAGTATTTCTATGTGTCCAAGTATTGTCTGAGTGTGTCTTATGCGAGAAACTACAAACTGTAGGCGCGTCTTATTTCAGAGGATTTACGATAATAATAATGAAAGCAGTCTTTGTCGCATCGCGACCGACAGCATGATGATGATGATGACGACGATAATAATCATTGAGCCTATGTGTTTTTATATCAAACTTTGTCATGCAACAATTAATGTAATGTGTCATTATTTGCCATACATGTATCTTCTGTTTGTCGTGTATTAATTATTTGTCATGCATCAGTCATTTGCCAGTCGTCTGCTATTTGTCATGTATAAATTATGTGTCCCGAATCAACTATATCGTGCAGCGGCTATATTTCCTATGCAGGCACTATTTGTGGACGTGGGTTTGCGAAACTGTTGAGTTCTCAGACGGTGGGCATTGTAAACTATAAATAAGCATCCCATAAAAACTTGTGCACGCCGTCACCTATTTACCATTGGTGGTGTCATCAAAGTAAATATAACCCACTTCCACAAAACTGCCAAGAATCACTGCATCGTGCTGGGCTGCACGTATGCATGAATACATGTGTTGTGAAACTGATTTTGTATCGGCAGTCAATCTCCGTGCACAGGTACCTGGCGCGGTGACCGAATCAGTAAAGCGCGGGCCTCGCGGGTGGAAGGTCGGCAGTTCGGTTTCCGGTCAAATCAATGACTTATAAAATTGATACTTGTCGCTTCCTAGCATGGCGCTCAGCATTAATAGGATGGGGCAAGGACTGGTTAGCTCAGTGTCAGGATAATGTGACTCAGTGCGATATCGGGTCATGGTGACAATGGCCTGATTTCCCAGTGGGGCAGCACTATAAAATCGCCATGAGTGCGCACTGTCACAAGTCGGTACCCATCCTGATATGACTTTAGATGTTGCCAGGACCTAAAACTCCAACAACCAACGGTGCACAGGTCTGGTTATGTCAACAGGGGATAGTTCAAGGAGGTATCGGAGCAGTTCTGATCAGTTGTGGGCATATTATTGTATAGACTAGGGTATGCAGGTATTGTAGGTATTGCAACACCTCAGGGAGTTTGACGCCCCTGCCTTGCAGAGTTGTAAACCACTGCCTTGTGGTATAGGTTCTTGACAGAACCGAAGGCTAAGGGAGCAAACCCTAAACAGAAAACCATGTCACTGTGGCAGCATTCAGGGCAGTTGATGTATATAACTCCCAAGATCTCCTGACCAGCCACTGCAGGGACAAATATTTTTGCACCTGTCTTGACATGTTCTTGCCGGTGTGAAACCTCTATTTGCTCCCCGAGAGAGTGCCGCTGGTAACTTACAAAAGCCAGCAGCACTTCAACACTTTTGCAGGCAGCTTTCATGAAATGTACCATCAAGAGAAACCTGAAGCTGAGAGACATTAAGACTGACTCATGAACATCACTCTCACAGCAGAGAGCTAAATGGAGAGCGGCAGTCAAGTAATGAAAGCAGTCTTTGCAGACAGCATGATGATGATGATGATTGTATTGACAAACTGGGGGTGGGGAGTAGCGGAGGAATGCGAATGGGGGTATCAAAATTGCTGTTAGAATGTAAATATTTTTTATTTTTGTTTTATATTAGTATTTTCTGCTTCTATTTGTATTCTTACTTCTTTCTATATGAATATTTGCTTCTATTTGTATTATTACTTTTTTTATATATGCATATTTGCTTCTATTTGTATTCCTACTTCTTTCTATTTGCATATTTGTTTCTATTTGTATTCTTACTTCTTTCTATATGCATATTCTCTATACAATCGCCATGAATATGCATTGTCACAAGTCGGTACCATCCTGATATAATTTGACCATAGATGTTGCTAAGACATAAAACCTCAACCAACAAGCATTCTTTCATTTAGTTATCTCTTTCTTTCTTTCTTTCTTTCTTTCTTTCTTTCTTTCTTTCTTTCTTTCTTTCAAAACGGAAAACGGACGCAGTGTCCAAATCGGGAAGTGTGAAAGAGTGATACTAAAGGGGCTGTCACATTAGGGTTTTTTGCGGGAGCGTACGGCGGTGTAGGCGCTTTATGTCATATATGTCGGCATACGCCGCCATACGCTACGCATACGCTATGCATACGCTATGCATATGCTATGCATGTGCCGGCCTATGCCGCTGTACACTGCCATACACTTTCTCCCATCCGTCCAAATTCTTTTGTGCATGCTAAACAAATCTCGACCTACGGGGGCGTATGGTTCATATGCTACTCATACGCTTCTCATACGCCGGCATACGCTCCTCATATGCTAGGGGTATGCCAGCATATGCTAGGGGTACGCCGGCATATGCTACTCGTACGCTCAACTTGCGTCACGGGCGTATCTCGGGTGTATGCAGCATACGCAGAACCTACGAGTTGCGTATGGGAGTGTATTCGTAGCGTATTCGTAGCGTATGCAAAGCGTATGAGTAGCGTTTGGCGGCGTATGCCCGACCTATGGTCTTGGTATATAAAGGCGACGCACTATATACCCAGGAGCCACCAGGTGGCGGACCGAGGAGAGATAACATAGATCTCGCATACGCTCCTCATACGCTCCTCATACGCTCCACATGCCAATCAAAACCGTCAAAAAATGTCTCAGTACGCTCTCATACGCTCCTCATAGGTTCCGCATATGCTCAAAAACACCCGAGAGGTCACCAAAGGTCACGATAGGCCGGCACGCGCAGCTTTTTCCCATTTTCGACGTAGGTTTTTAATACGCTCCCGCCATATGCCGTAATGTGACAGGGCCTTTACCTTGTTGGAAAAACAACGGAACCAACATGTTGGTTCTCATAAGTATGCTATCGAGACTTGGTTCTCATCAGAACAAAATAAGAATCATTACCGATGGGTTCCCATGAGCCTTGGGCACGGAACTCAAAATGTGTTTCCCATAAGATTTTAAAGGCTATAAGTTGATAGCATAGGTCGAGTACTGGTTGTCCTACACGTGAATACGGTTGGAATCGGGTTGCAAAAACGAATACGCTTGGGGTGGAAAAATGGTGGCTTAATCCAAAACTTTGTTGTTGTTGTAATAACCAATACAACTACAGCAAAATAGGATTTAAAGTATTTTATGATTGCATAGTTTAGTTATATTTCCATTTCATTAAAGCTGCATAGTCTGATGAAAATATCAAATTTTCAAGACCAAAACAATTATCTAAATTTGATTCTACATATCTAACTTAGATACTGGTGCACTTATTAAACATTTGTCACCACACAGAAGGGAATACTGAGGCAATTGAATAGAACCTGTTACTGCAGAAGCCTATCAACCTAATGTATTTATCTCAGAAAATTTCAGAAACTCAAAACCTCGGACTATGCAACTTTAATCTGGGTTATTACACGCACACACACACAACCAGGCTGTGCTCCCCGGTGTCGCAGTTTCCGCCGTCCGCCAGTTTCCACGGTATGCATCGCTTCTGCGCATGCGTCAACATCGAACAGCGTCGTCACTAACCGTATAAATTTTATATAATGTTTTTGGTAAAGATGTTTTCTATATGTGTACCATGAGAGTTGTTTCTAGGTGGTGTGGTTTTAGGGATATTTCACATTTTCTGTATGAAGATTGCTCACGACCATTGACAATGCCTTGAGTTTGACAGTAAGCGCAGTGCAAAATATTAGTTTGATTCAAAATTAATAGAAATCAAGAACCCTAACCGTATAAATTTAATATAATCTCTTTGGTAAAGATGTTTTCTATATGTGTACCAAGCGATTTGTTTCTAGGTGGTGTGGTTTTTAGAGATATTTCACTTTTTCTGTGTGAAGATTGCTCACAGCCATTCACAATGCATTTGAGTGTATGCGCACCGCGGAAACTGGCGGATGGCGGAAACTGCGACACCGGCTAATATGGCTGCCTCACCCAATGATAGATCGGTGACGTATCGGTCCTTGTGTCGGGCATCACTGCACCCCGCCGCTCAGATGTTGGTCGACGTATTTATTGGTTGGTTGTTGGAGTTTCATGTCCTGGCAACATCTGAGCTAATATGACAGGTACAGACGTGGTGACTTTATAGTGCTGCCCAACTGGGAGATCAGGCCACCAGCACCATGACCTGATATCCCACTCAGTCACATTATCCTGACACCGAGCCAGCCAGTCCTTGCCCTATCCTAATAATGCAGAGCGCCTGGCTAGGAAGCGGCAATTATCAATTTTGTACGTCATTGGTTTGAATCGACCGGGAATTGAACTCTCGACCTTTTGCACGGGAGGCCTATGCTCTACCGATTCGGCCACCGCGTCCGGTTTGTGTGCGCATGCATGTACATTAAGTGCCTGTCACACTATGCCGGATTGAGCAATGGACAGAATTGTCTAGTCCGGTGGTGTTCGGGCGTGATACGTATCAAAATGTATTAAAATGTGTCAACATGTTGCCATATCGGGTCAAAGACGAACGGACATGAAATGGACATGAAATGGACATGAACAGATAGCCAATGGAGAAACAAACTCAAACCGGACAAGAACTGTAGACGTCAATCTGGTGGCATCCGTTCCAAGTTTTGTGCATGTTCAAAACTTGTAACGGATCGGGCCGTATATCAATGGATATGCAACGGATACAAACCAGACTTTGCCGGATATCAACAGACTTTGTTCGGTTTCTTTCCGTTTCCCCCAATCCGGTGATGTGCGACAGGGAGTCTGTGTAAAATCAGGTTTTTCGTCTACAGTGTCTGTCAATGTACACTTGGCAAGCTTGTAGAATCTGACCCCATGGGTACAATCTAGGTTAATGTAATGCCTGCCGGACATACGACGCGATTTGTGTTTATAGGATGTGTGGTAACCGTATACTAGATGCTGTTACATATACTATGTAATTATAACCGCCTCACACTAGCCGATATCGAGGATAGAATACCGTGTAATCGGGGATCGGGAATCCTAATCTGCTGGGCCCAATTGGATAGGACTGGTGTATTGTTGATATAGAGAACTGGCTGATACAGTTGCACATGTCTTCAAGTTCAAAGACCTCTGCGATCGCTGAACCCCTGCCATGTGCGAAATATTTTTCAATGTATGAACTGTAATTTGTCTCATTTGGTTGTCGGCTGGTGATAGGACACCTGTTATGTCAGGACAAAATTGGTCTGGATGCAGAATAGTCATTTGAAGGCAGATACTACTGTATTGCTATACTATGTATGAATATGAGTGTTCCTAGTTCCACTGGTTCCTCAGGACGGACTGAAGCTGTGACACAGTACACCGGTGTCATGGTTTAAATTCTCCGTGGGTTTACATTCTACGCGGGGGTTCTGCGCATGCGTAAAAATCGAAGGCATTTCCACCAAATTGGGCGTATTCGATTAATCAACTCGGGTGACCCGAGCAACTTTTTGTCGTATGCACACATCCTACAGACTCGGGTTGAATAATCGAATACGCTTCTCCATGCTCGGGGTGGGAAAAATGATGGCTTAATCCAAAAAGTTTTTTTTGACATAACCGATATAACTACAGCAAATGGCACATGCTTTTGTCAACCCCACTCGCGGTGTTCTATTTGAATTTCTAGCAACTCGGGTGACCCAAGTCGCCCGGGTCGTGTTAATCGAATATGCACATGCGCAGAAACCCGAATGTAAACCCACGGAGAATCTACACCGCGACACCTGGGCCATGTTCAGAGTCCATCTCGGCGGCGCCTCAGCGACGGGCATGACGTCATGCCAGTCTGAGGCAAAAGCAGTTGGTTGTCTCGAAAATGGCCGCCCCCATAGATGGCGGCCATTTGCAATGGGAAAGCTGTGCTGTGATAGGCTGAAACCACTGGATACGGCGGCCATTTTCGAGGTGCTTTTTGTCTCCTAAATGAAAAGGGAGGTGTCGCCGCGACGCATGCTGAACGCAAATAGGCCAAAAAGCATCGCCGAGACGTACACTGAACGCGGCCCGGGTTTACACACCAGAAAGTTTGGGTAGGGTAGAGAGAAGTGAATACACATGCACAAAGTAGTATTTTATTATTTAATAAGGGATGAGAATTTTCCGCCAATCGGCGGTTTTCCGACTTTTGGGCAATGACCTGTTCTAACTTATATTACAATCCCTGGTGTAGGTCTGACTTATACTACAATCCCTGTCTAATGTAAAATATTTGCCAGGACAATCTCAATGTACTCTGCATTAGAAACAAATGTATTCTAATATTAATAGTAATAATCCAACCGAGTTTGGTCATCAGGAAGCACGTGGTTATTGATGCAAAGTGAGTTTAACGTATAAGCGCTGTAGTGAATGCTAGGGCTGAAACTGACACACACCCCAACCTCCTGTGTGTAAGCTGAAACTGCGACCTGGCATGCTGAGTCACAGTTTCAGTTCTTCCTGAGGGATCAGCGGAAATTGGAATACAATTATTGGTAATGTGTGTTGAACCTGGACAACAATTTGTTGCTAAAAATAACTCCGTGTGAGACTGAGAGGGTTGGGTGAGGGGTGGAAGTGACGAAGTCAAAGGTCCATCAGATACACAACCAGGAAGTGCTGTTCACCCCGGCAATCGGCGGTTGGGACCACTTTAGACCCCAAAATGGGTAAATTGTGGTGTTCCCTAGGTGTATTGCTACTGTAGTAGTCTGCACTGGCCTCTTAGGCAAGGCGCAACATAAGCCGTGTTCACACAGACAAAATCTAAAGCGATTTAGACAAAGCGGATAGCAGGAGTCGAATTAGCCGCCCGTTCACACGGGCACTACTTGGGCCGGAAGTCGATATCTGCACATGAGCAAGTCCAGTCTGACCAGCGCCAGTTTTCGGTTAGGCGAAGTCACCACGAGAGAGTGCGTTCGACCTAGATATGTATGGACTGAATCGTATTGGTTTGGAATGATCAAAACTTCGGCTGGGCAGTGAAAACATTCAAATAAATGATGAAAAAAATATCTGTGCACAGCTGGCGGTTTCATAGACTAAATTATATAATATGCGCTTTTGATCGACCGGAAAGTCAACAAACTAAGGTCTCGACTGCGCATGCGTGTCACGTCCTTAATCCGCCTCAGTGCGTCCACACGGGGAAAATAAATCGAATCACAGAAATCGACTCACGTACACTACCTCGAGAGGTGGTTTACAGTATCCAGATCACAGGAATCGAATCAGCCTTAAACCGCCTCAGATGCCCGTTCACACGCGAAATGTAACCCGAACTATACAAGTCGCTTCCTACGAATCGATTTACATCGCCCGTGTGAACACGGCTATAGACAGGTAGGCTTTGGTTGGTTGTTGGAATCTTACGTTCTGGCAACATCTATGGTCATATCAGGACGGGCACTGACTTGTGAGGTTTTCATTAAGTTTGTGACACTTTATTTTCAATGCTGTTGACAATGTCACAAATTAGTGATGTCATTTTCTATGTATTTAGCTCCATCCATCCCAATAAGATACATAATACACAATATTAACATTTACTTTTGATCTAAAATATCTCCCACATTATTGGGCTAATGATGAAATCTAAATATTGACACTCCAATAATGGGTTTCTTTGAAATATGCATTTCAACCTCAAGTTTCTGAGAATGACCCATATATATGTATGGATGTATACATATATATTGGTCTCTGTTTTGTGTGCCAAACACGTAAGCAGCTGAGAACCGGTAAGCGCCCCTCCCACCTGCCACTCACACCAACCAGCCACCACACCGCGTCTCCCCACAAACCCCCTCGACCAATCAACTTCCACCTCAAAACCCCAACCCCAGACTCGCACCAGCGATCCTCAGAATAGCTACTCGCACACGGCCCACCATAGCAGCAACAAGTCTTCTTAACCCACCCACCCACAACCAATGCACTAATGATGATTCTTTGATGATTGATTAATGATTGATTGATGACTGATTATAAAAATGCTTTGTTTATGATGATTGAAATGTCCTGTGATTATGATTAAAATGTATTTATTTCTCATGTGACTCTTATTAATTACCATAACTTCTCTTGCATGTCGGGCCTTGTTACCGGTCACTCACAGCTGCATTGAGTAGAGCTGCACGAGTCAGCCGGTTACCCTGCCTGTCATGAAAATAAAGTTGTGTTATTCCCACCTCCTGCTTCCTACTTCTCTGTTCCCCGAGTAGCAATGGTTGTCATAATTATCAGATACCATTTCATTCACGAGACTAGGATATAACGGGATCTCAGCATATGTGATAATCCGTGGGATCCTAGGTGGAAATAACGATGGCATTCCCCCTTTCTCCCACCTCAGTCTCAGGCTTCCTCTGTCCGAATCATACTGATACTGTGCTAACCAGTCCTTCTCATATCCCACCAGGCAAGGTAGCAAGATGTATCAATTTTATATGTCATTGGTTTGACTCGACCGGGATTCGAACTCCCTACCTTCCGCACGGGAAGCTGGCCCTACTACGGATTCGGCCACCGCGTCGGGTAAATCATCATAGATAATGTGCCATTACTATGGTTTAGGCATTGAGGGAATCTCCACGATCAAAGCTTAAAAAACTAAGTCTAGCAGAAACGTAGCGGTCACACTTCGCCTGATTTCCGTTTTCATAGAACTTGCAGAGTCTGGTCTGATTATAAATAGTTTTTTTAGATACCACACAAATTATAGAAGGGATAAAAAGAGTTCAGATGATGTTTTAATTAGATTGTTTTATAAAATGAATTGCTTATAACCTTAATACAGGCCGTAGTAGGACCCTTAATCCTCTTGCATGTATGCGCCAATCCTGGCTGTGCCCCAACTCAATTCTGACCAAAGGGGCCCGCCCATAAGCCTCCATATACATATCGGCCAATCTCAGCTAAGGAACTCTCCAGGCACATAGTTGGTTATGTAAATAGAACTCACTCAAAGCTGGTTAGTTGGTTGTTGGCGTTTTACGTCCTGGTAACATCTAAGGTCATATCAGGACAGGTACCGACTTGTGACAGTGCGCACTCATGGCGACTTTATAGTTGATACAAGTTGTATACATACACGCCTATATGACTACGTCATCATCATCATCATGCTGTTGGTCGCGATGCGACAAAGACTGCTTTCATTACTTGACTGCCGCTCCCCATTTAGCTCTCTGCTGTGATAGTTGCGTCCATGAGTCGGTCTTAATGTTTCTCAGCTTCAGGTTTCTCTTGATGGTATCCTTGAACCAGAGACGAGGGCGCCCTCTCTTTCTGTAACCAGAAGACAGTTGAGAATAGAGGATCTGCTTTGGTAGCCTGTCTGAAGACATCCTCATGAGGTGTCCAGTCCCCCGGAGATTCTTTTTGATCAGAAGATCTTCCATAGAGGGCAGCCCCGTCCGTTCGAGTATTTCCTTATTTGTCACTTTGTCCTTCCAGGTTAGCTTCATGATTAAACGCAGATGTCGCATCATGAAGGCATGTAGCTTTTTCACCTGTCGTCCGTACACTGTCCAGGCCTCGGCTCCGTAGAGTAGGGTGGATAGCACGATTGCACGGTAGATCTTGCCTTTGACTCGAATGGACACTTGTGGTTGTTCCAGAGTCTCTGGCGTAGTCGGCCGAAAGATTCGCTAGCCTTGGCCATCCTCCTCTGTATTTCAGCATTAATGAGTCCATCACTTGATATAGTGCTTCCGAGGTAGGTGAATTCCGGAACAGAGTTCAGCTTGTTTCCGCCAACCATGATCTCCTCCTCTCAGGTTCTTGTAGAGTTGGGTTGGTACAACACCTCTGTCTTCTTGATGTTAATCTTCAGGCCGAACTTCTTTGATGCATCGGAGAAAGGGTCCACTATTTTTTGGATCTCTTCAGCAGAGTGGGAAACCAGTGCACTGTCATCTGCGAATATCAGCTATCTCACCAGTATCCGAGTAGTCTTGGTCTTCACTCTGAAGTGTGCGACATTGAATAGGTCAGCGCTCTGTCTGGACTGTATATAGACGCCATCCCCCATGTCTCGGAAAGCCTCGTCGAGCATTGCTGATAGGAAGATGGAGAAGAGCGTGGGGGCCAGTACACAACCTTGCTTGACCCCATTGGTAACCCCAAGCGATTCCGAGACTTCCCCTCCAACACTAACATTCGCCATCGTTCCTGTATGTAGAGCCTCGATCATAGTTGTGAACTTCTCTGGGCATCCATACTTCCTCAGTAGCTGTCATAGCCCGGTCCTCCCGACTGTATAAAACGCCTTAGTGAAATCGACAAATACCATGTACAGTGGTCGGTCCTGCTCAATGCACTTTTCTTGTAGCTGTCGGAGACAAAATATCATATCCACGGTGCTCTGGTTACCTCTGAAGCCACACTGTGACTCTGGAACTACATCAGGTGTTATGTGAATAGTCTGTTGAGGAGGATCCTGGCGAAGATCTTGCCTGCTAAATTTCATGAAAGCTGCCTGCAAAAGTGTTGAAGTGCTGCTGGCTTTTGGAAGTTACCAGCGGCACTCTCTCAGGGAGCAAATAGAGGTTTCACACCGGCAAGAACATGTCAAGACAGGCGCAAAAATATTTGTCCCTGCAGTGGCTGGTCGGGAAATGTTGGGAGTTCCATACATCAACCGCCCTTAATGCTGCCACAGTGACATGGTTTTCTGTTTAGGGTTTGCTCCCTTAGCCTTCAGTTCTGTCAAGAACCTGTGCCACAAGGCAAGGCAGGGGCATCTCTGCAGGGCAGGGGCATCAAACTCCCTGAGGTATTGCTATACCTGCAATACCTGTATACACATACATACATACTAGTCTGGGATCCACAACCAGAAAAATAATTTTGATGTGACA
This sequence comes from Branchipolynoe longqiensis, assembly GCA_030323885.1. NCBI lineage: Eukaryota > Metazoa > Annelida > Polychaeta > Phyllodocida > Polynoidae > Branchipolynoe > Branchipolynoe longqiensis. The sequence continues at coordinate 46,234,265 of CM059201.1, read as the reverse complement.
CCCCTGCTATAAAATTTTTGGCAATTGGATTATGTCTATAGGGGTCTTGGACATCTGAAAAGTGAATTTGGACACTTTGAATGTATCGCGCAAATTCGGTAGACACCGTTTTTTGACGATAGGTTGTGACGACACCAGCCGCCTAATTCCGGGGTAGGGGAAACTAAATCTAGTATATCATCACAACGCAAGGGTCTACTGCAACAAATTACCACTCATTCTTTTCGTATGGATGTAGGCTAAAACAATAAGCAGAGTAGATTCTGATTGGATGAACCTCAAGGTCACTAGAGGTCAAAAGGTCACGAAGGTTGTGGTATGCCAGAAATCCTGGACTTTCATCAAAGAAGTGCCTATTAATATACCGTATCATAAGTTTTTTCACTAACATACTGTTTCAGTCAACTCCTTAGATCCCCCTGATGATTTTAGAAAAGGGATGTGAGGATTGGCAAAGAACTAATGGCCCCCTCTACATCTTTTACTAAGCGATATTTCAGAAAAAAGCCAAATTCAGTGAATTTTCCTTCATACATTTTATTGATAAAACTCTCATTATCCAATAGTTTTTTGTTATTATTTGTGAAACTATCAGTAGAAAACGTCTGAACTATCTGGAGATAAGAAAAAAAAACTTAATAAGCAGTATGTTGTCATCCCAAGTTCATCATTCTAACAATACCATATAATGTTCCGATTACAACTTCACCTAGTAGAAAATATACTTTGTTCTTGGTTACCTAGTCCTCATCACTTTCGTTGTCTTCAGTCAGTCGCCCACATTTGTTTGGGTCCCCATTGCAGGTGCATGCAATAATGCATGCCGATCCAGCCTTTGCACATGAACAGTTCCTTAAACAGCCCTTCTTCCACTTGCAGTACGTCAGTTTTGCCACTGCAGGTTTGTTTGGCTTGCTCTTCATGACAGGAACTAATCTTCCTTTGTCCATATATCTGCCGTACTGTTCAGGTGGGAGAAGAGTTGGATTGCTTAGATGGGCCTGTTTGTAGAGGCTAATGTTGCAAAGACTCCTGAGAATGTGGAAATGAAATGCATCTTCAGTGGGAGGTAGAGAGCGGAGGTCCCGTTTCCTTGACGCAAATAAATGGGCTCGTAACCTATCTAAAGATGAATATCCTGCCCTTCCGTACAAATCACATAAGAAATCACGTGCTTCTTTGTACAACGTATCATCTAGGCACACAGTGTCGTGAGCGAAATTTGTCAATGCTGGCATTGAACCGACATGCTGCATTGCTACAATTGCTGCCCTTTTCTTTCCTCTTCTGTATGGATAACTCACTGAGTCACAGCCGGACATGACATACAAAGTGAGTAATGTGGCTGTTAGTTCCATTTCATTTTTTCCCACCACTTTCGCCAATTCCACAACCAAGTCATGAATGGGCAGGAAGAGTTCATTCTTTTCCACCCATAGGTTTACAATGTGTGGAAGCCGAGGATAATGGTACATAGCAAGCATGATGATATCTGTGTCGGTTGCGTGGATAACAAATATGCTCCTGTCTTGGCAGCTAGCAAGATGTGCGATGATTCTCATGTCGGCTTCCTCGTGCGTTTGGCAGCACAGCTCCTCCATCACATTGGTGCCGCTGTTGGTCACACATATTCCCTCGGTGTTAACTCCTATTATAAGGGTAAACCCATCTGGCAGGGATACAGACTGCGACCAAGAAGATGACAGGTATGAGAGTAGGTTTGCCTTGTTTTTAGGGTTCGAAAGGAATGTTTTCCACACAGGTATTTTCATATTATGAGCAGGAATATACTCCGGTGAGTTTGCTCCCATTTCCCGTCTATGGCGCTCATCACTCTTTAGGCTCATTGAACCAAAGTCATATCTATCGCCGACAAAATGCACTTCTGAACAATGTTTGGGTTTCATACTTAGAATCTTGTTTTTGTACCTCTCCTGAAGTTCGCCAAAATCACTTGCCCCAAGGGTATGAAAACGTTGCACGAATGCCATGGCATCAATAACATACACCGGTTCCGATTCGGAGGGAGGCAACACTTTCATTGGTGCCCATGAATCCTTAACCTTGTTTTGAAGAGTTCCTATAAAGTCAGATTTAGTTCCTTTGCGCATGGTAAATCCCCCAGTCTTTTCTGGCTTAAATAACGATGGTGGATAGTCACTCCATTCGTAACTGAAGGCTTCAATTCTTGCCTCGTCACTCAACTCATGTGTAAAGCAAAGGGCCCTAGTAACCGAGCTTTCCTCAGAAATTAATTGTTTTACAGAGTCCTGCTTTTTTTTGCCTTGCTTCTGTTGTGTGGCAAAAGTCATTATCCTAGGGGTGATAATTTGGTCAGCATCAGTTTTGCTGGCAGCCGTCATTGCCTCTAACCCAAGTTTTTTGGCATCCACGAGTAGTGTTGAAACAAGCATTTCTCCCGTTGCAATGTTAACTAACTTATCATCTGCGAGGGAAGCAGCAAATGGATTTCTCATTTTCTCTGCCACAGTGTCTCTGATTTTCAGTACCTTTACCATATCATCTTTATTCATTTTCTCATGATGATCTGATTGAGAAGACTCCATATGTACCATCTGCTTCACACTCTCAGAGATCGCTGTTAGGAATGGCACGGTTTTTATGTATTTCTCTCTTGTTAATTCTGCCTGGGTAATGCCCTTGAATAGGCTTGTCTTCCCTTCCTTGTTGTAAGTTTGTTCCAATGCAAGGTCTGTCCATACTCCATTAAAGTCTCCATCCATCTTGTGCACTGCAAAATTACCCGCTTCAAATTCCTTGTGTACTTCAGGCGCAGTGTTAGGGAGGTCATTCATTTCACTTAGATAAATTGGCAGACAGGACATGTACTTGCTATGTCCAGAACAGACCGTGTACGGTAGCATGTTTTGTGCCTCGAGCAGATGTTGTTTCCAAATGCCAACTCTTTCAGCATGGATATAACGTTTCAAAATGAGCATCATTTCAATATACATTCCCCATAACCGACCTGTTATACCCAATGTATTCTCAAAGTTCTTCCAGTGAGATTGAACTAATCTTAGACTTGTCATGACATCACCAACAAGTTTTGTAACACTGTCCTTGTCCTTCATTTCAAAGGCTGCCCTGAGACATTCCAACACAGATGACAAAGATGAGAGTAAGTCAAGTTCATCTTCTTGCAACAACCATTGCTCAAAGGCTTCCCACTTGAGCATAAAGAATGCCTCACTGAGCAAGGAATGGTAACGAACCATTTTATAATAGTCCTTCCCTGCCATCACTTTATTAGCTGTTCCTCTACCACATATGTCACTTGCAACTAGTACGTCTTCAATGCCGCTTTCTTTCATGAAGAAACCAATGGACCCCAAAAAGTTCTGTGCAATATGGAATCCGCCCAATCGTACTATAACATCTTTATATCTGGCAGGCTCCTTTTTCACCAAGCCTTTTATGATATCATATATTGCCTGGTCACATGTTACCACAGTCTTTGACAGGCCCAATTTCAGATTCAGTGTAACAAAGTAGTCAAGAGAGGTTTTGACAACATCTGGATTTGTAGGAGTTTGAGGATACATTGGACCATAGCCAATTTTTGTTTTCTGTGTCTGTTTTGTGGAATAAAATTCAAAGAATGCGTTCCAATTTGGTGTACAACAAACACTTTCATCTTCACCTATCATCATCTGGGTTGGGAACATCCGAAGTAGAAACCAGACAATGTCCTCATCAACCAAATCATCACTGCTTATATTGCTGCCACAGCTAATCTCTGTACCACGTAATGATCTAGCCTCTTTTCGGTCCTTCAGTGATAGATTACTTACAACTGCTTCAAATTTAACAGCTTCCTTAATTGTTACTTGTCTTGTTTTCTGAAGAGGAACTTTTCCAGTCCCAACATTGTTCTCCTTATCATTTGTATACTGATAGATAATATTTGTAGTTGCATCAAGACTACCACCATCCTCGGTTTCTGAATGAAAGTTCAGGTTATCAAAAGCATACTGCGCAAATTGACCATAAACAACATTGGACGGAATAAAAATACCTTCTCTTTCTTCCCGTTCAGTAACCTCATTAGCTATGGTTGTCAGGTAACGTTGGGCACTGGCATAGCTAATGCTATTACCAAATCGGTTTAACATTGTTACAATATTTTTACTACGCGTTTCTTTGAGAATATGCAGAGCAACTCCTACGTGTTTAGGTATAACCTGTGTACCAAGATACCCAATAATGTCCTGGGCTAGGTTCAACACATTCTCTTTGTCATTTTCCGGAAGATGAACTTTTCCATCATCGCCGAGGCTATCATCATTGTCAGTAATTAGCCATGCTATTAGATTGTATAAATCTACTGGAACCTGGCGAGAGGCTGTTTCATGAGATATCTCTATTTCTCTATCTTCAGCAGCATGCATTCGTTTTGCAATTGTTTTTACCTCTTTTCGCAAGTACTTTGCCAAAGGATATGATGTACTCGAAATGTTTTTGAGGAGATTAAAATCAACATCATCCCCCTCACAATATAGTTGGTATTCATCTAATTCATTTTGCAGGTCAACTATCTGGTCACACAATTCTTTCACGGTCAGAGAAGATGCACAAACTAAATTACCGGTACCCTTTAACGCAACAAACTGAATATCAATACCAAAATGGTTTAACAGTCGTTTCATTAATCTCTCTGTTCTATAGGTTCTTTTTGTAGCTATGTCATGTTGAGACAGTAGTTCATTATATCTCTTTGAAAGTTGGTCCAAGGAGTACACGTTTTTCTCATTCATGAGTCCTTGGGATATCTCTAAGAGAAGTTCCAAAAATGCAGTATCATACTCAGTCAAGTTTGCTGTATTGAGACCTTCCTGTTTGCTACTTGCACGTGTGTTCATAAACCTATTCATGCACCTAATGTGATAACGAAAATCATTAGCTGGCAGGTCTAAGCAGTTATCCCCGTGACCAATAATTTTTAAAAGCACATCTTTATCCTGGAGTTCCTTTGCTTTATCGTGAATTGATTTCTGTCTTTCAAATGAGGTAACGGGAATCAGCAGCCTGTCACCTTTTCCATCACGGCCTTTTTCACACAAGAAACACAAAGATTTAAAGTCAATCGTTGCTGTTCTACTTGTTCGATCAGCTGCGGTAGATGTTGTTCCTGCCGAATCATTTTCATTTCGTGACCGTTTTGCCTCCAAATTTTTGTTGTGTGTATAATCGCTCCGACAGCTTTTGTGAATTTGAGGTTTCTTTGCAAGAAACACATCTACGTCTTGCATGTCTTTCCACAGTCTATCATAAACATTGTCTTTTCTTGCTTCTACTGCACTTTTAAATGTACCGAAGCCCCGTAATATTAAGTTGAACAAAGGTCCACACTCAACAGTTGTGGTTTGGCAAATCAAACATTTTGAATAATCTGTTTCAATTGGAAGAGAGCTGGCCCGTTTCCATTGTGCCGATAGTAAAGGCTCCATTTCTGATCTGAGGGGGATTCACCCGCTGAAAGTAATTGAAAGAAAAATTAGTGTAAATTTATTTGTGCGCTTTAAAGTGAAGTCGGGCATTCGCTGATTTTGATTCACTGCCAAATTTATTAGGCCTGTTCATTATATAAGATAGGCCTTTGCAAATAGATGTGGGGGGGGGGGGGTTGGACGTAATCAAATGAACAGGAGGGTATAGACTAAACATTCATTATTTGGACTCATAATCAGATAAGTCACTGTTACATTTGTTATTACTTTACATAACGTCTAGGGCAACTCAAGAATGCACACCAACTTCAAAGAGGCCTAACACCAACGTCCTGTCAAGCAGCCATGTGCCAGTGATGAATCTGCCCGATTCATCACTGGCTATTAGATTTCGCTGCTCGATTTTCGCATCTATGTGCGTTCTTGAGCTGCCCTAGACATAAGAGGCACTGAACGCACATGTATACATGTGCATTCTGCATGGTATATTTTTCCATGTGTTGATGGGTGTCGTGGCCTATTCAATGCTGTGGGTTGTATTCAGGCACTTATTGGTAGTTAGAACTAGAACTAAAATGTTATTACTAGTACTTACCAATTTAAAAACTCTGGCCCTGGCTATATATCATTCTTGAAAATTATTTCTTTTTAGGAGAATTTACAAACCCCTTTTAGACCTGTCCTAGTATGCTATATTAGTTAATGGCTGAAATAAATGGATTATTACGCACATTTTATTTGACTTAAATGGATCCGTCAAAAACTAATGTTTTTAGATATTTTTCCAAAACATAACTTAGAAATATGTCTACAGGACGCCATTTATTCTATATGAGCCTTGACACCCCTTTCCTAAAAACATCACAAGGATCTAAGGAGTTGATTGAAACAGTACTTTAGTGAAAAAACTTATGATACGGTATATTAATAGGCACTTCTTTGATGAAAGTCCAGGATTTCTGGCATACCACAACCTTCGTGACCTTTTGACCTCTAGTGACCTTGAGGTTCATCCAATCAGAATCTACTCTGCTTATTGTTTTAGCCTACATCCATACGAAAAGAATGAGTGGTAATTTGTTGCAGTAGACCCTTGCGTTGTGATGATATACTAGATTTAGTTTCCCCTACCCCGGAATTAGGCGGCTGGTGTCGTCACAACCTATCGTAAAAAAACGGTGTCTACCGAATTTGCGCGATACATTCAAAGTGTCCAAATTCACTTTTCAGATGTCCAAGACCCCTATAGACATAATCCAAGTGTCAAAAATTTTATAGCAGGGGTGTCACATCAAAACCCTTAATTTGCACATTTTCTGGTTGTGGATCCCAGACTAATACATACATACATACATACATACATACATACATACATACATACATACATACATACATACATACATACATACGTACGTGCGTGCGTGCGTGCGTACGTACGTACGTACGTACATACATACATGTATACATGTACGTACATATACATGTACGTATACATGTACGTATACATGTATGTATACATGTACGTATACATATACATATACATATACATGTACGTACATACATACCTACATACCTACATACCTACATACCTACATACATACATACATACATACATACATACATACATACATACATACATACATACATACATACATACAAGGAAGTAACCTCGATGAGGGGGGGATTTATCTAAATTGTTCGTTCGGATGACTGTGCACGAGTTTGTGGCATGACGAACTCCTTGTTCAGTCATGGGTATCAAGGAGTGGCAGTGCTATGGGGTGGGTGGCCCGGTGTGGGTGGTGGGAGGGGGAATCGCGGAAGTTACTCCCATTTTACAGTTCGCCGCCACACTAGCCAGCAGCAGTGAGTGTGTAATAGCCATGTGAGTGGGTGTGTAATCGTGTCATGGTGGCGGCGGCGTGTTCTCCCAGTGTGGTAGCGCTTTAAAGTCTGACCTGGAAAATAGACCAGATAGCTCATGACTGTTCTGACTGGTTCTATATGTAATACAGTTGATATTTCTAGACTAGACATACTTTAATTCATACTCATAGTATATATTCATGTAAATAACACAGTCCCGAACCCTCAACCTCAGTTCTGTGCCCCCCTTTTTTTTATTTGTTGCTGTTCCTCTGTTATTTCCAGTCAACCATATACAATGACAAGAGACAGTCCAAATAAAAATGTAAAATTTAAGAGCTAAATGCACTGGGATTGGTCCCACTGCTTCACTGGTCACAGCTGGTCCAGTGTATTATTAACAACCCCGCCCCAATTCATAAACTCACATAACTAACTACATTACCATTGGAGAGATTGGAGGGAGTGAGCCGTCTTAGTATTATAGGGTCTTTGGTTACACTAGAATATTTCTAACAAACTGACATTTATTTATCGCTTGCCTAACTGCAACTGAACAATAAAACTTACTAAAACTTGACCAACTGAATACAGAAGATAACTTCTGCTTACATTCTAAATACTATGTAAATACTCACATTGATCTGACTAATATTGATCTAGTTATATGACACCACTGTTACCATATTGCTATGGAACTTTTGGGTTACAGAATTTCATTGTGCTACATGCTGCAAATTGTGTATTCTATATACCTTTTGTGTAAATAACCCTGAATTGAAAAATGTCTGGAAGACCAGTGCTTCGGCACTGACAAAAGACTTATTCAGCAGAATAAACATATTTACAACAACAACAAAAATGTTGAAATCGGACCACCCGATCTTTAAATGGACAACGACCAGACGGGATGTCCGAAAGAGCTGAGCGTATGTCTCCCGTTTTGGTAGATCATGGGATTCGAACCCATGGGTTCGAACTCTGGTCGAGTCAATTTTTTTTTAATTCAGGCTGTATTTATACTGTCCATATCATATAGGCCTGGGTATTCAGGCTTGTTTTCAATGCTGGCCAGCTGCAGTGTTGGTGTTATCTTATCACACAGTAGCTGCTGATAAGGTATTTGATTGCCTGCATTTCACTAGCCGATAGATGGTTGGTTGGTATGGTTAGTAGCCTATGTTAGTTTTTTTTAATTTTCTTGGCATATATGTGTTTGATTTTTTTCTACTCTTACTACTGGACTAGCCTACTCCTATTTACATATCATAGGCTTGTACGTAGCTGTGTGGTGTGCTATCTGGCTACTTTTGGCATGGTTACCTTCCATTGGGCGTCCTGCTGGCGGGCCGTGACATATCACATGCCCTTTGCAGTGCAGCTTAGTGGGGGTTTCCTATCCTTATTTTGCGCAGACATTTTTTGTATGTTTTTAGGTCAGGAATCTGTCATTCCTTTACCGTTTGGGCATTCCACACCTTGGCAGCCATTTCCAGCGTGATTCTCTCATGAGCTTTTATTTGGCTTCTGGTCTGCTTTAGTAGTGGCGCATTATTTGCTCTAGTAGCCCTTTGTGGTTGTGTTAGGAGATTATTGTTTTGACTATAGCTATATGCTAAGGTTTTCAAATGAATTATTCTACTATTTTCTAGTAATTTTACTGAGGCAGATTTTTAGGGCTCTGTTCTGCAGTATCTGAAGTTTTTTTAGAAGTTCTTTTTTCGCACCCATGTAGTTTACATCTCCATAATCAAAATAGGGGAGCACCATGCCTTTGAAGATTCCTAGCCAAGTGCTCTGCATTATTAGTCTAGGGCAAGGACTGGTTGGCTGAGTGTCAGGACAATGTAACTGAGTGGGATATCAGGTCATGATGCTGGCAGCCTGGTCTCCCAGTGGGGCAGCACTATAAAGTCACCATGAGTGCGCAGTGTCACAAGTCAGTACCCGTCCTGATATGACCTTAGATTTTGCCAGGACATAAAACTCCAAGAACCAACCAACATTAAATGGACAACCTCATATGGCTATGAACTGTGAACACATGGAGTGTGTGGTTATTAAATATAGGCATTTTTAGATCCATTAAAAAAAAGAAGTAACGATTCAACTAAGCTCAATAGAAAATGAGATATTACCCTAACATAATGTTACCTCTTACAAAACCAGTGGTCCATAAAGGCTGTGGTATGTGCTGTCCTGTCTATGGGAAAGTGCATATAAAAGACCTTGCTGCGTATCGGAAAGAGTAACCTATGTGGCGGCAGCAGGTTTCCTCTAAAGAAATATGTCGGAATGACCATATGTTTGATGTCCAATAGCAGATGATACGAAAATGAATGCACTATAGAGTTGTTGTTAAATAAAACAAGCTTTACTTTGTTACCTCTTACAAAGCGGCCAATAAATTGTCCACATATCCTAAATACGTTGCCGTGTATAAAAGTACAGTAAAAAGAAGGAAACAAGGCGAGAAGCGACATCAATAAAGTATGTATCATAAAGTCAAAATTGTATATTCAAAACTTTGGACAACTGCGCCTAAAAAAGGGTTAATCAGTAAGATATATTTCTCTCTTTCAGGCTTTCACTTCAGCCATTGCTAAAGACGAGCACATGGCTATCGCCTACTTCATGCGGGGCTGTGTGCAGATCAAAGTCAATAGGTGAGCACCTTGATTTATTTCATTTGACTGCCCCTCTTCTGACAGGACACCTGCTATGTCAACACATGATCTGGATGCCGAGTTATCCTTTGAAGACAATTACTCCTGTGGTTAGATTAAAAATGTGCTTGTTGTAAATATATCAATTGTACAATTGTTATTTTAGAATCTCTTTAAATATCTCTTTAAATATCTGGTAATGTGATTTTACCATGTATTGCTTACATAAATATTCTATGTATCTTAAAGTTCCATAGTCCGATGATTTTGAGTTCCTGAAATTTTCTGAAATAACTACATTAGGTTGATCTTTATAATCGACTTTACTTTAATTTGAAGTATTTTTTTATATATTTTAAATAGCTACCTTCGAACGAAAACATGCAAAATTAATTTTCGCAAGGAATCAAAATTCTGACACTATAGGCTTCAGCAGTAATAGGTTCTATTAAATCCATTTCAATACAAGAATAAATTCTTACTAGGTGCATCAGTATCAAAGTGGGTTATGTAGGCTCAAATCTAGGTAAGTGTTTTGGTTTCGAAAATTTGATGCTTTCATCGGCCTATGCAACTGTAATGAAATGCCACACTTAGAATGGGTTAATCAGTATTAGTAGGTGGGGATTGGTCTGCCCATCACCATTTAACTAACTACTATTATTATCCTCTTCTTTGATGCAGGCTTGTGGTAGCCTACACAAAGCTCGTAGCTCTCAGCTCTAATGGTATGCAGCCTCAAAATCGTACAGGAATGTTTCTCTGGCCCAGGCCATGTCCAGCGCATTCTTGAATTGATTCATGGTAGCTGCTTCCACCACTTCTTCCGGTAGCTCATTCCACATGTTTATCACTCGCTGTGAAAAGAAGGCCCCTCCGAGTGAGCTGTTGTACCTTGGCTTGAAAAGCTTCTTGGAGTGACCTCTGGTATTGCTTCCCTGTATGTGTCTGAATAGCAAGGCCTCATCCACATTATACTCAGCATTTAGGAACTTCCATGTGTTCATCATGTCCCCACGAAATCTTCTGTATGTGAGGCTTGGTAACTTGAGTCTCCTGAGTCTGTCTGGATAACTAAGGTCCTTCAGAGGTGGCACTAGCTTAGTTAACCTTCTCTGAACAGCTTCAATGGATTTAATATCCTTCTTCAACGTTGGGTGCCATATAGTGACCCCATACTCCAGTATTGGCCGTATTTGGCTCTTGTACAATGTGATCCATTAAACTACTCCAGAACTATTATTGCTAGTTCTGTGATATCACACTGGGAAGGAAAGCCTGGACGTACATAGGTTATCAGGCATACTTGAAAACCTGCAAATTTACTTTCCAACTCTGTAATAACTCATCATCATCATCATCATCATCATGCTGTCAGTCGCAATGCGGCAAAGACTGCTTTCATTACTTAACCACCGCTTTGTGCGGTTGTACATTTAATAAAAGCTGCTTGCAAAGTGTTGAAGTGCTGCTGGCTTTTGCAAGTTACTAGCGGCACTCTCTCAGGGAGCACATAGAGGTCTCACACTGGCAAGAACATGTCAAGACAGGCACAAACTATTTGTCCCTGCAGTGGCTGGTCGGGAGATGTTGGGAGTTCCATTCATCACCGCCCTTAATGCTGCCACGATAACATGGTTTTCTGTTAGGGTTTGCTCCCTTAGCCTTTGATTCTATCAAGAACCAGAACTTGTACCACACGGCAGTGGTTTAGAACTTACAAGGCAGGGGTGTCAAACTCCCTGAGGTATTTTAGCACCTAAGGTATCCTAGGTACTGCATTACCCACATACCACTCTGTAATAACTAATATGCCGTAATCTATGTCACTGAGAACTGTTCTTAGGGGTGAATGACACGAATACCCGCCTTAACCACGGAGAACATGGTTGAGCCCTAACTATCTTCTATAAAATATGTTGTTTCAAGCTATGCATATTTGATCGTACCAATTGTGGATAAGTACAGTTGTTTTGGTCATTTTGCAGCCCCTTTAAGCTGTGGTACCTCTCCATCCCCTGCTTTCACACTATTTTCTTCTATATCAGTCTGATCCCTTCACTGATATATATAAGCCAACTTTACCATAAATCTTTCTATAATATAGGCGGGATGGCCGAATGAGTTAGAGCATCCATGACCCATGTTGGTAGATCGTGGGGTCGTGGGTTCGAACCCTGGTCGAGTCAAACCACTGACTTAACAATCTATACTTGTGTTTTCCTAGCCAGGTGCTCGGCATTATTAGGATAGGGCAAGGAGCAGTGGAATGAGGAAGACCAATCGTCCACGATTGAAATATCCACTGCTTAAACAACTAATATACCAAAAAAAAAAATCAAATAGGCTATTGTTGTGTAGTGCAATGCAGTTCCTGCAACTGGTTGCTTTCTTCCTTCGTGATGCATTTAGTTGCCTTATAATGTGTGTTATTGGTGGCAGATTGCGGGAGGCAGTTGCAGACTTTGAGGCATGCCAGAATTGTTTCCGATCTCAGTCCGCCATCGACTATGCACAGCTAGGACTTCAATGCAAGCTCTACATTTGTGAGGTGAGGTGTATATTTATAACAGCAACCCTGATGATTCTAGAGTTTAAAGTTGGATAGTGCGATGACTTGAATGTTTGCCATATTTGTCAAATATAGGTGCATATGGAGCTATTTGAATTGGAAGTATTCAAAATAATCTTGGCAAGCTCACCAAAATTCTTGTAGCTGTGACCTAAATTCCAGTCTTGCGATGGTTATGGGAGAGACTAATGTAGGTACTTGGAATTAGAGCAAGTCGTGGTGTTCATTGTGGCGGAGTGGTTAGAGTGTCGGACTATTTTCTAAGTCGGACTCCTAATCTGAAGGTCGGTGGTTCGATTCCCTATGCCATCACATCTGCCAATTTGGATCTCCACCCCTGTGTATAATTTACAGCGTGTCATCAAAGGCCAGTTGCTCTCATACCATGTCTATGTGGCGTGGGAGGTTAAAACTCCCCTGGGTCGGTAAAAGTGTATGCTCAGGCTTTCTATCGATCAACTGTCTAATGGTGAAAACAAGTCCATTCAGACTTATGCAGGATAGGCAGCATAACTCTTCAAGAAAGACTAATGAGAGGTCTCAAATTAGCCTACGTTATCAGTGGTGTCACTGCTTTCCAAAAGTAGTTGTCCATAGGGGTGGTGTAATAAATAAATAATTCCTATAAACAGCCCCAAATGATTATTAGTTAATACACCAGTATCTAAGTTGGAGATATAAGTTAATTATAAGTCCAAATGTAGGTAAGCGTTTTGGTTTTGAAAATATTATAGGGCCTATATACACACACACACACACACACACACACAACCATACACACACACACACTTGTCATTTTCAATTAAAATCTACATATCAGAATTTTCAACGAAGAAGGCAAATGGTTGTCAATACAGAGTAAAACAAATTCAACCGGTATGTGAATATGGGAAGATAGCTAACATTATTTTAATACTCTTTAAATTTGGACCTGTTGATCATTTAATTCAAACATAAAGTGCATGGGTCTGACTGGGAATCCATTGATTTATCAAGGATAGTCAATGAACAAATGATAAAGTGGTTTGATCACTGTGTTCCGCCATTGGAAATTAATGAATGAATGCACTTTGATAAAAGACCTTATGAAGGCTTATTCTCTGTTTTAATTAGGCAAAGCATAACTGTGGAGTTGCAGAGGCTCTTCAGGGCAATACGTCGGCAGCAGAAGAACATCTAAAGAAGGCGATGCAGACGGCAGTAGAACTCAGGCACAAATCGATCGAGAATTCATTACAGGAGCTAAAGGTAATGTCACATAAATTAATTAGTATCTTGAAGATAAAATCACAGGAGCTAGTTATGTATTACCTTAGAGAATAAGGTAGAAAGTAGTTTGGTTTATTACCTTGAAAGCATTATCTGAAGCTAGAAAAGAAAGAAGCTAGATTTGACCTTGAAGACAATAGACCCCTTTCAATGTTTATAAACATTGTGTATGTGCGTGCAGCTTGGCTGCAGAAGGAAGGCACCCTGCCATTGAGTTTGCCGGTACGCACAGTGCAAAACGTTAATTTTTTTATTCAAAATGAATAGAAATGCAGAACCCTAACCTTATAAATTTAATATAATCTGTTCGTTGAATATGTTTTCTATATGTGTTCCAAGCGGTTTATTTCTAGGTGGTGTGGTTTTAGAGATATTTCACTTTTTCTGAATGAGGATTGCTCATGGCCATTGACAATGCATTGAGTTTGCCGGTACATGCAGTGCAAAACGTCAATTTTATTCAAAATTAATAGAAATACAGAACCCTAACCGTATAAATTTAATATAATCTGTTTGTTGAATATGTTTTCTATATGTGTTCCAAGCAGTTTGTTTCTAGGTGGTGTGGTTTAGAGATATTTCACTTTTTCTGTATGAAGATTGCTCATAGCCATTGGGTTGGCAGTGTGATAGTGTGTCGTCCTGCAGGCAAGCAGCGCGTGCACTGACCTAAATACTGATGCTGACGTCATATGAAATAGGTCTATATAGCAGGCTCCAGTTATCACCTTGAAGAAATGAAATGTACTAAATACCTTCAAAATAGAATAAGAAGGATGTTTGTATTACCAGAAGCAAAAGTCAGTTATTGATATAAAGGTATGCTAGTTCGCCATGGGGGTGATGAAAATGAGAAATATTGCGCCTAGAGCAGAAATTTGAACATGCACTTCTTGCCATTTCGAGTCTAGCGTGCATAACCATTACATGTCCTAGGCTCTCTGATGCAATAACCCTATCCATGCCTACCCGAATCGGTAGAGCGCAGGCTTCCCGTACGGAAGGTCGGGAGTTCGAACACCAGCCGAGTGAAACCGAGCGGCAGTGAGTTACTAATACAATTGATACTTGTCGCTACCTAGCCTGGTGGTCGGCATTAATAGGATAGGACAAGGACTGGTTAGCACAGTATCAGGATAATGTCAGTGTAAGTCGGTACCCGTCCTGATATGATCTTAGATGTTGCTAGGATGTAAAACAACAACAAGCAAACAAACTATCTCTGTATATATATATATTTTATATTATATATATGTATAATTTTGTTGTATGAAATAGTTTATTCAGAGGAAAACAGGCTTAGCCAGGTTGTCATGCTGTGGTTTTATTGTACAGTGCCTTAGAATTGCTCTTGCTAGTCGCGGGTCTATATGTGAAGTCTATATTATCTATTTTATTTATTATTTCAGAGCGGGAACACACCAAGCCTGATTGAGATACCTCACAGTGCCATCTATCGGCCTCCACAGTCGATGGTGGACAACCTGGGGTATAAGGACTACCTCGGAAAGCCGAAGGTGTGTCTTGTTCATTATCCACTCAGCTCTCTTTTTCACGTGCTCCAACAACAGTTAGTGCTATAGGTTTATAACCGGAAGTGATCTGGGTGAGATGGGCGTTCTGCTTTCTGCCAGATGTTAGCCTAGCGGTAACTGCGCATGACTGTACCATAAATCGCGTTTGGAATTTCACAGCTTTGATTCCACTATTACAGAGATGTCAATATTCCTTACTTTTATAGATAATTTTCTTCTTTTTTCTCTCTCTAAATATTGTTATTCTGCTGAATAAGTTTGTTGGCCAGCACTGAAGCACTGGTCTTCCAGCCATTATTCAATTCGGGATCATTTACACAAAATTGTTGCAGAGAGTGAGTTATGTAAAGTGAGGTAACTGTTGAAATTAAACAGAGTCTCTCAAGAATAGTCTTTTTGTATCCTGTCCGGAAACACCTTCCATTTTGTGGTTTCTTTCTCGAATACACACATTTTAGCGTTGAAGTTGAATACACAATTTGAAGCATATAGCATGGTTCTTATAGTTACCTAGAAGTTCCACAGCAACATGGTAACAGTAGTGTCATATGACTACATCGATGTTACTATTAGATGGGTGGATGAGTCTTTTCATGGTGTCTAGAATGTAAGCAGAATTTGATTTAACCAATATGTTGGTTATTTATATTGTATACTATATGCAGTCTCCAGCAGTCTGAGGAACCAGTGGTCCACAAATGGTTCATCAAAGGCTGTGGTATGTGCTGTCCTGTCTGTGTGGAAGTGCATATAAAAGACCCCTTGCTTCTTATCGGAAAGAGCTGTCTGTGTGGTGGCATCGGGTTTCCTAAAAAAAAAAAAATGTCAGAATGACCATATGTTTGAAATCCAATAGCTGATGATAAAAATCAGTGTGCTCTAGAGGCGTAATTAAATAAAACAAGCTACCCTTTTTCCAGGAGTCTGAGCAGGCGGTCTCCCTCCTCTTTCCTTCCTTACTTTCCTCTAATACCTTCACTATAGACACGTTGACCAGCTACGTCACTCTCACCTGACTTGTACTTCGGAATGCTATGGTTGGCAAAGTGAGCAGATTGGTGTTATTTTTTATTAAAAATGAAAAAAAAATCAGTAAAGCAATACTTCAATTGAATTGATTATTTTCATAATTTTTAAACTGCCAAAACTGTCAAATCTCAGCTAACTGTTTTTAATATTGTATATATATTATATATATCACTATGTGTATCATTCCAATGCTTCCAAATCCTTGAAAATAATTGGGTAAATAGAACCGTAACTGCTACCCAGCTCCAAGTGAACTGTGATAATACAGATACCAAATACAAGAATGAAATGTAAGCAGTTAAGACACCGATGTATCATCAATATATTGTAACACTTATACGAGGAAATTAGTGATCCATTTTTCATTTAATGTTTAGGTGATTTCCGCCTTAGACCAAAACGATGACTTCTCAGGATTTGTTGGTCCCAAAAAGGTAAGTAATGTAGATTAAAACAATCAATCTGATCTATTTATCTCAGAAAATAGTAGAAACTAAAGACTATCGGACTATGTAACTTTAAATAAATAAGAATCAACATGTATGCCTTTGCTGTTTCTGTTAAATAATGCCGGGGGGATGTTCATTTTGGAGATTTACGAGGTTCATTGTTTATTAGAGGCTGGTTGTCTATCTTTCATGTTCAGTAGTTCAATCAGACACATAAATAATTAACTAATTAAATGATGCAATTTATGTAGATCGAGGAACTAAGGGGACTCTCACAGCCAATGTCACCATCTGGGTCTCCAGTGAGGTCTCCTGTGAGGTCTCCCATGAGGTCTCCCATGAGGTCTCCGAAGAATTCCCCGAAGGGTTCTCCAAGTGTACATCGAGGGAAGACCTTGAATAGCCAGCAGGGCTACCAAGTAACCATGGAGCACCTCGTGTTGGCTTCCGCTAACCTCATGACTGGGTTCAACAGGGTCACCTCCTCACAGGTAGGTCTCTTATTCTCCTCCTTCTGCTTCTCCTCCATCTCCTTGTCCTCCTCCTTGTTCCCTTCTTCTTCTTCTTCTTCTTCTTCATCTTCTTCTCCTTCTCATTCTCCTCGTCCTTCCCCTCCCCCGTCTCCTTCTTGTTCTTGTTCTTTTTCTTTTCCTAGTCTTCCGCCTTCTCCTCATCCTTTATCTTTAGGTTTTGGTGTTAATTTTCTTTGGTGGTAAATATGTTTATTCTGCTGAATAAGTCTTTTGTCAGTGCCGAAGCACTGGTCTTCCAGACATTTTTCAATTCAGGGTTATTTACACAAAAGGTATATCGAATAAGGTATACAATAACTGTTGAATACACACTTTGCAGCATGAAACACAATGAAATTCTGTAACCCAAAAGTTCCATAGCAATATGGTAACAGTAGTGTCATATAACTAGATCAATATTAGTCAGATCAATGTGAGTATTTACATAGTATTTAGAATGTTTTTTTTGTTTTTTTGTGACAAGTTTTTTATTCTGCCCATAACGTATAAGCTCCCGTGAGGGTGCTTGTTTTCAACGCTGGACAGCTGTGATACTGGATTAGTCTGGTCCCGCACTCAGGAGTCTTTACGTGATCTTTCTCGGGCCAACCTTTGCGGTTTTGGGTGTTAGTAGTTTCTATATTAGTTTTTTTTTAATTTTCAAGTTTTTTCCTAACCTGTATATGATAACTTAGCCTACTATGTACATCTACACAGATGACATACAGGCGTGTGGGAGAGGATCCCATCCCATTGTGGTTTGTTACAGCATCCTTTCACCCATGCCCTGTCCTTAGATAGTACACCAGTTTGCCAGAACACCCCTGGACCCTTCAGGACTGCGACTAGGTGGGATGGCTGTGTTGTATGGTTAGCCATTTTGTATTTCAGGGTGATTCAGATGCATGACCATGGCCTGCCTGGTTCTGCTTTGGTTTGTGCCAGTACACATACCCAGATGGACTGCGCCCTATGGTGATAGTCATTTCGAATTCCTTAGTACTTAGTAGGGCTAGTTTCCATATTTGTAATATCTACCATCTTTTCTGGCCGGTCTTTTGCTTTTTGTGCCAGAACACAGCAAGCAGTTACTGCGCCCAAGATCAGGTGAGATATTGTTTCTTCAGTAGGTGGTTGTGTACTATGTTTTCTTTAAGGACCTTTTATAGTGGTCCATGCTTTTGATTGCCCGTTGTTGTGTGGGTTGATTATTCCAGGCATGTGCCGCCATGGCCAGTACACTTCTCTCATAAATTTTGGTGTTACTTATTGCTGTCAGTAGCACTGGGGCTGCCATTTGCCTGGTGTCCCTACGGGGGGTTGCTGTGTAGCCTGGTTTTGTGGTGTAATGGTGTGCCAGTATTTTGAGGTCAGTTTCCCTTCTACTCGTTAGTAGTGTTGCATTGCATTTTTTGTGTAATTCAATTGTGGGATATCTTTTGTTCACCTGAAGGCATACTTTGAGGGCTCTATTTTGTAGCACCTGTAGTTTGTTTAATAGTTTTGTATTTCCTCCCATGTATACTACATCGCCATAGTCAAAGTAGGGGAGGATCATGCCTTTATATATTTTAATTGCCATGCGTTCAGTCAGGTAGTATCTCAGTTTAGCCAGTAGCTATATTTTATGGTTTACTTTTTTGATAGTATTTGTTATGCAGAGGTAATAATTTAGGTGTCTGTCTAGTCTAGATCCACTCCCAGATATCGGTAGTTGTCTACTTGTTCTAGTTCGGTGTTTCCCAGAAGACACTTTATTTTCTCGTTACTTGTTAGCCTGGTACCAAATAGTACTGTTTTTGACTTGCTGTTGTTTATGGTTATCCTATTTAGTTGGTACCACTCGATTAGTTTTGTTAGTGTTAGATTCAGTTTCGTTTCTATTTCTTCGGTTGTTTTGCCTGCAGCATATACCACAGTGTCATCTGCATATAGTTGGATGTTTTCAATTTCTAGCCAGTTGTTTAGATCGTTAATATATATGAGGAAGAGAAGTGGCCCCAGGACTGACCCTTGGAGTACTCCGCAAGTTATCTTTTCCTCATTGGATATGGATCCATTTACTGTGGTGCATTGCTTTCTGTTTTCTAGATAGCTCACTAGCCATTTTCCTGTTACTTCCGTTATTCCCATTTGGATTAGTTTGCTCCTTAGGATAGGGTGGTCCACCGTGTCAAAACGCTTTGCTGAAGTCTATGAATGCTGCACCCACTAGGTTCTTTTTATTGATACTGTTTGCAATATCAGTTATTAAGTTAGCAATTGATTTTATTGTCGAGTGGTATTTTCTGAAACTGCCCTGTTTACTTTTTAATATTTTGTGTTCGTTTAGGTGGTCCATAATATGTCTATGCATTTATTTTTATTTAAGCAGAAGTTATCTTCTGTATTCAGTTGGTAAAGTTGTAGTAAGTGTCGTGGGGGTGATGAAAATGGGAATTATTGTGCCTAGAGCGGGACTCGAACCCACATCTCTTTGCATTCCGGGCCAGTGTGCTAACCATTACACCACCTAGGCTCCCTGATATCAACACACTCCCCACGCCTACCTGTCTATGTGGTTACTTGCCTGAGAGGTCAGTGCAGACCACTACACTCGTCCCCCTGGAATTGTAAGTCTTGTAATGCTTACAATTACATACATACAGGCAATGCACTAACACATACATACACAGGGTAGGTTCAACAACCATACAGCGCAAAGCTTGTACAGGATCCTGATCACGGCAACCAGTGTCATGGGGGTGATGAAAATGGGAAATATTGCGCCTAGAGCGGGACTCGAACCCACATCTCTTTGCATTCCGGGCCAGTGTGCTAACCATTACACCACCTAGGCTCCCTGATATCAACACACTCCCCACGCCTACCTGTCTATGTGGTTACTTGCCTGAGAGGTCAGTGCAGACCACTACATAAGTTTAATGTTCAGTTGCAGTTAGGCAAGCGGTATATAAATGCCGGTTTGTTAGAAATATTCTAGTGTAACTCTAGTGTAGTTAGTTATGTGAGTTTATGAATTATGTTGTTGGGGCGGGGTTGTTAATAATACACTGGACCAGCTGTGACCAGTGAAGCAGTGGGACCAATCCCAGTGCATTTAGGTCTTAGATTTTACATTTTTATTTGGACTGTCTCTGTCATTGTATATGGTTGACTGGAAATAACAGAGGAACATCAACAAATAAAAAAATGGGGGGTGGGAGAACTGAGGCTGAGGGTTTGGTGGTCTGCCACTTATGGTATGGTGATGCCATGGAATATACTTTACTGTAACTGCATAAGGGCCTGCCCAATCCGATGTACTATTAGGGAGTTTTTAAATTCTAGATAAGAGGACGCTGCCCTGGTTCTGGGTGGTAGGTTCTTCCACATCATGCTGCCTTTGTAAATTGGTGCTTTAATTTGTTTGTTTGTGGAAGGCTTGGGGACTTTGAGTAGTGTGGAATCAGCCCATCTGGTATTCCTTTTTGTGTTGTCTATATATTGGGTCTGTCTGGCTCTTCTGTACATAAGTGATAGGAGATGTGAATCTTTTCTAACCATTAGGTAATCTAGGTTTGCTTTGTCATGCATTTCCTTTACACTTAGTGTTTTGCCCCAATAAATTGTTCTTAACGCCCGGTTTTGGATTCTTTGTAGCTTAGTCAGTTGATGCTTCATGAGCAATCCATGAATTATGTCATTATAGTCTATTATTGGTAGAACTGTCTATTATTGGTAGAACTGCTGATTTATATAGCAGTAGGGCAGTGTTTTTGCTCCGCATCTTCCTGATTATAGTAATTTTTAGTGCCAATGATTGAGTTAGTCGAGCCAGCTGTTGATTCCCATTTAAGGTAGAATCAATCACTGTTTCTAACTACTTGTATGCGCTTGCCTCCTTACTATGGTTTCCGCCAATATGCAGTGTAATGGGTTGTGCTCTTGCCATCCTTGCTTTGGTGACATAAATGACAAACTCAGTTTTATTGGTGTTAAGGGACAGTTTAATTGTTTTCACTACACCACAGGTTAACCCTGGTCAGCACTGTCCGAACCTGATCCGTTGCTATTTGGAAATCTTTATTGTGTACTGTGAGTGCTGCATCATCTGCAAATAATTTGAATGTTGCATCCTCTGATACTTGGGGTAGATCATTTATAAAGATTAAAAACAGAAGGGGGCCCTGGGTTGAACTCTGTGGAACTCCATTTTTAATAGTCCTCATGGTTGACTCAGTGTCATTAAGTTTTGTGCATTGTTTCCTGTTAGTTAAGTAGTTGGTCATGAATGTACAGGTTTTCTTCCCCAGTCCTGCTTTTGGATTTTCTGCAATAGTATTCTATGGTCAATTGTATCGAAAGCTTTTTTGAAGTCGACGTATACTGCAATGGGGGACCTCCGACTTTTTAGTTCAAATTCCTGCCGTTTGCGTCGCCACTGAACGAGTGGGCCTATTCGGCACACTGTCACACTGCAAACCCAATGGCTATGAGCAATCTTCATACAGAAGAAGTCAAATATCTCTAAAACCACAACACCTATAGACAAACCGCTTGGTATACATATAGAAAACATACAACGAATAGATTATATTAAATTTATAAGGTTATGGTTCTGTATTTCTATTAATTTTGAATAAAATAAACGTTTTGCACTGGGCGTACCGCCAAACTCAGTGCTTTGTCAATGGCCGTGAGCAATCTTCATACAGAAGAAGTCAAATATCTCTAAAACCACAACACCTACAGACAAACCGCTTGGTATACATATAGAAAACATACAATGAATAGATTATATTAAATTTATAAGGTTAGGGTTCTGTATTTCTATTAATTTTGAATAAAATAAAACGTTTTGCACTGGGCGTACCGCCAAACTCAGTGCATTGTCAATGGCCGTGAGCAATCTTCATACAGAAGAAGTCAAATATCTCTAAAACCACAACACCTAGAGACAAACCGCTTGGTATACATATAGAAAACATACAACGAATAGATTATATTAAATTTCTAAGGTTAGGGTTCTGTATTTCTATTAATTTTGAATAAAATATACGTGTTGCACTTTGCGTACCGGCAAACTCAAAGCATTGTCAATGACCGTGTAGGCCCACTGGTACCGACGCGCCACCAAGTGTCAGTAAATGAACTACGCAACATGTCCCCCATTGTAAGTTCACCTTTGTCCATGTTGGTCAATAACTCATCCATAAGAGAGGCCAATGCCCTTGTTGTTGATCTGTCTCTTCTAAATCCATTTTGTTGGGTGGTTAGGTAATTGGAAAATTCTAAAAATGTTTTTATCTCATCATGTATTATTTGTTCTATGATTTTGCCAGGAAGAGAGAGAATAGATAATGGACGCAGCTCACTACAGTATCTTGTGTTATTGGCCTTTGGGATGGGTGAAACTGTAGCTCGTTTCCAGCTTTCCGGAAAAATACCAGTGTTGACCACGAGGTTATTCAGGTGAGTGAATTCATTTATAAGTGCAGTAATTGAAACCTTCATTAGGACTGAGCTGATGTCTTTAATGCCAGATGATTCATATGCTGATGAGGCATTGACCTTTCTGAGGATTTTCTCCTGTGTTATCTCAGTCAAATCATACATCTGATCATTAGTGGTGACCGTGTAGTTGTTCTGACTATCTACAGCCTGGTCAAACTTTCTGGCAAGATTCTCCCCTACATCAATGAAGTAGTTGTTAATCTCTTCTGCCAGGAGGCTATCTAGTATTCTCTCCCCATTGTCTTCATTACTGAGGTTGCTGATAATGGCTTTTGCTTCCGGGTTAATTTGTTGCAGTTTATGCCAGTCTCTTTGGATTTTGCTTATACTTATTTAGCTGGTGTAAACAGTGCCTCAACTTGGCTCACCTTGCTTCTGGCCTTCCTGTCCATACATTCAGCAATAAATTGATACCCAGGGTCTCTTGTTATATCTGATTTCTGAATGAAATAATCTCTGTCCTGTTGTAATTCTAGCAGTTCATTGTTCTAGCTGTTTTGTTTCTTATGTCGAGTCTAACTAGGGGACAGTGTTTGTTTGCAGCATTGACAATCATTTCTTGTAGCATGTCCCAGATTTTGTTTGGATCTTCCTCTGTTAGTAGTTCTGCTGTATTATTTTCCCTCAAAGTGGCTGCTAGATCATTGAAGTTACAATTCCTGCAGGTGCGGCCCCAGTAGATGGTGGTTCTTGTAAAAAAAAAAAAAATCATTTCTGGACCTTTTCTTTATTATATATATTGGTTTATGGTCGCTTATATTGTAGTTCAATACACCCGATTTTGTACAGTACTTGATATTAGTGAAATCAAGGTCTATTGTTTTTTGTGTGGTCTTTGTTACTCTAGTTGGTTGTTTAATTACTTGCTGGAGTTCATGTTCTGCCGCAAATTGCTTCATATACCCTGCAGGTGGGTGCCTCTTAGCACTTTAGTCAATGTTAAAATCACCAATTTGATATAGTTTTTTTTATATCTTGTTTAATCATATTACAAGGATGCACCACAAACCGACTATATATATATATATAGTAACATCTCTCTTAATCGACCGACCATGGCACAGACTTTAAATGGTCCATTTAAGGAGGTGGTCGGATTTCTTTTTATCGCTACAATGGTATTGTATGGCCGATCGTTTGGGACCCAAATATAGCGATCGATATAGGGGAGTGGTCAATCTGTGGAGGTGGTCGGTGGTCGGTGGCCGGTTACTGAGGTTTTAATGTACATATATTGTTTTGTTACTGGAGAGAAACAAGTAGCGAAATGTGATATCGGTTGTGAAACTGTACATTTGACTGTCCATCACATATTCAATGCTCTTAAGCAAAAATATTTGATTTCAGAATGACGAATTAGGCAAGAACTTCCACAAACCACCACAGAGGGCAACAGCAGCACTTCTCCCGCCCAGACAGGAGGGGCTCGTCGCCAAGTCAGAGGGTGCTCTGGCTGCCACTGACCACCATGTGTCCGTAAAGCTCCCCCCGCCGCCCTTGCGCCCGCCCCCCAAGCTGGACCGGAAGCCACTCCCTCCGCTGCCAAGTGGTAATTGATGCACTGCTTCAATGTTTCCCACAATGCTTTGTGTGGTGTAAGGAACTTCCGTCCATCTTGCGAGAGCAACCTGTTGACCGAAAGCGCGTGCACAAAGTTACAAATTAACGAAAATCAAACCAAAGAAAGGCAGGGTTGTGTATTCACCAAGTTGATTTTGCCCCATCTTTTTTTTTTCTCATTCTAATATTTCAAATGCTGTTTAAAGATCTGGTCACGTGATTTTACCGTGTGTTCTTTCCGTGAATATTCCATGTATCTTAATGAAAGATTGCAGTTAGAATGGGTTATTGAGCTCAAATGCAGGAGTCAGGATTGGTCTTCCTCACACCAATATATTCCCCATACTCCATGGCTAGTATTAGTAGTAGTGAAGGGAAGGGTGAGTAATACCCCAGTCACATGACAGCCTGCGTTCACCGCCAACCTCCTTACGCCCAAAAGGTCGCCAACCCTGCTGGCATGCTGTTGTCATACATATTCATCCTATCATAAACAATGTCCTCATTATATGATCCACAGTAGCCACACACTGTCTCAATTATAATTCAGCCTGTACAGAATTATTGTGTACCTGTATAATATTTTACCTGTATTAATCTCGTTTATCTACAAATCACACCATAACACCTCAAGCCAGTCAACTTTAGGCAAAGTAATGCAGTGCACTGCAGGTAACTACCTCAAACACCCCAGACTACTCTGCACAAAGTCCCACCATTACTCTGCATGGTAGAGGTAGGACCAAGCCACATAACACCTTTACCATTCACCTTTTACTTTACTATTCACCTTCCAAATCACCCACTAGCCACATAATATCATTCTCTACTTAAAGTTGCATGGTCCGATGGCATATGAATATTTGTCTTATTTTTGAGATAAATATATCAAATTGATCATTACGAGCTACTAATCATTAGTCCGGAGTGATTTTGATTAAAGATGATTAGTTTTGAAGTAATTTGAGCTGAAAGAACCAAAAATAATTTCGACAAGCTTGCCAAAAGTCTTGTTGCTATGACCTAAATGGTCATCTCGCGGTAACCACGTGATGTGAGATGACCTACTAATCTATGACCCTGCACAGCAGGCCTAAGGCCTACTTGGTTGGGGGGGGGGGGCTAATGGGGTCACGAGATTGGCCTAATTGGTTAATGGCCTTCCTGCATAATGGCTGTTTCAAGCTGCGTGTTCAAAGGGGTGATGTTATAAACTCACTGATTATTCTGTATATACTGTCCCAAATCATTAGCTAATACACCAGTATCTAAGTTGGATATATAGGATCAAATGTAAGTAGTTGTTTTAATTTTGACTAAATTATATTTCATCGGACTATGCAACTTTAAGATACAGCAAATGATAATGCAGCCTCAACATTTTTGATGAAATTCATCATCACTTTACCCAACCAAGAAGGGGTTATTAGACACCCCTTTATTGAATCACACACACACAGACAAACTTTGCTAAATGGTATACCATCAGCACTGATGCTAACAACATTTGAGAGGGGGAGTTCTCAGGGGGGGGGGGGGTCTGGGAAGGGCATGACTGAAGGGACATAGGAAATGCCCTTAGATGGCATCAAAGGTGGTGTTCTCTGTGGCGGAGTGGTTAAAGTGTCTGACTTTTTTCTAGGTCAGACTCCTAATCTGAAGGTCGGTGGTTCGATTCCTTGTGCCCCCACCTCTGCCAATTTGGATTTTCACCACTGTGTATAACTTACAGCATCATCAAAGGCCAGTTGCTCTCATACCATGTCTATATGGTGTGGGAGATTAAAAATCCCTTGGGTTGGTAAAAGTGTAGGCTCGGGCTTTCTATCAACAAACTGTCTAATGGTGAAACCAAGTCTATTCAGACTTATCCATGATAGGCAGTATAAATCTTCAAGAGAAAAAAAAGAAAAAAAAGGTCTACAACGATTTAAAATGGGACATCTAAATATTAGAAGTCTAACCAACAAAATTGAAACACTACACATTGATCTACCTAATTCAGGTTTTGATGTATTATCAATCTCAGAAACCTGGCTGAACTCAACCACAGAAAATAAATTAACATCTGTCAAAGGGTACCAACTAACCAGATCTGATCGCCAAACAAAACAGGCAAATGGGCAAACTAAGGCTGGTGGAGGGCTGGGAAACTACTATAAAGAAGGGCTCAACATATATACTGATACATTCCTAAAACATAATCACTCAAATACAAATATAGAGATGCAGTGGGTCATAATAGAAAGGGACTATTATAAGAAAATACTCCTAGGAAACATGTACAGGCCACCAAATAGAAACTTGGACTCAGCACTTGAACAAATAATATCGATCCTGGAGGAAATACCAGACACAGACAAATTTGAATTGGTCTGCATAGGAGACTTCAATGCTGATGTTGCAAAGAAAACCTCAATAACAGATCAACACGGGGCCCCCTTCTATTCCTTCTGTTCATAAACGACTTCCCCCAAGCACTGAGGCAAACAAAATGCATTCTATTTGCTGACAACGCAGTCCACTGGTATCAAACAGTAACTTAGCAAAAGCAGCAGAATTGACAAATGAAAATTTGGCTAGAATAAATATATGGTGCAAAAAAAACAAATTAACTCTCAATATAATCAAAACTGAATATCTTATCTATGGATACAAGAACAAGAAAGACAAAGCTCCAGAAGTACAAATAAAGATTGGGAATGAAACACTAAGGGAGGTAGAGACCTACAAATATTTGGGAACTGAAATGGATGCAACTCTAAATGGGAATAAACAACTAGGTAGATTAAATCAGTCACTGTCAAGGAAACTGAACACCTTCAGAAAAATCAGGGGTTTTATAAGTGAAAAAACAGCTCATGTTATGTACAAAATATTGATCCTACGAATAATTGATTATAATGACCTAATATATGAAATACCCACAAAGCAGCAACAAGCAAAGCTTCAAACAGTACAAAATAGGGCACTCAGGACAGTTTACAAAGGCCAAAATCTACCTACAGAAGAACTACATGCTAAAGCTGGAATGGGCAAACTAGAGATAAGGCGCAAAATGCATCTCTTAGGACTCATGTACAATAGAGCCCAAGACACAATATATACTGACACCAGTATTCACAATACTAGGGCAGCCAATGACAACCTCTTGAAAATTCCCTATCCAAGGATTAACAAACTCAAAAGAGCACCTATCTATCAGGGAAGCCAACTCTGGAACAAACTCTCTGCCAAAAGCAAGAATGCAACAACATACCTACAATTTAAATCTAGATTAAAGGTTGAGTACCCAACATAGACATACATTAATAAACCTACCTGGATAGACCACAAAAGTTGAGAACCGAAATAAATACATAGTCCCAAACCACTCCCTTCCGTCTCCCTCTCTGAAATCCCCTGGCAAAAAGAGTAAAAGAAATAACAACTACCAAAGTATACCCACCAGCCTATAACACCTGACTAAACCAATAAAACATATACTACTGACAAAGCTATAGTTGACCAAGACAATTTAAATGAGTCGTGCAACCATTATTTGCATAATCCAAAATCCACGACTACCTGTATCAGCAAGTTATGCCCATTATATTAAAGTCTCCTCACAGGTATGATCATCAAATGACTGATATAGTCTAAAGGTAAATGGCTATTCTCAAGTCTACATGTGCAAAATAAGATCCCCACTATATTTATAGTGCCTGATTTTAACCTACTATTGTCTATATTGTTCATACCATCTCATCATCTCATCCATAAATAGTTCATATTCACTATAATTGTTAAGGCCAGAAGACCAGCGCCTCGGTGCTGAAAAAAGATGTTATTCAACTGGAATACAAATTTGAACACCCTCCCCCCCCCCCCCCAAAAAAAAAAAAACATCGTCCCACTCGATACATCGATTCAAAAACGTGGGCGCCGCTGGGCCAACCACTGTTTAATGGCGCCGACCTAACTGGTTGCAAGGGGTTGGAAGTGCAGCAGCTGCAACCTCCTTGCGTCCAAAATTTCCAAAATGGTCGCCAGGAGGTCGATGACCTCGCGCGCCAGTGAGTCATGAGGGCACAAGGTTGTCATATGGAGGACGTATGGGTGTCGCGAATTGATCGTAAGCGAACGCAGGCCTCGTGTGACTGGGGTATTAGATGGGCTATAAGGCATATTCAAAAGGTTTGACATTTACTTTATAACTGATGGAAAGTAGTGCAAGGCTTTACTAAGTCTGTAATATGTCCTAGCCTATGTCACTAGGGAAAATCATTTGGGTTGAATGACACTAATAGCCACATCTTAACCCTAGAAACCATAGTTGAGCCCTAAATAACATCTAGAGAATAGGTTGTTTCAAGCTTTACATATTTTTATCATAATTGTGCATAAGTAAGTAAAGTTGGTTGGTCATGTTGCAACTCTTTTTTGTGTGTGTGTGATGGGTGTATTTATGCTGCCCATAACGGTTAAGTCTAATGACTTGTTTTCGTCGCTAGACAGTAATAGTCTTGCGACTCCCCTTCTTTTTTATCACTTTCAGTTGTTGTGTAGCTAACTACTGCATACATTCTTTCTCTGTTTGTAAGCATTCTCCCACATCCCCCAAACCTCTGTGAGTTTGTTTATTCTACAATCGGATAACTCTAAATGCCAAATGATACATTTGATGTAAGTACTTGTAGATAAAGCAAACCAAAGTCAATCAGCCTTTTCGATTCGTAAAGTTGATCTGATTCCAGTATGAATTGTCGGGGGTGGGCTGGGGGGGGGGGGGGGTAAATATCCTTTCAGTGCCGATCTGATCAAGATGCACTAGTTTTCCAGCCATTGTTAGTACAGTTATTTACAATTTAAAAATAAATGAAAAGGAGGGGAAAAACAACTTTTAACAAATGGTTCAGTACAATCAAATTACTTGGGAATTTAAATTTATTTTCTCTTTGTTTTACTGTCCTTGTAGAATTTGGAAACAACCTAACAGTTCGTACACAGGTAAGTGAATTGTTGTTTCTTAATGCTTTACTCATCACTGGGTTTTCAATGATAAATGTGCTTAAATAAGTAAACAATTTCTTTCATGAATAACCAAATTATTTAATTGGACAACTAATGCATGCAATCTAAGTTGTGCAAACGGTACGTACAAGCATTAGAATGAGAGCATAAATGTTGTTTATGTCCGTACAATATTGTAATTTACATTGCTCACTAATTATAGATTATAATTAACGAGCACTGTGATGGCATAAAAAACCCGTTAAACCATTACACCCCTGCTAATATATACTTCATCTCTGAATAATTAATTATGAAATTGGAAGCCGTCTTACTGTATGGGTCGTTCTCAGAAACTGTATCCCTTTTGTGGAAACCGAAAGTGAAAACATTCCAAATAATAGCAGGATCCATGGTCATATGAAAGTTTATATATTGTGCATTTATTTGTCAGTTAAAACATTTTTTTCACTTTTTGATTTTGATGTTTTACAAATTGAGAAAGCCGTTAAAATGAACTGTGTAACATCCATCCATAAATCATTTTAACATACATCCATATCATCATCTTAACTAGATAAAGGATTCACCCGGTACTCGCAGTACACGGGTGAATACCAGCCCTATATAAAAATGGTCGAAAAAGCGGGGAAATGAAATGAGAGCCTAATTTCACAATCTAAGAAGCAACATTTATTCTTTGTATATGTCTTCATATTTCCCCACTACCTTTGAGTTGAAAAATATAATAAAATATCTAGTTTAATAAGATTTAAAAGTGAAATCGATGGCGTTCTATGGCCGCCATCTTGTCTTTTTGCATTCTCTCCTATTTCACCAACTCTGTGCCTATATAAGTATCCATTTGATACTGGAGCCAGGCATTCTACTTTCTGTTCTATACTAAAGCTATTTTCGCCCGTATTTGCACTACGTTGTCGTTCACCCGTGTACCAAAAGTACCGGGTGAATCTTTTATCTACATTTTAACACACACAACAAATTAAATCAAGATTTTATTGATCACAGTGTACATGAACTAATTCAGTTTCATTTCTCCTAATGAATTGTCAATTCCAAAAAGAAATGTGTAGATTGATACACTTAAAATTAGCAATTCAGGAAAGGTATACTCTTGGTTAATTCAGTTAATCTGTCCTACTGTAGAAAAGAATAATTGATTGAAATATTAAAGGGCAATGTGCTTCGTGTTTATTAGTAACTATAACTAAGTATTAAAGCTGTATAGTTCGATGAAAACATTAAATCTTAGAAACCAAATCGCTTAACCTAGATTTGATCATATCTATCCAATTTAAATACTCGTGCACTTATCAAACATTTGTTGCATAGAAGAAATGCTAAGTCAATTTAGTAGAATATCTTGCTGTTAAAGCCTATGACGCCCAACATTTTCATGTCACAATTGATTTAACACATTTTCACTTCAAATATCTCCAAAGTTATCCCTTTAAAATACAAGTAGCTTGAAACTACGGTAAAGTGAATTTCATTGTGTTATATTATTAAGGTAAAGTGGATTATATTATATTATCTATACAAAATATGGCCGAAACAAAAAAAAACCCAGACTGTGCAACTTTAACCAATCTTCACTTATATGATGTGATATAGGCCTAGTCAAACACCATATAACACTAATATGGCTCACTCCCTATCTCTCCCATGGTAATGTAAATTTTGCAGTGCCATCTTGTGGCGGGTTTGATCAACCCAGCTCAACTGGCTGGTGTTTCACATGTAAACACATAGGCCTACAAGGCGAGATGGTGAGTTTAAAATAAAAAACGAGAGATAGATTCATTTGGATTTGGCTGATGTTGCGCATACTGCCTGGTCCCCATCTTCCTCTGCCCCACCCTCCCTCATTCCCCCGCTCTCTCCCCCTCCATCCGCCCCCTGCCCTCTGACCCTCCATCTTGGCTTCACCGCCCTTCCCCCTCCCTCCCCTTCCCTCACTCCCCTTTCATCCTTCTCCCCTCCCCCTCTGTTCCACCCTCCCCCGGCCTCACCCCCCTTCACCCTCCCATCCCCACCCTTCCCTCTCTCTATCTCCCTCCCCCTTCCTCTCCGCCTCCCCCTCCCCCTTGCTCCCCCACACTCCATCTCCCCCTCCCCCTCCCTCTCCTCACCCACCTCACTCGGTGCTCTCACGCCACACCTCCCTCCCCCCTTCCCCGTCCCTCTCCGCCTCCCCCTACCCCACACTCTCTCTTCCTCCCCCACACTCCCTCTTCCTCCCCCGCACTCCCTCTCCCCTTCCTGACCCTCACCCACCTCAGTCAGTGCTCTCACAACACACCTCATGACCCCCTCCCCCTCCCTGATGTAAGCGAGGGGGGGGGGTCTACTCCTATAGAACTCCCACCACCACTGCTACCCCCACCCTGCCCCTCCACCTCTCCACCCAACCCACCCCCACCACCATACACATATTCTGTGTGGTGGGGGTTGACAGTTTGTGTGGTTGGGGTGTAGGTGTGTATGGTGGGGGTGTAGGTGTAGGTGGTTTGTGGTGGAGTTGTAGCAGAGCGGCACCTCACAATCTTTAGCATCCCTAAACCCCCACCACACACCTACAATCTCACCACAGCCCTAAACCTCCACCACACACACCTAAACCCCCCAACACATGCCTATACCCACAACACACACCACACACCCCACACCTACACCACCACACACCTACAGCCTCACCACACACACCTACACCCTCACCACACACACCTACACCCCCACAACACACACCACACACTTACACCCCCAGCACACACACCCACCACAGACCTACACCACTAACACACACATACCTACACCCCCACCACATCCCTAAAACCCCACCACACACCAAGCGACAGCAGGGTTTCTTCTGACACTCCAATACTATCAAAATGATCAAACCCACCACCTGGTGCGCTGGCTGTTATCTTGATTACACAATACAGGCGGAGTGAGTCGTCTTAGTGTTATAGGGTCTTTGGCCTAGTGCACACTCAAATGGCCAACATTGCATTAAAACCGTGTAAAGCTATATTAACATTCTTCTGTCCAGGATCTAGTGGAAGTTGAACTTCACTGTAACATAGTCAAGGTCATCAACGTTAAGCCAAGGTCATCACTTGCAGAACTCATGTCAGCTGCTTACCGAGAGTTCGAATTAGAAGAGGGCTCCATTGATTTATGGTAGATGCTTCCGATTGATTTATGTGACTTGTTTTTTAATTTAATTTATTTTATTTGCGTTGCAACGTCGTCATAGTGTGAAAACAGAGAATGCTGATTATGTGCACAGTCCACACTATTAGAAATACATTAAAACAAATAATTAATGTAATCTTTTTTACACCAACTCTAATTCACCAATGTAATATTTTTTCGCTGATTCCCGCAAAATTGTGTTTGCTAATTTCCACAAGGTTTTGCTTTGAAAAGTGGGCAGTACCTCATAGAATTAGTACTGCCAGAGAATTGTGGAAAACTTGGTGGAAGTCAAATTTCCGCTTAAATCTATTTTATATATATCTTGTTGTTGTTTAGAGGTGGTTTTCATCCTTGCTGATTAATTCCATAATGTAAATGTCACAGTCTCTGATTGTATCATACACTAAGTGTCATAGCCTCTGATTGGATCATACACTAACCATAATTGGATCATGGATTACATGTTGTAGTCTCTGATTTGCCTCAAATCAAATGTTTGTCTCTGATTAGATCGTACAGTAAATGTTCCAGTCTCTGATTGGATCATGATATTCATATACTAAATGTTCCTATCTGATTGGATCATACACTAAATGTTCGTCTCTGATTGGATCATGCACTAAATGTTCCTGTCTCTGAATGGATCATGCACTAAATGTTCCAGTCTCTGATTGGATCATGCACTAAATGTTCTAGTCTCTGATTGGATCATGCACTAAATGTTCCAGTCTCTGATTGGATCATATACTAAATGTTCGTCTCTGATTGGATCATGCACTAAATGTTCCTGTCTCTGATTGGTTCATGCACTAAATGTTCTAGTCTCTGATTGGATCATGCACTAAATGTTCTAGTCTCTGATTGGATCATGCACTAAATGATCCAGTCTCTGATTGGATCATATACTAAATGTTCGTCTCTGATTGGATCATGCACTAAATGTTCCAGTCTCTGATTGGATCATGCACTAAATGTTCTAGTCTCTGATTGGATCATGCACTAAATGTTTCAGTCTCTGATTGGATCATATACTAAATGTTCGTCTCTGATTGGATCATGCACTAAATGTTCCTGTCTCTGATTGGATCATGCACTAAATGTTCCAGTCTCTGATTGGATCATGCACTAAATGTTCAAGTCTCTGATTGGATCATGCACCAAATGTTCCAGTCTCTGATTGGATCATATACTAAATGTTCGTCTCTGATTGGATCATGCACTAAATGTTCCTGTCTCTGATTGGATCATGCACTAAATGTTCTAGTCTCTGATTGGATCATGCACTAAATGTTCTAGTCTCTGATTGGATCATATACTAAATGTTCCAGTCTCTGATTGGATCATACACTAACTGTTCTAATCTATGAATAGATCATTTGCTATATATTCCTGGCTCTGATTGGATCATACACTAAATGTGCCAGTCTGATTGGATCAGACACTAAATGTCCCGGTCTCCAACTGGCTTCCATATGATGCCGTGCTCTGTGTGTTTTCAGGCGGTCGACTGGTGGGGACCGTGATTTAGAAGCAATTAGCAGTGAAGTCGACATGCAGAAATACTGGCGAGAATACACGGGTCACCGTTTGACTCTATGGTGCTATGCAAGCAGCAAGCAACCGGAAGAGGAAATCGCTGTCACTTCCGGTCCAAGCTAAGGACGAAGCCAACGGGTGTGTGCCTTCCACGGCCGCAGAGATATTTTACATGAAAGATTTTGATATAGATTGAAAAATGTGACATTGTTGATCAATTTATCAAGTATTTCTTCTTATTGCTTCTTTTGTGTAGATGAAAGGTTACAATTTATATGTGATATATTTAGTCAAAAATGAGCAAGTGGTGTTATTGATCCATTTGAAAAATATAGTATGCTTTTATTTGTCTGTAAATAGAATCTCGCGATTGCATTTTACGTTTAACCCACACCCTCAACTCCCAAAAATATTTGGTGGGAAACAACTTCATCATTTGGAATTTAAATTCCTTGTAGGCTTTGCTTTGAGATTAATGAAATGTTATAAGATACAACTTCTACATGCCTTGCCATCGCTTCATTATATCTGTGAAGATATTGATCCCTTTGTGAAATGATCATCTATGTGCATGTTATATATTATAATTTAACATCCATATCAGTTTGTTATATCCATGATAAGGACGCTTTTGCGAAATTACTTACTTAATTACTTAATGGATATATTATGTAAATATCCGCTTTTAATCCAACTAATTCATTTCAAGTAAAGGATTACTGTATTGAGTACCATATCTCATGCTACAGCCCCAGTCACACATACCCGGTTGCTATGGTAACCATGTACATTGGCTCCGTGATACATTGCTATACCACTCAACGCGGTTATGACCAATGAGTATTTTTGTTCATGTTTCCATTCATACTGAATGTATCTGGCAATGTTCTACATAAATGTATGACGTCACATTTTGTGAATGATTTTATTAAAATTTGTGTGTGGTGATTATTGGCAAGTGGTTTTCTCTCCATTGTCCAGATTCACAATTCCAATGGACATCAGACCACTTATTAATGCTTATTTTTAACCCTTTTATATGTGATATATTCTATTGTTTGTTTTTGAGTAAATGTCTGCTGTGAATTAAGGTGTACAACATGGACTAACAAGACACGGACTGTTCTTCACCAAATGCTCTTCCAGCACAGCTTTACACGAGTTCACTGTCTATGTAGAGCACTCTATTCACCCTATTCATGCGCGACCTAATTAGGCATCAGAACAAGGCTGAGTAAGCGTCGGTATTGGAAATGGCCATAATACACTACTGTGGGCCGACGTGTATGAACTACTACATAAATTAAAGGAGTCAAATTTGAAGATATTAACTTTTGAAACTATCATAATCATTTTCGCTTACCTTTTTTCTATTTATTGGCCATTTTTCATGAAGATTGAGTGATGATCAGATGTATTTCAATAGGCAATGTCAACAAAGTCACTCACCTTGGCTGCCAATCTTTTCTTAAATTCAAAATTGCATAACTTTCTTAATATAGATATATTAAAAAAAAATATTTTAACCCTTTTAAAGCTTATATTAATTTGTAATTACTAAAGCTGTGTTCACACACGCACTTTAAATCGATTCATATAAATCGACTTGCCTAGTTCGACGCACATTTGCCGTGTGAATGCAACGCTGTGTCGATTTAGGGTTGAATCGACTCGTGTAAATCAGTTCATGGAAACCACCATCGTGAGGTAGTTTAGGCGAATTCGATACTGCGTGAGTCGATTTATCTTGCGTGTGTGAATGCAACCAGTTTAGCTGAGGAGGTTTAGCGTGTCACACGCATGCGCAGTCGAGACCTTAGTTTGTTGACTTTCCGGTTGATCAAAAGCGCATATTATATAATTTGGTCTATGAAACCGCGAGCTGTGCACAGATATTTTTTTCATAATTTATTTTTAGGGTTTCACTGCGCAGCAGAAGTTTTGACCGTTCCAAACCAATACGATTCAGTCCATACATATCTATGTCGAACCCACTCTCTCGTGGTGACGTCGCCTAACCGAAAACTGGTGCTGGTCAGACTGGACTTGCTCATGCGCAGATATCGATTTCCGGCTAAAAGTACTGCGTGTGTGAACACGACACTAAATCGATTCATATAAATCGACTTGTCTAAGTCGACATAAACTTTGCCCGTGTGAACACAGCTTATGACTAGTTGCACAGATAACTACACTGACAGTGTTGCATTACATGATACCACCATAACTATGCAGACTTGAAGTTGACAGTCACATTGTAGTTAAAGAATGGGAAAAATCACCATGCAAGGGTCACCCAATCTTCGTGAAAATTGGCCAATACCCTCAAATTTAAGTGATTTTGAGAGGTTTTGGTCGACAAAAAAGTATTCACATTACTTTACATACAGCGGCGCCTCGCAGACGCGTAAGTGCCCTCGGTCTGGTTTCAACATGGCCGCGGCGTGAATCGGGTGAATACACGATAACACGGTTTGGCCTTATATGGGCATGTCCTAATTTCGCGAGAACGAGGCCACTTCCGGTTATAGGTAAACAAAAGACTGATAGCCTTGAGTTTGCCAGAACGCACAGTGCAAAGCATTAGTTTTATTCAAAATTAATAGAAATCCAGAACCCTAACCTTATAAATTTAATATAATCTATTCGTTGAATATGTTTTCTATATGTGTACCAAGCGATTTGTTTCTAGATGGTGTGGTTTTAGAGATATTTCACTTTTTCTGTATGAAGATTGCTCTCGACCATCGGCAATGCATTGAGTTTGCCGTACGCGCAGTGCAAATCGTCAGATTTATTCAAATTTAATAGAAATCCAGAACCCTAACCGTATAAATTTAATATAATCTATTCGTTGAATATGTTTTCTATATGTGTACCAAGCGATTTGTTTATAGGTGGTGTGGTTTTAGAGATATTTCACTTTTTCTGTATGAAGATTGCTCACGACCATCGGCAATGCATTGAGTTTGCCGGTACGCGCAGTGCAAAAATCAGTTTTATTCAAAATTAATAGAAATCCAGAACTCTAACCTCATTAATTTAATATAATCTTTTTTTTAAACATGTTTTCTATGTGTATTCCAATCAGCTTGTTTCTAGCTGGTGTGGTTTTAGAGATATTTAACTTTTTCTGTATGAAGATTGCTAACTGGCGAAACTGCCATTGACAATCAATACCGCGTGCATTTGTTTACCTGCGAACACGAATTAGGTCAAGATGGCCGCCAAACCGTGTTATGGTGTATTGAGTACCATATCTCATGCTAATTATGTGACAGAAGGTTGACAGGGACGCAAGAGCCCTACCAAATTTCTGTTTGTAAATCGGAATGTCGACTGTTTCATCTGCTTACTTCAGTGCAATCTGTCAGGACTGTTTGGGCCAAAATGAGGGATTTAAATGGTTGCATTTGAAAATCGCAGAACTGTCCCAGGCACTCTCACAAACATAGTTTTATAAATAGACGGACGATTACAAGTTGAATACTTATTGCCATGAATATGTCCCTTGCTGCCGACATGGCGCTAAGCAACCACCAATACACGATAACACGGTTTGGCCTTATATGGGCATGTCCTAATTTCGCGAGAACGAGGCCACTTCCGGATATAGGTAAACAAAGCCTGATAGCCTTGAGTTTGCCGGAACACACAGTGCAAAACGTCAGTTTTATTCAAAATTAATAGAAATCCAGAACCCTAACCATATCAATTTAATATAATCCTTTTGGTAAACATGTTTTCTATGTGTATTCCAATCAGCTTGTTTCTAGCTGGTGTGGTTTTAGAGATATTTCACTTTTTCTGTGTGAAGATTGCTCTCGACCATCGGCAATGCATTGAGTTTGCCGTACGCGCAGTGCAAAACGTCACATTTATTCAAATTTAATAGAAATCCAGAACCCTAACCATATCAATTCAATATAATCTTTTTGTTAAACATGTTTTCTATGTGTATTCCAATCAGCTTGTTTCTAGCTGGTGTGGTTTTAGAGATATTTAACTTTTTCTCTCTGAAGATTGCTCACTGCCATTGACAATGCATTGAGTATGCCGGTACCAGCAGTGCAAAATGTCAGTTTTATTCAAAATGAATAGAAATCCAGAACCCTAACCATATCAATTTAATATAATATTTTTGGTAAACATGTTTTCTATGTGTATTCCAATCAGTTTGTTTCTTGGTTGTGTGGTTTTAGAGATATTTAACTTTTTCTCTATGAAGATTGCTCACTGCCACACTGATGATACTGCCATGTGTGTTTGTGTACCTGCAAACAGGAATTAGGTCAAGATGGCCGCCAAACCGTGTTTAGGTGTATCAATCAGTGGAGAGCTTTCATGAGCCATTTCTCTCGCTATGCGCTTGGTGGCAGCACCCTTTCCCGGTCCAAGCAAATCGGTGTGTATTTTGGTCCATTGGCAGCAAGCTAGTTTCAAACATAGAATATCAACTAAAAATATATGTATAATAAATTAAGATCTTCATATTTTATTCAGCATTGCAGTTACATCAATCTTATCAGCACATCTTATGCCATCAGCATTTAGATCTAGACAAATCTGGTCACTTAGGCTAGTGTTAGAGCCATAGCCAGTGTAGTAAATAACTGATTGTTTTGTGTGGAATAGTGATCTAGCGATTATATGAAATGCTATTTGTTTCATTAATTGATGAGATTTCACCACATTTAATTCGAATAATAGTAAGTCGCCCAAACCGAAAGTAAGTTTATTCGATGCTATTTTAGCGTGCAGTCTACTGGCCTTAACTCGAACCCTAAAGTTAAGCTAAACAATGGGGACCTTTCATGAGCCATTTCTCTCGCTATACACTTGGTGGCAGCACCCATTCCCGGTCCAAGTCGGCCATCATGGTTGGGTGTGTAGTGAGTGTTTGGGGGTGTAGGTGTGTGGTGGGGTTTAGAGATGTGGTGGGGGTGTAGGTGGGGGGTGGTGGTAGGTGAGGATGGTGTTGTGTGTGTAATGTATGACCATGCCGTTGTGGTAGACACCTGACTGTGAGATGTGTAGGCGGGCGCACCAGCCAGAGGAACCAGAAGGTGACGGTAGGGTACCTGAATAAACCAGTTGAGACTCAGACGTCAACGTGTTCAGTCATTCTTTACATGGTGTCAGGCGGTAAAGGAACCACGCAACATGGCTCTGACGGGTTTGAAAGCACCAGGTCCGCTAAATTTGGACGACAACCTGGCTGCTAATTGGAGAACATGGTACAATTCATACGAAATTTATGCAACGGCAATAGGAGTGGGAGCGAAAACCGAGAGAATACAATGCTGCGTTTTCTTACATGTGGCGGGTCCCGAGGCACAGAAGGTGCACCAGAGTATGGAAATACCGGCTAGTGACAGAGACAAGCTCGCACCTCTCATTGAACAATTTCGGCTATACTGTGAAGGGAAAACTAATATCACGGTATTAAGATATAAGTTCAACAAATTCAACCAAACGAGTCAACGAATGGGCGACATGGAAGAGGGCCTACTGTGCGACAGGTTGGTGTGTGGGGTGCGGTGTGACAAATTGAGAAACCGGCTGTTACAAACAATTAACTTGACGTTACAACAGTGTGAGGACATGTGCCGGGTCAGTGAGCACACGTCAGCTCAATTGTCTAGTGATATGGGTACGGTAGAGTCATAAAACCGGTCCAACGTTTAGGGTTTGATTAAACCTCGCACAAGTAGAGTAGAAATTGATTAAGAAGTAAGAGTAGTTTATGAAATTAAGAAGGCAAAAGGCAGTGGCCTTAAATTTTCAGAAGTAATGAGACTAGAGTAAGACTAGTAAATACATAAAGTTAAGAGTTGGTCAGGAGTGTTGTGAAAATGATGTAATGAGAAATGAATTCAATGTAATGTGCTTCAGAGACAGCGAACTTGGAAGGTCCAATTATGTTCTGACAAACGCGACTGTAGGTCAGCAAGGTACATATGAAATGTAAGTACCGACGAAATTATATTGTAATGTATTACAATGTTGTGATAACATGTAGGTGGCGGCAAAGTTTTGTTTTAAAAAAAAGCGGAAAAAAAAAGATAAGTATGCAGAAGCAAAGATGACCGATATATATATTATCAACTTGGTGAAATCAATCATGAGAAAGGGGATGTAATGTATGACCATGCCGTTGTGGTAGAGACCTGACTGTGAGATGTGTAGGCGGGTGCACCAGCCAGAGGAACCAGAAGGTGACGGTAGGGTACCTGAATAAACCAGTTGAGACTCAGACGTCAACGTGTTCAGTCATTCTTTACAGTGTGTAGTGGGGGTGTAAGGGGTACTGGAGGTATAGGTGTGTGGTTGGGGTTTAGGGATGCTAAAGATTGTGAGGTGCCACTCTGCAAGACACCCCTACACCTCCACCACAAACCACCTACACCCCCACCACACACACCATCAACCCCCACCACACACACCTACACCCCCACCAGATCCCTAAACTCCCACCACACCCCTACACCCTGTGATATATGCGTAATAGACGTCTAGACACGTCTGTAAATATGCTAATGAGATGACGTCATGGAAAGTTTAGCCGGCGGTTCAGTGAGCCCTGGACGGGAATAAACCATTCAGTATCCAGAAGTCAAAGTGTTCAGACATTGTACTTTCACACACCCCACCATACCCACTCACCACACACCCATACACCCCCCACCACACACCCCTAAATCCCCGTACACCCCCACCACACACACCAAAATCCTCACCACTTTAAATGGTGCTTTTACGGTTCGGGGTTGAGTAGTCCCGGTAGACCGCACACTAAAATGGCACCATTTATTCCCTGAAAGCAATATAATATGCATTTGATTCGCAAAGTGAACAGGAACGTGGAGTGGAGGTGAATAAGAGTTTATTTCCCCGAGGAGCCCTCCGCTCAAATAGACGCGGCGCAGGCAGCACTTATGCAGTGCACTCGTTTTGAAATCCCACCTACAACGCAAGTTCTTGTCAGTGCCATCAGATGGCAGGTTGGCTCTGGTGGTAGCCTACATTTACTGCGACACCGCCTCATGACGTGCTAAAAATCAAAGGAGTGTAGTACCAACAGCAAAGAACTGTCACATACATCTCATAATTTACTTGTGTTTGAAATCTTCCTGATACAGGTGTAGCAGGAAATCGCAAACCCCCACTTGTGATTTCCTAGGAAATCGCAAACCCCCATGCCATATATGGGCATGGGGGGTTTGCGATTTCCTAGGAAATCGCATATCCCCCCTGGAGATCGCAAACCCCCCATTCGGCGGCGGCGGCGATTTGTTTACTTTACGTTCGTCGATTCGAAAATATAACTGTTAATATCTCCGCCGTTACAGCGGTAGCCTTAATAACGCTTCGAATTTAGGGTTAAATTGGTCAAATTTAACTTATTTGGTTACCAATTTAACCCTAAATTCGAAGCGTTATTAAGGCTACCGCCGCATTGGCGGCGATATTACTAGTTATATTTTCGAATCGACGAACGTAAAGTAAACAAATCGCCGCCGCCGCCAGTATGGAACGCGACGTCGATGCGGTGGCGATTTGTTTACATTACGTTCGGCGATTAATATCGCCGCCAATGCGGCGGTAGCCTTAATAACGCTTCGAATTTAGGGTTAATTTAATGAAATTTCACGATTTGAGTATGTAATTCTGTTAAATATGGTCGCATTGAATAGATTTGGCCCGAATCGGTCCCAAAACACAGGGGGGTTTGCGATTTCCAGGGGGGGTTTGTGATTTCCTAGTAAATCGCAAACCCCGGGGTGTGCAATTTCCAGGGGTTTGCGATTTACTGCCACACCGGCATTCTCCTTAGTACTTACACGCACATTTCTCTTAGTTTGTTGTTTTGTTAATAAGAACTTTACACCATGTCAACAAATTTGTGATGCGCTAGCCAGAGCCGATGTTTTATTAGTCGCCGTCAACCGCTTCAGGACTGGCTACTACCATTGGATTGATGTCCCCAACCTCCAGCGCTGTCCCTGTGGCACTAAGATCTTCAATGTGGCCCACATACTTGCCTCATGTGGCGCTGTCGACAGATCTGCCATCAGTTACTTCATGGAGGACGCTGACTGCCAACTCAGCGACAATAGGGCCGCTCTGGCTATCCTCTCCAGTATTTCCAAGTCATCCTGGAATGCACTTGCTCGCTTCTACCGCCAGAACTCAGACATCATCAACACTAGCAGGACTAGCAGGCCCCACCTCATCGCCATAGCTGACTCGACACCACTACCAACTAACCACTAATTTTCACTAACAACTAACAGGTAACCCCACTCACTGCCTAACTAATCCCATCCTCACTTCACTTCTTCCTCTGGCCTTGGCCGGACTTACTGTGTATACCGGTGAATCTGGAGGGACTGAAGTTTGGATCATGGTTGAGTCAAACCAATGACTTATAAAATAGGTACCTGTTGCTGCTTGGCGCTTGGCTTTATGAGATGAGGACAGGGACTGGGCACACAATGTCAGGATAATGTGACTGTGTGGGACATCAGGTCATGGTGCCGGTGGCCTGATTTCCC
Source organism: Branchipolynoe longqiensis (assembly GCA_030323885.1). Lineage (NCBI taxonomy): Eukaryota > Metazoa > Annelida > Polychaeta > Phyllodocida > Polynoidae > Branchipolynoe > Branchipolynoe longqiensis. Next base: position 46,191,532 of record CM059201.1, on the reverse strand, counting down.
AGTGGGGCAGCACTATAAATTCACGATGAGTGCATGCTGTCCTAAGTCGGTGCACATCCTGGTATGGCCTAGGGTCTTACTGGGGCGTAAAACTACACCAACCACCCAGCCTCCCCCGGCCCTCTCAGAGGACTGTGGTTGGACTCTAAGGCTGCCTTTTTCCTTCCTCCCCTCTACCCCCCAAATTCCTCTGATCACTACCCATCGGAAGCCAACTCCCGACCACATGGGACTGCTTTCAGCGGTGCCCATTCAGTGCTGCAGATTTGCAGCCTTCAGCCCACCAATGCGACTGAAAACTCCCCAAAACGAACGAACGAACAATTGCTGCAAAGGGAAAATGTTCCAGCGAAGTGCCTGTCATTTCTTGTATAATTATCAAAACCCGTTGAAAGCGGATACGACGCCGTCAAGACGTAGTTTGTTCACGGTTCTAACTTTTCAGTTGGAAGTTGATTCGGATCGCTCAACGGGTAAGCTTTGTCCTATATCGTAGTAGAATTTGTATTGGCTTTGATTTTCTCTTTCGGATAATTTCGGGTCATATTTCCCGTTGCCACGCTTATTTGAATCGATTTCTGACATTTGTTTCCAGCGTCTCAGACATCATGATCATCGCATCTCAGATACACCTTCAAACATGTGCCTATACTGCTATAGGCCACAACAACAACAACAACAACAACAATAATTAAAATACAAATTTAAAGCGGGTGGGATAATTGAAATGGCAATCCACGCTTAGAGCTTTTTCTGAAAAATTCACAGAATTATATATTTCAATTTTATTTGAGAGGAACCTGAGTTGGATTCAGGGATGTGCTGATGATCTTATATTTTTTTCCACATTATTTGCCTAATCAGCTAATGACTAATCAATGCCGTAATGACTAAATCAAATGTAAATCACAACGTAACTAATCATATAGCAATTGAGCAATGGCGTAATCATGGTAATGTTTGTAATGGTGTTCCAACTCAAATTCAAAACGCAAAGTGTGTGTTCACTCGCTAGGCCTAGGACACGAATTTCCCGCCGATCAGCGGTTTCGTGACTTTCCTTTTGCCGTTTTGGGGATTGATTTAACTTTACTTTAAATCTTTTCCCCTTTTGCCATAGACTAGGAAGGTTAATAATAGCCCGTTAACAGTTCATATGGCATGTCATCTCTTAGATACAATATTCACCCCGTACTGCTGCAGTAGGGGTGCAAACCAACCCTATGTAAAAGCTGGCGAAAATGCGGGTCAAAGAATTGAGAGCCTAATTTTACAATCTAAGAAGCAACATTTATTCTTTACATATATCTTATTGCTAGCCCGCTACCTTTGAGTTGAAAAATATAATATAATATATAGTTTAATAAGATTTAAAAGTGAAATCGACGGCGTTCTATGGCCGCCATCTTGTCTTTTTGCATTCTCTCCCATTTCACCAACTCTGTGCCTACATGGGTAGCCATTTGATACTGGAGCCACAGTTTCTAGGTGATGTTCCATACTAACGCTATTTTCGCCCGTATTTATATAAGGCTGATCTTCACCTGTGTACTACAAGTACCGGGTGAATCTTTATCTAGTCATCTCTGTGACTCGGGGCTAAAATTCTGACTGTCCATGTTCCACTTTTCTCCCCAAAAGTCAGGAAACCTTCCTAATGGCCTGTCTTTAATTAGGTCAGTCCTGCACTCACTGAATGATTATGTAATCCCGAATGAAGTTATTGTGCGTCAAACCTAATTATTACTTTTAGTTTTATTATTATTATTATTATTCAAATAAAATAGATAAAATTATAAATGAGTCTTGTTCCCCCCCTGGACTTTCATGAAGTTGAATAATTAAGGCAATCTTTCATGTAACTGATTACCACTGCTACTGGTATTAAATTAGTTGGCTGAAATTCGCATTACTTAGATAACTTTAGTGTATTATGTTGAGTCTTTAGAACAAATATATACATATTTAGCAGTGTATGAGTACTATATCTGCAACAGAAACTTGAGAAAGTATCATTTGTCTCCAATTTATCAGCTCAACAAAAGGCAAAAATACACCTACATCACCATTATGGCACCGCACTCTGTATTAACTCCATGATCTGGTGATCTCTACCCCCCCCCCCCCCTCCTCTCCGCGCCACAACTGCTGGCATTTTCCCGAGCTGATTTACGTTAATATCGGAAACATGTTTTCGTTAACTGCTCCCAAAATATATTGTTAAAGATGCAAAAAGCCCCATATTACGTATGTTGACATGTCAACATAGTTAATTCGCGAACGAGGCTAGTCGAACCCAAGCACATGACCCTCCCCACCCACTCCTCTCCATTTCGGTCTTGGCTCTCATCGGAGCAACTTCAAAATTACTCTACGCTGCTTAATACGCCCACTTTCAACACCACCGACAAGCCATGCCACCGAGGAAACGAGTGGGCAGGCCTCCCCCAGCTCCGGCGAGCCTCCCTACGCAGGGCAGCTCGTGCCTTGGAGCTGCACCCAAGAAGGCACCATAATGCGGCGGAGGCGCCCCCACAACAGCCGTCTACTTCGGAGCAGAACTCCCCTCAAGCGCCCTCAGACATGGCTACAATGCTAGAACTACAGCGGGAGGCTCTGCAGGTAACTTGTGACTTGGCTGTCAGGGTAAATGCCCTGGAACGAGTGGATGCCATTCCCCAACGCCTGATAGCGGCCTCGTTTAATGGTTCACCGGCTAAACCACCGCCCCCTCCTTCACGGCAAATCAACCAGCACCGGCTCTAAAGTTCCAGTTCGCGCAACAGCCTCAGCTCCGCCTTCCTGAACCGCAGGTGCGGAACCACAAGTACAGGAGGTGCGGCCAGCACACTCGGTGGAGGCACAGGCCCAACACGCAGCAGCCACCATTGCAGACCTTCTAATGGACACCTCAACCACCTTTAAAAAGCCAAAAGGTACCAATTTTCTTCCACATCTGTACATAACCAGAGGAGACGCCTTTAAGGGCATAGGTATGGGCGAGGCTACTTGGCCCGAATATTTTGAAGCATTGAGAACTCTTGCCGCCTTGCCAAACCTTCCCCAATCCTGGTTCAAACATATTATCAAGCACAAACAAGTCATAGCAAACATGGCAAAGACGTGGGACTGGCCAATTTGTAGGCTCTGGTATGAGAAGGTGTTTAAATTAATTGCTGAGGGCCGGCTCATGCAGGGCTGGGATGGCCACCATAAAAGATCTACAACGTGATATTTGTACTGCGGCTGGTAGGTCAACTATGACCTCTCGAGTGCATCAGTTCCTGGGCCAAGCTTTTGCTCATTTCTCAGTGCAGTCACCAGCAACAGGAGTTTCCACCTTGGTAGCCCATTCAATCACACCCCTTACCGTCAGAAATGAATACAATAAGGAAACCGACGGCCGCCCATGTAATAATTGGAATTGGGGATGCGAATGTGGTTTTGGTGCGACACACGGCTCTCTCCCCGCCAAATTTCTACATAACTGCGCATGGTGCACTTACCGCTTGAAGAAACTACATATCCACAGAGAGCAGGATTGTTTAAAGAGACCCGCATTTCATGACAAGAAAAGGGCTGCTGATAAGGCTGGTTCGGCTGGGGCTAATGTAAGTCACCTCCCCCATTCCTTGTCACTCATTTCCACTACCGATGTCACTGACTTCCCCCTGCCCCTCCCCCTGACCTTCCCTGACCCCAACCTCGACCCGCTCCTTCACAACTATCGGCTCTACAGGCCCCCCCCCCCCCCCCCCACACACACACACAGGTGGGGACCGCCTTTCACGCCACCGCTCACACCCAGCCGGATACACACCTGTACCCTGCTCAAGCACTTGCTACGCACCCTCCACTCGTGCCGCATTCCGCGGTAATTACCTCGCCCCCAGCTGTCCACCGTATACCACACACTCACCCCCACCCTTGCCCCCCTGCCCACTCACCAACCCCCTCTCCCATTCCAGGTAATAACATTCCTATCCCCCCCCCCCCCCCCCCACCACCCACCACCACCACCACCACCACCACCTCTGCTCGTTCAACAACCCATAACACTTTCGCCCACCACCACACCCATCCTCACACTCCAGCCTCCCTTGACCCCACCCGTACGCCCCCCACACCCCCCCTCCTCACGCCCACACATACCATGAAGCATTACAAACATCTCACTAACCGAATTACCTGACCACCTGAACGGGGATAAGCACACACCTCCAAATAACTTGCCAATTGAAATAGAATTTGATTGTTTTAACAATAGTTCTGACTGTCCATCTCTACTTACAGATCGACCACAAAGCAGTCGGTTTGTTCCACCGTCCCCTCATGACTACGGCTGACATTAGCTGCCATCTGGCGCTCGCAGCTTCTGCTAAATTTCATACTCACCTGTCGTTCGCTAAGTTGTATCAAGCACTTAGAACCACAGCTCTTCCAAATTATTTACAGGCGAAACTCCCAGTTTGCTCGGGCCTTAACATACGTGCATGGTGCTGCACACTTGTAGACTATCCTGATGTTTAGCCCCTAGATTTTCTTGAGTTCGGCTGGCCTGTTGATTACACATCTCGTTACATTCCAATTCCCACCCTTAAAAATCATACACATAATGCAGATTGTGACCCACATATTATTGCTTTCATTAACAAAGAATGTGATTACACTGCAATGCTAGGATCGTTTGACGATCCCCCGTTTGTCCCACGGTGTCAAGTAAACCTTCAGTTTACATTTTCTCTTCCTTCCATGAGCACCCTCACAGACCAATTGACTAAGATAGGTCGATACGCCTGGCTCTGGTCAGCCGATTTAGTCCACGCTTACCACCAGCTGAGGGTCTACCCCATTTCCTCCCCCCTTCTCTGCATCATGTTAAAAAAACAATATTATGTTGATCTTGCTCCTCCCTTTGGTTGCCGCACCTCCGCCTTAGCCTGCGCCCGCACAAGAAGGGCGGTCATGTGGCTCTTAAGGAAACAGGGCTTCTACGCTCTCTGCTACCTCGACGATTTCGTCGAGGTGGAGCCAACCTTGGAAAGGGTGAATGAAGCATATAATTGCTTCCTTCAATTAATTCGAGATCTAGGTCTAGCATTGGCTCCTGAAAAATGTTCTCCCCCAGTACAGCAGTTAGTTTGGCTAGGTTTTTCCATAGACGCATCAGCTATGACAGTCACCCTCCCGCAAGCCAAGATCGATGAAGTCCTCGAAGAATGCTCTTCCTGGAGAGACAAAAAGTCTGCCTCACGTAAACAGCTCCAAAGCTTAGCGGGGAAGCTCCAACATTTAGCAAAGTGTGTGAAGCCCGCCACTCGCTTTATGAACAGGGTCCTTACCGCTCTCAGGGCTGCACCTCAGGCAGGACTCCATCCTTTCCTTAAAGATATAGATTGGTTTGTGAAGTTTACCACCTCCCTCAACAAGGTAATCCTCCTTCCCTCAGCTCCACCTCCACCATGGGAGATTAAGTGTGACTCTACCCTTCAGGCTGCAGGGGGCTTTCTCACCAGAGGCTTGCTACTCAATCTCATACCTGAGAGAAATCACAGAAAAGCTCACCTCAATCACCCAGCTAGAAGCCTTTAACCTCATTATGGCATTGACATTCCTTCTTTCCCCCGAGCCTCATAACTACACAAGTTCCATCAATACTGACAATCAAGCCTCCAAACAGGTCCTTGCCTCAGGCTCAGGCAGGGACCCTTTCCTGTATGCATGCACACGACAGCTGTGGCTCATAGTGGCAAAAAGCAACTGCACACTTCTAGTCAAGCACCTTCATCTGCTGAGCACATACAGCAAGGCTCTCGCACACGGGACCTGGAAGAATAAGCGGCTCCACATCTCAGTATATCTCGCCTTATGTAAGGAGCACAACGTTGAACCGCTTACTTCAGCACTTTATGACATATTAGCCTTTGTCCTCTCCCTTGCCTCCCGACTTCGAACTCCAGGGTCAGTCTTCAACTACCTTAGCTCAGTAAATACTTGGCTCACCCCTATCTCCCCCTCAACTAACCTATCTGATTCTTATCAGTTACTTATCCTTAAGAGAGGGATCCTTAAGAACTCACACCACACAGTATCCAGGGCGGATCCTCTCGCCCCCACTGACCTAGCTCGCCTACGTGCGGCTCAGAAGCCTTTGTATTTCTCGTCGCCCTCCTCCTGGGTTAGTCAGATAGTCCAACCTTGTCTCATTGACCGAGACCACGGTAGGACCACATACACTCATGTTCTATGACGTTCTCCCTTGCCGTGACGCCCTCATACTGAGTTTCCGGTCTACCAAGACTCGGTTCTGCTCTCAGCAACCCCTGGTTTTCTCCATTCCAGCCCGCCCGTGTTCCCTCTGCTACCCGCTAGCCGCCTGGTCCAAATATGCTCGGTTTCTCCACCCACCCAGACACTCACCTGCCTTCCTCCTCTCTTCCTGTGCCTACTTGACAAGCTCAACTCTCTCCCATGCCCTCTCCCTAGCCTCCGCCACTGTCCTCCCCCACGCCCCATCACTGACACTACATAGCCTCAGATGTAGTGTGGCACAGTCGTGCCTCGCTGCGAAGGTTCCCGTCTCAGACATTCAAGAGGCAGGCTCTTGGTCCAGTTACGCCATCAACAACTATCTGAAACAAGCCCCTATTACTAATGCCTAGTACACACCTCCCGTATAGGATTCGCGCACTAAAACTCGCGACTCGACCCGACCCGCTTAAAACTGAAAACGGGCTGATTCGTTTTTCGAATCGCGAATCGCAATCGTAAACGGCCGCTTTTAGCACTAAAAACTGAGTTTTATGCGCGAATCGCAATCGCTAGGTGTGCGCGGGGGGCGCACACCTAGCGATTTTTGTGCGCGAAAGGGGCAGTTTTCGATTGTAAACGGGAGGTGTGCGCGCACAAACGGTAGGTGTGTACCAGGCATAAGGCTCCATCAGCACTTCTAATTCTCCTGGGTTAAGTGCTGATTTCTGACACTCTGATTGTTTATTGTTATTGATCTTCACCATGTCAACTCTATTTCACTCCAGAAGCCATAACCGATTATCATTATCCTGATCTCATCCGAGCAATCATTACTGACTCTGAAGCTGCCATCCTGCTTTCCGATTATCCTGACATCACCTGAACTCCATGAACTTCCGGAAGCCAGACTTCCGCATTCGCACGGTGCCAGCCACCTGCACGCAGAGCCAGCCTCTACCACCTCTGGGCACTGACTTTGATTCTGATTACCTTACTCATGACTCTGATCGCTTTTGAACAATTCTGATTAATTAATTACTGATTATGATTCAATAAATTTATGTATATAAACACTTGTTTTGTTCTTCTTCCGAGTGCTGCAAATTACGTATGTTGACACATCAACATAGTTAATTCGCGAACGAGGCTTGTCGAACCCAAGCACGTGACCCTCCCCGCCCACTCCTCTCCACTTCGGTCTTGGCTCTTGTCGGAGCAACTTCAAAATTACCCACACTCCCAACCCTTTTCCTAATCGGGTTAAGTGCTGATTTCTGACACTCTGACTGTTTATTGTTATTGATCTTCACCATGTCAACTTTATTTCACTCAAGAAGCCATAACCGATTATCATTATCCTGATCTCATCCGAGCAATCACTACTAACTCTGAAGCTGCCATCCTGCTTTCCGATTATCCTGACATCACCTGAACTCCATGAACTTCCGGAAGCCAGACTTCCGCATTCGCACAGTGCCAGCCACCTGCACGCAGAGCCAGCCTCTACCGCCTCCGGGCACTGACTTTGATTCTGATTACCTTACTCATAACTCTGATCGATTCTGAACAATTCTGATTAATTCTGATTAATTAATTACTGATTCTGATTAATAAATTTACGTTTATAAACACTTGTTCTGTTCTTCTTCCGAGTGCTGCGAATTACAGTGCACTGGCCTATAAGTTTTAAACAGTGGGATACCTTTCAAGACAATTATTGTGATTAATTGTGAGAAATAGATTTTCACTGCAATGCTGATATTTTGTGTTGATATAAGTGTTAACTACATAACTAAGGAAAGATCGCCTTTATGACACTTCATAGACAAATTTATGATAAAATATCGGGACATTGAAATGTGGCAATTATGAATGATCTATAGCAGCTTGGTACGAAATATCTGATACTTATAATCTAGGTTTGAAATTAATAAAGATAACGATGTCCCTTTACAGTATTGTTCACTGACATGATTCTGTATTTCAGATATGCAACTTATTATTTGCGAAGCAGTCACCGTCTTTGTCGAATGGCGTAATTTATAGCCAGCGGTATCGAAACGTGATTAAATATTGTCTATTAATGTATTTTTCTGTAGCTTAAATCCACCAGAAAGCATGCCTTCCTCGTCTGAAACTTGCGAACTTCTAGAAAACTACAATAACCATGAAAAAGAAACAGAAGTAAGTAGCTTGCAACTACAGTAAAACCTCTCTAACCGACCACCTCCACAGATCGACCACTCCCTATATCGATCGCTTTATTTGGGTCCCAACAATTCCATTGTAACCATATCCAGGGATGAAAGATCTCCGCGCGCCCACAGCACCATCAGCGTAGATCTATAGTAATACGTAGTCAGACGGCGCAGCACTATAAGAGTATACTACTACCATACATGCTTCAAACGGCGCAGCACTATCAGCGTATACCAATATATATATATGAAACCCGACTTCCGGAAATTTTCCGCGATTCCGACAGTGCTAAACCTATGGGAGAATATCCGCATTTCCGCTTTTTTTCGCGGAGATCGCTTTCATCCCCGATATCCTAACTCCTTAATCCGACCACCTCCCTAAATGGACCACTTAAAGTCGGTCCCATGGTCGGTCGATACATAGACAATTGCTGATAGCCAAATATATTACATATACTACCAGGGATGAAAGATCTCCGCGATTTCGCTGATTTCCGGATTTTTCCTGTAGCTATATGTGTATACTAATACGGTGTTCAAACGCCGCAGCACTATGAGTGTATACTAATATGTTGTTTTACGCTGCAGCAGCATCAGCGTATACTAATATGTGGTGCAGATGCTGCAGCACTATCAGCGTATACGAATAATAAATGCTTCGAACGGCGCAGCACTATCAGCGTATACCAATATGTAGGAAACCCAACTTCCTGGAATTTTCCGCGATTCCCTGACAATGCTAAACCTAAGGGAAAATATGAGCATTTCCACTTTTTTCCCCGGAGGCCACTTTCATCCCTGTACTGGATAACATTATTTATATTATTAGAATCAAGAGAACAGTGAATTTTATTCATGTATCATTTCTCAGTGCCGTAGCTCTAGTCTTCCGGCTGTGTTACAAGTATTTACACAACGTTTTTTGAGGTTTGGTTTTACATGATTTTAAACAGTGTAATTAAAGTAGACATGATTCAATAAGTAAAGAATGAGGTACATTAATTCATTTTACGATTTCATTTCTTTTAACCCTTTTCCTCATGATGATAATGATGGTGATGGCGTCAACAGGAAAATCTATGATGAAAAGTTATCCTTAATGTATTGCAATGAGGCTTGCTCAAAGACCCCCTTTTCCGTGAACCGCCCCCCCCCCCGCCAATTCTGTCAATATGTGCGTAGTGGTGATAATTAATATTACTATGCTTTTCTTTCACTTTCCTCTTCATCAGATGCGCAAACAAAAGGATGAACAGGTCACAAAGAAACAGAATCTGAATGTGGATCTGGAGAGTGAATTCAGAAGTCCACTTAAAGAACAAAGCAACAGTTCAAACATAAATATGGTAAACAAATTAATTCATGCTCAAACAGTAAAAGTGATTGTAAATTACAAGTAAATACTAGATAGTACACGCATGTAGCCATCACACACCAACTAGCGTATGCTATAAATGGTAAATTCCCACGAAATTGCCTCATTTAGGTCTTTCCTAAAATTGATTTTTCAATTGGTGCATGGGTCTATACCGATCCATCTGAGGTAGGACCTTTGGTGGGCGGGGGGGGGGGTGTATGTGTTGGGGGGGGGGGTACATTAAGCATGTGTACATTCAGAACATGTTCATGTTTATGGTCAAAGGAAGTGTATATTTGGTTACTTTTTTTTGTTTAAACCAACTTTATGACTACCTTAATACATTGTCTATTATAAAGGAACTATGTGAAACAATCAATCTTTTGTAAATTGGTTGTCGTGTTTTCCGCAGAAATTATTAATAGCAAAATTCATCATTTCTAAGCAAATCGTTTTAATTTGTTTTATCATAACCGGTATTATGATGGGAAATTTTCTTGAAACTACAGTGTGATTAAAACTTGCGCATAAATTGTCTGTCAATCTCAAAGCATGACCAGATTATTTTTTTATATATTTTTTTTGGCCCATTAGTTGTTTAAGCAGGGGAAATTTCAGTCATAGACGACTGGTCTTCCTCATTCCACAGCTGGTCGATAGAAAGCCCGAGCCTACACTTTTACCGACCCAAGGGATTTTTAACCTCCCACACCACATAGACATGGTATGAGAGCAACCGGCCTTTGATGACGCTGTAAGTTATACACAGCGGTGGAAATCCAAATTGGCAGAGCTGGGGGCACGGGGAATCGAACCACCGACCCTCAGATTAGGAGTCTGACCTAGAAAAAAGTCAGACACTCTAACCACTCCGCCACAGAGAACGCCAGATTATAATCTGGTTTTCATGTTCAGTCTGAGCCCTGCACTTTCGTGCCCTGTTGTCAATTCCAGCTTTTGGCAATATCTTGTTTATTAACATCACATAGTTTGGGGCAGTTCTTTTTGCAACTATAGATCGAGTCTTTGGGCACCTAATGTGGATATAGTTTTGAAGATGACTGAAATGTGTTAGTGTTTTATTAAGAACATATCTTATACATTGTCAAAAGGATTGGATGATGTACGCAATTCCCTTAGTTTTTGTTTCACTTCATGTATTGTAACCACATACATAATATATGCACCCTACTGAAAACAAGTAAATGTATATTATATATCAGACCTGCCTAGCGCGGTGGCCTAATCGGTAGAGCGTGGGCCTCACGTGTGGAAGGTCGGGAGTTTGGTTCCCGGTCGAGTCAAACCAATGACTTTAAAATTGGTACTTGTCGCTTCCTAGCCAGGCTCTCGGCATTAATAGGATAGGGCAAGGACTGGTTAGCTCAGTGTCAGGATAATGTGACTGAGTGGGGTGTCGGGTCATGGTGCTGGTGGCCTGATTTCCCAGTGGGGCAGCACTATAAAATCGCCATGAGTGCGCACTGTCACAAGTCGGTACCCATCCTGATATGACCTTAAATGTTGCTAGGACGTAAAACAACAATAACAAACCTGCCTACCGATTTTTTTCGTATTATCTACGAAGCTTTAAGCCGGAGTATGCTGATAGGCAAAATTAAAATTGTGTATGCCAAAATATTTAGGAAAGTAGGGCCTACACCCATTTTTTTTGGGGGGGGGGGAGGGGAAGTACACACTGTTTTCACTGGAGTACCAAATTAGGAAATTGGGGGTAGGCCGCAAGTCTGATATATAATATATATATATATATATAAAAATATATATATAATTATTAATCGCGTATACACACGTTTAAATAACGACTATTTTTGTTGAGAATAGTAATTCAGGACACGAGACGGAGCTATAGTATGGAATTTTATTGAGTAAGATAGTTGTCATAGGGTGGTATAGGTTATATGTATAGGGTCATATCATGTCGGTATCAGAACAAACAATCAGAGCAATCAATCAAAGAACAAGGTATGTATCAGGGAGATGGGTGGGTGGGCGGAAAGAGTTGGAGGTGGTGATGGTCCGGCGTCTGGTTGAGAAGTGCGGGCGTAGGGGGTGGGGAGGCGGAAGTGGTCATAGGGGTGCTGGGTTCTGGCGGTGGCACCAGCGCAGGTGTGGGTGCCGCCACCTGGAGGAGTGGCTGGAGATAGAAGAGGGGGGGGGGGGTCTTCGCATCGGGAGTGCCGCCACCTGGAGGAAACGGGGGGGGGGAGGGTGTGGGATGGCGAGTGTTATGAGGGAGTGGGGGTAAGGGAGGAAACGGAAGGTTGGGAGGAGCGTTCAGCTCCTACTCGGCCCCGAATTATCCCTATTGCCAACCAATATGAACAATTTAAATTAAACCCAATTACTTTCCTCTTCTTTTTATGCCATTCATACCTCAGGAACCACAGCTGTCTATTGTGGAGATCATTAACGGCATCAAGTCATCAGATAGGGACGTGCAGTTCACGTGCATCCAATCAGCGCGCAAGTTTCTGTCACGTGACCACACGCCACCTATTGATGCCATTATTCAGGCGGGCATCATTCCAAATCTTGTTCAATTCCTTAGTGCCTCAGACAAGTAAGTACACTGACAACTGTTTTAATCAATTGGCCGAGCCCACACTGGTGCTATCTTGATGGGGGAACAAATTATGTTAGTTGCAGAACTGATCCTACCAGAGCCCAGCAATGCCATGGTTTATCATTGTGTGCCTGGATGCAAAAGTGGACGAGATAGTAAGAGTTTTATTCCAATAATTTGTCTGCTATTTCCGAACATGGGCATAAACAAAAAGTCTTCAAATGGATGACTGCACTGGTAGTTTAGTGGGCACTTAGAGCGATCATTCAGTACTGTAGGAGACAAGTTTGCCAGGAATCATCACTGCATTGGTGAGTGTCTGCACCTCCAAAGGTTCACTAGGCATTTCTGCAATCGCAGATCTCTCAGTTCTGACGTTGATTACATTAGAAAAAGAGGCTACATGCCTCAGCCAATGCACCCTGCAACTGTGAGATCAGTCAATTTCTAAGCAATAAAGCAATCTAGGCCATATATAATCAAACAATTATGGAATATAATTAACCTTATGATGTCCTGTAGACACAACCATCCTTCCCCCTGCATGGACACTATCATAGTATAAATGACTGATTGTAGGAGAAAATGTTGGTATTTACCGATGTCTCATTTGTGGGACGCCGCCATCAAATTGCATATGATTATGACCTCGCTCTGGAATGCAATCAATGTAGACATCCTGATACAGGTTTTTAGAGGTACAGCCTACCAAATCATGTCATAAGTGATATGATGTTGGTCATCACTTCGTAATACATAGTGCCATAGACATTCTGATATATAGGTTTATACTAGCCTACCAAATGAGTATTATGTTGATGACTACCTAGGAATTTATAATTGTGAGCCTTGACATAAAAAATATCTCTGAACACATAGTTGATTATATGCATTTACATTCTCTGTAAAAGTGACGACCTGGTAATAGTATGACAGAATAAGATCTGAACAATTTTCGCCATGATTATGGCCTTTGCTGCCAACACGGCGTTCAAAGCAATCACCACTAACTAACAGAAATCAGGAGTGGATAAATAATATGATGTTGGTGACCACCTGGGAATACAAGGTGTTGTAGGCGCCCTGATAAGGCCAATAAGCTGACCAAATCAGTAGTACTAGTAGATAAGCAAGATGATGTTGGTGACTGCCTGGGAATACAAGGTGTTGTAGACATCCTCATACAGGCTTATAAGCTCACAAATCAGTAGCGGATAAGTACCTGCACTACACAGATATCAAATTCACGCCTTCATCTGTGACTGATCATCCTTCTGCCCTTTCGTGTTTCTATACCTACTGCACTTTGCCGCTTTGCTGCTGCAGACCGGACTTGCAGTTCGAGGTGCTGTGGGCGCTGACAAACATTGCATCGGGCACCTCGGCACAGACGATGGCGGTGGTTGATGCTGGGGCTGTGCCATTCTTTGTGAAGCTGCTCAGCTCGCCACACAGTAATGTAGTGGAGCAGGCGGTCTGGGCTATTGGAAACATTGCCGGTATGTAGCCTCACCCACCAGGGGCCGTATGCAGGAGTCGGTGGTATTCGGTGTTAGTGAGCCAAAACGGTGGTAGGCGGGAATTTCCCGGTTAGCGGCGAAAAATGGTATGCACGAGGCGGTGATAGGCCTAACACCAAAACCTTAACCGGTGTTACCTTACCCCTGATAGATAGGAGGTATAGCGAGTTCATTAGGCCCAAGTCTATTCAATGCTGTCGTATTTAACAGAATTACATACGCAATAAGTGAAATTTGATCAAATTAACCCTAAATTCGAAGCGATATTAACGCTGCCGCCAGATCAGCGGCGATATTAATATTTATATTTTCAAATCGACGAATGTAAAGTAAACAAATCCCCGCCGCTGCCGCATCGACGTCGCTTTCCATACTGGCGGCGGCGGCGGTTGCTTGCATTCGTCGGTTCGAAAATATTAATATCGCCGCCGTTGCGGTGGCAGCATTAATATCGCTTCGAATTTAGGGTTAATTTCATGAAATTTCACTTATTGCGTATCGAATTCTGTTAAATATGATAGCATTTAATATATTTAAGCCTAATATATGGGTACAGACGCAGAGGGATTTCCCAAATCTATAAATAAATTCACGTTTAGCTATAATGAAAGTGTTACGCGCTCCTGCATACCACTTGACACAGTTCCTGACGTCGGTGATAGCTAAACGATAACAGGCTGTAACACCAAACCCCGCTAACACTGCCTCCTGCATACGGGCCCTGGTGTTGTAATCCACCTACAGTTAGGGGTCCTTCAACATTTTCACAAGTGTACAAAACATACATTTTTTCATGACCCCCCCCCCCCATCATCCACCCGCTCCTTTCACAAAGTGTACAATTTCCGTTGTCATGGCAATCAGTATGTTGCAAATACATTTTGGATGAAACTTGATTTTATGGCCTTGCGTCAATAATTTTATTGTCCAAACAGCATGCATGATATTATTTTTCCAAAATGTAGAACAAAAGAAACTTTAGGTGGACTTGTAACAACCCTTGTATCTAGTATTGTACGTAATTTGGATTTTACTATTTTTGACCATAGATTGTGTAACTGAGTCTGAGCTTTTGCACTCTATGTAGCTATCCTTTGATAGGCCTACTATTATGTGGAGTATAAGTTATTCTGCAAATATTATTTACCTGTAGTTATCTGGTAGCCCTCAGCTGGGAGGGCTGCATGCACGTTGTACTGTATGTATGCTATATTCCTGACCGCCTACACTCCGAGAGATCTGGGCATGGTTAGTTTAGTCCTATGTAGGCAAACCCCAGCCTTAGTAGGCAAACCCCAGCTCGTGTAGATGCACAAGTCTTGACCTCGACTCTGACATGAATTTTGATTTTGAGGCGTTCTTTTGGGAGGGCCAACTAGACGTTTCATTCTCGACCAACCAATTGTTTGTTGTTGTTGCTTAATACAGAAGTAGCTAAATAACATAATTGGTTGTGGACTTTGGTATTTTGAGTAAAAGTTATCATTGAATAATAATGTCAAAATAAAATTGTAACACTTTTTGCCATAAATGTGCCCTTTTCTGCGGACACAGCATAACACCACCATCAATCAATCAATTGCAGGAGACGGCCCTGAGCTGCGAGACTTTGTCATTAAGAGTGGCTGCGTCGACCCCCTCATTCAGATAGCCAGCGCCGATACACCAGTAGGTTGCATCTCGTTTAACGCCTTAAAATATACATATTTCAGTCATAAGATGCCAGATATTCCTTACACGCAGTATGCGGCATGCAGTATGCGAACGGTTTGGGTCCTTTCACCCACACCAACACACATAGTGTCAGGTTTCTCTAACACTGTTGTCTATGGGCATTCGCATTCGCATGCGGCACGGATCACTACATGGACCGATTCAGTATTCGCATGCCGCATGCCGCATACCGCATGTAAAGCTAGGATTCCTTACACACGGCATGCGGCAAGCGGCATGCGGTATGCGAATGGGAAGATTCCTTACACATGGCATGCGGCGTGCGGCATGCGGTAAGCAGCATATAAAAGTGTGCACCCATGTGCCTTTCATTCTTTCTGTCACCAATCGTACCGGAGAACCATGGCAAATCAGTCGAAGTTGTTGAAGGCTCTATTGCGGCAGATGGAGGAGGAAGACAGTACATTCATTGGTATTCATATTTCTGTGCATATGGTAGCATTTTTACCTTTAAGCTAGGATTCCTTACACACGGTAACCGTCAGTCTCCCGATTGGGACGGTCCTAACATCCTAAACTGAGCCATGTTAGGACCGTCCTTTTCGGTCAACAAAACCATTATTTTGTCTTTATGTGTGCTATTTCTACTCGTGGGGGTTCCTACCTTTATTATAACCAAATTATAGATAAGTATTCATATTTTTGTGGCTCTGGTAGCATTTTTAGCAACCCGAACCACCACCACTACCATATGTTTCCACTCAGCAGCCTTGGAGACTGCTTCCTAACAGGTCCGCGCTCTACCTTGTCCTGGCTGTCCGTAATTATCAGTCGCCTCCTCCAGCCTTATATCAATGGACAAATGCGACTGATGCTTTTCTATTCACACCACCCTGTCCCGGCTGTCCGTAATTATCAGTCGCCTCCTCCAGCCTTATATCAATGGACAAATGCGACTGATGCTAATCTATTCGCACCCCCGTGTCGCATGCCGCATGCCGGACCGATCGCTACAGGGACCGATCGAGTTGTCGCATTCGCATTCGCATTCGCATACCGTATGTAAGAGTTGCAGCCCATTGACTTCAAGGCGTTTCGATTTTTTGCCGCATTCGCATTCGCAGATCGCATACCGCGTGTACGGAATCTCAGCTTAAGGAATGACCCCCATTGACTTAGATGCTTTTCGATTTTTTGCCACATTCGCATACCGCATACCGCGTGTAAGGAATGTAGGCTTAAAGCGCGCATTCCTTACACGCGGTGTGCGGCGTGCGTCGTGCTTACGGGATGGGTCCTTTCACCCACACCCACACCCACACCCACACCCACACCCACACACAATGTCAGGTTTCCTCACCACTGTTCTCTATGGCAAACGCAGCAGCATTCGCATTCGCATGCCGCACCGATTGCTACATGGACCGATTCAGTATTCGCATGCCGCATACCGCGTGTAAGGAATCACCCCCATTGCTTTAGATGCTTTTCGACTTTTTGCCGCATTCGCATTCGCATACCGCGTGTAAGGAATCCTAGCTTTAGATGGTAGCTTCTGCACTCCGAAAAAATGTGCAGGCTCCGTACGGGGCCTGGGTAGTCCTGAAAGGGCTTGAACTTCATTTGCCCCATTTCAAGGCCTTTAAAAGCCTTGAATTTAACCCATTTAGGATAATTAGTCTTGAAAAGTCTTGAATTCCATTAAACTGTCCCCAGTGATCTAAATCAGTCTGAAATTTCCATTGGCCATTGTTGTTTATTCCCCTGAAATCCAAATGAAAATATACTTGAATTCCTCTCAAAAACAACTTTGAAAAGCCTGGAAATAGCCTTGAATTTCATATCTTCACGTGTGTTCGGACGCTGAATACACCCTTTAATTGTGTGCAAAATGCCATGTCATAATATTGTCGAATGACAGGCCAGGTAGCAACAGGTATACTTTTTAAAGTCATTAGTTTGTGTCTCGGTCAGAGTTGAATGAAATCCAACGACATGCCATAACGTGAAGAAGACGCTCAACTCACTCCGCCATCCTGTTTGATGATAGGCACGGACATACACCCATTGCATGATCCGATTGTTTTCAGTTTTTTGAAAATATATATATTATGTTAATCATTATATAATCTACTTTGCAGTAACTTTATTTCAGAGGGTTAACTTTGAAAATATTTCAGGTGAAACTATGCTAAATTAAATTTGGTGTACACACCAGAATACTGGACATGTTTTTTCTTAACCGAATTGCAATAGAGGTTTAATGCGTTTAATACCATTACATTTTCGAAACCAAAATACTTATATAGAATTTGATCCAACATATCCAACTTAGATACCGATGTACTGTATATACATCCTGATATGACCATATATGTTGCTAGGACATAAATCAACAAACAAACTTATTAAGCATGTACGATGATGTAGTGTTGCATATTGCCTCGGTAATATGCGTAATTCTGGACCGAGTCGGAGCTGACCCCTCTCCCCCCCCCCCCCCCCCCCCCGCCTCCCTACAGGCGGCGCCACCGGACAGCGCCGGCCGTTGCCAGGAACCAGCGACGCCCGTGACGTCACTTCCCCCCCCCCCCCCTCTCCACCGACCCAGCGTCACTTCACCTCCAGACACCGGACCCACACGACCTCCCCGCCCAATTCTCACCGTCCCACCCGACCCCACTTACACAGCAGACAACACTAAGGGTTGAGGCCCGGGTCACGGCCACACTCCACACCAACTTGCTCCCTATGCCCTAGATAAAAGATTCACCCGGTACTTGTAGTACATGGGTGAACGACAACGTCGTCTAAATACGGGCGAAAATAGCTTTAGTATCATACATAGGCTATAGTAATTAGTATGGACCAGGGAGTAGAATGTCTGCCTCCAGTATCAAATGGATATTTATATAGGCACAGAGTTGGTGAAATGGGAGAGAATGCAAAAAGACAAGATGGCGGCCGTAGAACGCCGTCGATTTCACTTTTAAATCTTATTAAACTAGATATTATATATTTTTCAACTCAAAGGTAGCGGGCTAATAATATGACAGATGGAAAGAATAATTGTTGCTTCTTACATTGTGAAATTAGGCTCTCATTTCATTGACCCGTTTTTTCGACAGCTTTTACATAGGGTTGGTTTGCACCCCTACTGCAGCAGTACGGGGTGAATCTTGTATCTTCTACCTATGCTCTAGACTTCCCTTATTGACCCTATGGCAACCGGACCATTGCCCTATTGACTTCCCCCCCCCCCCCAGAAACTATACCATGATCCAATCTACCTCCCCCGCCCCACATGGACTCATTCTGCACCTGTCATTATACCTACTGATATACAATTCTTTAACTTGTACCGCTCTGATTGCTTATTGTTCAACTGATTACTTATTCTATAACCTGTACCACTATGAATCATAGTATGATTGACTATTCTCACACTTATTACCTATTACCTTTGATCTTCAATAAATGTCCATACTATAGCTCCGTCTCGTGTCATGAATTATGATATGTTTGCGAAAAATAATTTCTTCATGCTTTCACTTCAAATATCTCCAAAGTCCAAGGTTAATAATTTAAAATGAAAGTTACTTCAAACTAAAGGAAAGTCCATTATGACAATCAAGTTAATATATTTATCTCAGAAAATGTCAGAAACTCAAAACCATCGTACTATGCAACTTAAAAACAGTTACACAGTCAATACTTGTCTCTACCTATCCTGGCATTCGGCATTGCTTTATTCTTGTCGCTACCTGGCCTGGCATTTGGCATTACTAGGGTAGGGCAAAGCGCAGTGGAATGAGGAAGAATGGTTGTTTTGTTTGTTGAGGTTTTACGTCCTGGCAACATCTACGGTCATATCAGGACAGGAAGACCAATTATCCACGATTCAAATCCCTGCATAGTCCGATGGTTTTGAGTTTCTGTCATTTTCTGAGATAAATATATTCGGTTGATTGTTATAATCTACCTTACTTTAGCTTGAAGTAACTTTTATTTTAAATGGATAACCTTTGAGATATTTGAAGTACAAACATGTCAAATTAATTTTGGCAAGCATACCAAATGTCGAACACCATAGCCTAGGCTTCTGCAGTAGCAAATTCGATTAAATTGCCTCAGTATTCCCTTTTATGTGGCGACAAATGCTTAATAAGTGCATCAGTATCTAAGTTACATATGTAGATTAAAATCTAGATAATTGTCTTGGTTTTAAAAATTTGATGTTTTCATCAGATTATGCAGCTTTAATCAACTAACACACCAACAAATAGATACATATATAACCGTGTGTAAGATATTTTTTTAATTGCTTTGACGTGTCGGTGTGTCGCTGCCAGATCGTGCTCCTTCGGAATGTCACGTGGACCATCTCGAACTTGTGTCGCAACAAGAAGCCGTCGCCTCCAGCAGCCACCGTGAAGCAGGTGCTGCCCTGTCTTGCCCGGCTCCTGTGCCACCCGGACATGGAGGTGCTGAGTGATGCATGCTGGGCCATGTCGCACCTCACCGACGGCACGGACGACAACATCCAGGAAGTCATCGACATAGGTCTGTTGTCAAAGCACTTCGTTTAATTTGAAGAGGATCAATCATCTCGAAATAGTTTTAGTTAAAGCTGGGTAATCTGATGATAACACCAACATGTTCTAAACTTAAATACCTTAAACGTAGATTTATCCTAAATATCTCGCTCAGATACTTGCGCACTCAATATTTATTGCAGTTTGATACTCCTCTCCATATTCTCCCCTCCCTCCCACCTGCCACCTCCCTACTAGAAATTAGAATGAAATGTATATTGTAATGGTTTGAATTTACGTCACTTTTTGAGATAAATACATAGGTTGATCATCATAATCTACCTCTGTTTAGTCTGAAATAACTTATTTTGAATGGTTAACTTTGGAGATAATTGAAGTGAAAACATGCTAAGATTATTTTTGCATGCTTGTCAAAAGTTCGAAATCATAGGCTTCAGCAGTAACAAGTTAAAAAAAAAAGAAGACTTAGACCCTTTTATGCTCCCATACATGCTTAGTAAGTGCACATGTATCTAAATTGGCTATGGGATTCAATTTTACAATATGTCAAATACCTTTTTCAGGAGTGGTATCCCGTCTAGTCGAACTGCTCATGTGCAATGAAGTTGGAGTTCTGACGCCCGCCCTGCGAGCCACTGGTAATATTGTCACTGGTGATGACTTGCAAACGCAGACTGTGATAGACGCAGGCGCACTGGCTGCGTTCCACGCCCTGCTGCACCATAAAAAACCCAGCATCCAGAAAGAGGCTACGTGGGCCATCTCGAACATCACTGCTGGGACGACTGCGCAGATCCAGTCAGTGATCGATGCTGACATCATGCCCCTCATCATCGACGTAATGGCAAATGTAAGCTTAATAGACTACATCACGGTTCCGACTGCGCATGCACTGAAAACGGTGTTGGGAGCAAAACAAAGGCGTACGGCCATTGAGTTTGCCAATATGCGCAGTGAAAAACATCAGTTTTATTCAAAATTAATAGAAATCCTAAACCCTAACCTTATTATTTTAATATCTTTTTGGTAAACATGTTTTCTATATGTGTTCCAAGCGGTTTGTGCCTATGTGGTGTGGATATAAATAAAAACATGAATAAAATAAGTAAAACTGACTCTGGCTATGGCTCTAACACTAGTCTGAGTGCCAAGATTTTTCTAAATCTAAATGCACATGGCATAAGATGTGCTGACTATATTGATGTAAATGCAATGCTGGATCAAAGATTAATATCTTACTTTATTATATATATTTTTTTAGTTGGTATTCTATGTTTCAAACAAGAGCTGAGATGAGCTGAAACTAGCACATTTCATAGCTGCACTCAGTGTATTAGCATGTGCCATGTGCTTCTGGGGGGAGGGGGGGGTTGTTGTTTTGCTCTGACGCATCCTACAATGCACCGCGCCGCTGGAACCGTGATGTAGTCTATACCCTCACCACATCCCCGGGTGTCGAACGCTGAAAGCTTTACGAGTGACCCCACCCCCCTGGTGGCCTCCAGTGGAACTAGGCACGTGAACTGTCGGAAGCAGAGGCTCAGTGACGCACGCCATATCCTTAGGTTTCAGTGAGGGAAGTTTACCCACTTGGCTTTCACACAACATGCATTGTCAAGTTTATGGTTCTTAGTATTTCACAGAAGGTAGATTTAGTAACAGATTTACGAGTACAATGCATCTCTTGGACTGGAATGATTATTTTAACTTGCATAGTCCAATGGTTTTCCGCTCTTGGTATTATTTTGAGATAAATATATTAGGTTGATCGTTATAATCTATCTTGCTTTAGTTTGAAGTAACTTTGATTTTAAATGGCTACTCTTGGAGATATTTCATGTCAAATTAATGTTGGCGTATATGTCAAGTCTGACTCTATAGGCTTCAGCAGTAATAGGTTCTATTAAAAATAATTAGTAAATGTATTCCCTTGCATGCAGCAACAAATGCTTCATGAGTGCACCAGTATCTAAGTTGGATATGTAGTAGTACTAGTACCAAATCTAGATAAGTGTTTTGGTTTCGAAATGATGCTCTTAATGTAGGAAGGTATGCCATAGTATGTTTACATTTTTTATTGGTTTTGGTTTTAGTGTGCGACTTTAAAATTGCATAGACCGATGGTTTTGGACTTCTGTCCCCCCCCACCCCCCACCCCGGTGTTGCAGTTTCTGTGGCACACCAGTTTGCGAGGGACACATCGCTTCTGCGCATGCGTTAAAATCGAACAGCATCGTCACTAAACGTATAAATGTAATATCATGATTTTGGTAATGTTTTCTATATGTGTACCAAGCGATTTGTTTCTAGGTGGTGTCGTTTTAGAGATATTTCACATTTTCTGTATGAAGATTGCTCATGGCGATTGACAATGCCTTGAGTTTGCCGGTACGCGCAGTGCAAAACATTAGTTTTATTCTAAATTAATAGAAATCCAGAACTCTAACCATATCAATTTAATATAATCTTTTTGGTAGACATGTTTTCTATATGTGTACCAAGCGATTTGTTACTAGGTGGTGTAATTTGAGAGATATCTGACTTTTTCTGTATGAAGATTTGCTCACGGCCATTGACAATGCATTTGAATGGAAGTGTCCCTCGCAAACTGGGGTGCCGCGGAAACTTCAACACCGGCCCCCACCACCACTCAAAGTAGTAGACATCAACATTTTACGACATACCCAGACAGGGTGGTTGGATGAGTTGAGTGTCCGCCTTGGACTGACAAACCCAACCCACCCCTGAACCCCCCACCCTTCCCCATGTCGTTAGCTTTGTATGACTGTGAAGATGCTGAAAACTTTGTAAGAATCCTAAATTCAATGATAATTATTTACTCGCAGGGTGATTTTAAGAGCCAGACGGAGGCTGCCTGGGCAGTGATGAACTTGACGTCAGGCGGGTCGGTTGAGCAGATCACTACACTGGTGCAGATGAACTGCATCAAGCCTATGTGTGACCTTCTCAGTGCAAAGGACTCGAAGCTTGTGCACATCCTCCTTAACGGCCTCACAAACATCCTCATAGTAAGTGAGATTACATTATTGTTATAACTCATATATAGGCCTAATAGCCTCACCAGCATACCCACATAACTTCATTGCATTATCAGTATATAGCCTCACCAGCATACCCACATAACTTCATTGCATTATCGATATATAGCCTCATCAGCATACCCACATAACTTCATTGCATTATCAATATATAGCCTCATCAGCATACCCACATAACTTCATTGCATTATCATATAGCTCATCAGCATCACTAATTATGCATTATCAATATAGCCATCAGCTACTACATAACTTCATTGCATTATCGATATATAGCCTCATCAGCATACCCACATAACTTCATTGCATTATCGATATATAGCCTCATCAGCATCCCCACATAACTTCATTGCATTATCAATATATAGCCTCATCAGCATACCTACATAACTTCATTGCATTATCAATATATAGCCTCACCAGCATACCTACATAACTTCATTGCATTATCAATATATAGCCTCACCAGCATACTCACATAACTTCATTGCATCATCAATATATAGCCTCATCAGCATACCTACATAACTTCATTGCATTATATTGCATTATCAATATATAGTCTCATCAGCATACCCACATAACTTCATTGCATTATCAATATATAGCCTCATCAGCATACCTACATAACTTCATTGCATTATCAATATATAGCCTCACCAGCATACCCACATAACTTCATTGCATTATCAATATATAGCCTCATCAGCATACCCACATAACTTCATTGCATTATCAATATATAGCCTCATCAGCATACCCACATAACTTCATTGCATTATCAATATATAGCCTCATCAGCATACCTACATAACTTCATTGCATTATCAATATATAGCCTCACCAGCATACCTACATAACTTCATTGCATTATCAATATATAGCCTCATCAGCATACCTACATAACTTCATTGCATTATCAATATATAGCCTCACCAGCATACCTACATAACTTCATTGCATTATCAATATATAGCCTCACCAGCATACCCACATAACTTCATTGCATTATCAATATATAATCTCATCAGCATACTTACATAACTTCATTGCATTATCAATATATAGCCTCACCAGCATACCCACATAACTTCATTGCATTACCAATATATAACCTCATCAGCATACCTACATAACTTCATTGCATTATCAATATATAGCCTCATCAGCATACCTACATAACTTCATTGCATTATCAATATATAGCCTCACCAGCATACCTACATAACTTCATTGCATTATCAATATATAGCCTCACCAGCATACTCACATAACTTCATTGCATCATCAATATATAGCCTCATCAGCATACCTACATAACTTCATTGCATTATATTGCATTATCAATATATAGCCTCACCAGCATACCCACATAACTTCATTGCATTATCAATATATAGCCTCATCAGCATACCTACATAACTTCATTGCATTATCAATATATAGCCTCACCAGCATACCCACATAACTTCATTGCATTATCAATATATAGCCTCATCAGCATACCTACATAACTTCATTGCATTATCAATATATAGCCTCACCAGCATCCCCACATAACTTCATTGCATTATCAATATATAGCCTCACCAGCATACCTACATAACTTCATTGCATTATCAATATATAGCCTCATCAGCATACCCACATAACTTCATTGCATTATCAATATATAGCCTCACCAGCATACCCACATAACTTCATTACATTATCAATATATAGCCTCACCAGCATACCTACATAACTTCATTGTATTATCAATATATAGCCTCACCAGCATACCCACATAACTTCATTGCATTATCAATATATAGCCTCACCAGCATACCCACATAACTTCATTACATTATCAGTATATAGCCTCACCAGCATACCTACATAACTTCATTGCATTATCAATATATAGCCTCATCAGCATACCCACATAACTTCATTGCATTATCAATATATAGCCTCACCAGCATACCCACATAACTTCATTACATTATCAATAATAGCCTCACCAGCATACCCATATAACTTCATTGCATTATCAATATATAGCCTCACCAGCATACCCACATAACTTCATTACATTATCGTTATGTATAGCAGGGATGATATTTTTCAGTTTTTAATCGCATTCCCAGGTTTTTTTCACAGCCTGGGGGCATTAAAAACAATATAGGTGTGGTACGGTAGCTAGCCTCTAGGATGGAAATTTGCCGTCGGGATAATAATCTCGGCTTGATTTCCACTTTTTTGCCTGAAACCACTATCATTCCTGTATAGCCTCACCAGCATACATACCCACATAATTTGATTACATTATCGTCATATATATAGCAAAAGGGGTCATCAATCCCTAAAACATATAATCATTAACCACTACGAGATGAAGTAGAGATGGCAGAACCTTCGACAAAGCGAAGCTACAACCTCTACCTAAAACCTGTTCGAACCCTGGTCCAGTCAAACCAATGACGTAAAAATTGATACTTGTCGCTTCCTAGCCAGTCGCTCGGCATAAATAGGATAGGGCAGGGACTGGTTGGCTCAGTGTCAGGATAATGTGACTGAGTGGGATATCAGGTCATGGTGCTGGGAGCCTGGTTTCCCAGTGGGTCAGCACTATAAAGTTGCCATGAGTGTGCACTGTCACAAGTCGGTACCCGTCCTGATATGACCTTAGATGTTGCTAGGACGTAAAACAACAAACAAACAAACAAACAACCTTGGAGGTGGGGGAGAACACTTGTCATCGCCTCAAGATGACAGTGACAGGTGGTGCCCTAATCCAATGGAATTGCTGAAGTGCTAGCTTTTCTGTGTTGCAAGCTCAAGCCTCTTGCCATATGTTTACAAGAAACATATTTAAACACTTCTGAGAGTTGTAGTCTTAAAGGCTACACAATATACAACAGACACCCCAGACGGAGACAGCTGCTGGCATGTCTCCATCCTGGTTAGTGTGATCCGGTGTGCGCGCCAGTAGCATTGGACACTACACTCCGGCCGCAACTGTGTGTCTAAAGCTAAGATTCCTTACACGCGGTATGCGGCATGCGGTATGTGAATGGCATGATTCCTTACACGCGGCATGTGGCATGCAGCACACGACTGGCTATATTTAAAAAATAAAAATAAACAAGTATACTCAATAGTGCACTGTATATTCATATTTTTGTGGCTATGGTAGCATTTTTACCAACACGGACCCCACCACCACCACTACCATATGTTTCCCCTCTGCACCCTTGTGTGTGACCGTTCCGTAATGCTCCGTCGCCTCTCCTCGTCTAAAACCAATGGACAAGTGCGACTGACTGAACCCCACCACCACCACTACCATCTGTTTCCCCTCTGCACCCTTGTGTGTGTCCATTCCGTAATGCTCAGTCGCCTCTCCTCGTCTAAACCTAATGGACAAGTGCGACTGACGTTTCTATTCGCACACCGCGTGCCGCATGCCGCACCGATCGCTACAGGGACCGATCGAGTTGTCGCATTCGCAATCGCATACCGCATGTAAGGGATGTAGTCCATTGACTTCAAGGCGTTTCGATTTTTTGTCGCATTCACATTCGCATACCGCATGCCACATACCGCGTGTAAGGAATCTTAGCTTAATGCTGCATAAGACTAACTCTCTGTTCCATCAATGCTTATCTATCTAAAGTTACATAGTCCGATAGTTTTGAAATTCTGCCATTCTTTTAATAGATAAATATATTAGGTTGATCATTATAATCTACATTATTTTAGTTTGAAGTAACTTTTCTTTTAAACGGCTAACTTTGGAGATATTTGAAGTGGGGAAAAAAAAGCTAAATTAATTTTGGCATGCACATCTCAAGTCTGACATCATCGGCTTCAGCAGTAACAGGTTCTATTAAGTTGACTTAGTGTTCCCGTCTATTCGCAACACTAAATAAGTGCACCAGTACCCAAGTTGGATATACAGGACCAAATCTAGATCAGTGTCTTGGTTTTGGAATTTGTATGCTCTCATCAGAATTTGTATGCATTTGCAGCTTTAGACATCTAGGGTTTGTTTGCGGTGCGGTGATGGTGGTGGTGGGGTTAGGATCAATATAAGAGATCATAACTGACCGCTGTGTTTTTGGCGTTGGCCACCAGGCGGCGGAACAGGTGTCTCAGGTGGAGTGGGTGGCCCTGATGATTGAAAGAGAAGGCGGCATTGAAAAGCTTGAGAGTCTGCAGCAGCACGAGAACCAAGAAGTCTACAACTCGGCCGTCACCATCATTGACAAGTACTTCCTTGAAGAGGTAAGTCAGTCTGTACAAACGCGATGAACATCATTTTGAGTTGGGCGATGTATTCAGATTCAGATAGGTCTAGGGTGTAATAATTAATTATAATTTGGTGGTATTATGTAGGTATAGGCAAATACCCTATAATACTGAGACGGCTCAATCAGCCTGTACTGTGTAATCAAAATGATCAAACCCACCACTTGCTGTGCTGGCTGTTCTCTTGGTTAAACAGTTGCTATATTATATGTATAAATGTACATATGAATGTGAAAGATGTGTGATGATGATGATGATGTGTATTTGTTCATAGCAATTTCATATTGATGTGTATTCATACTTAGCTATCTCATATATAATATAATTGTATGTGTTTACATGTGAAACACCAACCAGCAGCCAGGCTGATCAAACCCACCACAAGGTGGCACTGTGAAATTTACATTACCATGGGAGAGATAGGGAGTGAGCCATCTTAGTATTATAGGGTCTTTGGTATTGGTTATAGAGCAGGGAAGAATGGAGACCACTGTCTTTTGTTTATACTGCTATAGAGCATTATAATAGAGCACAATTTATTTCTGAGAAAATCTTGTCTTTTTATGTTGATTTCTTTCTCTTATGCTACAGTCACAAATGCGTTATGGCGTGCTTGCGGCGACCGTAACTCGCCGCATCGGCCAGACCGTAGGGTGGGTTACAGTCGCCGTACGGTGACCGTACGTTTTTTTGCTTGCCGCAAGCGCTTGCGGTTATTTTAAATCAACGTTATCTTAACTTTGGAAAATCGCAACACCGCAGGCTGCAATCCTGGCAATCCAAACTCAACAACACTACGATCACCTTTGGCGTAGCTAGCTTGTTTGTTTGTTGTTGTTTTACGTCCTAGCAACATCTAAGGTGGTGTTCTCTGTGGTGGAGTGGTTAGAGTGTCTGACTTTTTTCTATGTCAGACTCCTAATCTGAAGGTTGGTGGTTCGATTCCCCATGCCCCCACCTCTGCCAATTTGGATTTCCACCGCTGTGGATAACTTACAGCGTCATCAAAGGCCAGTTGCTCTCATACCATGTCTATGTGGTGTGGGAGGTTAAAAATCCCTTGGGTCGGTAAAAGTGTAGGCTCGGGCTTTCTATCGACAAACTGTCTAATGGTGAAAACAAGTCTATTCAGGCTTATCCATAATAGGCAGTATAAAGTCATTGGTTTGACTCGACCAGGGTTCGAACCCACGATCTACCAACACAGGAGACGGACGCTCTAACTCATTCGGCCATCCCGTCTGGTCGGCGTTGCTAGCAGGGGAGCAACCATTCCCCTTGAGCACATTGCCTTTTGAACAACTCTTTTTGAACTCTTCAGTTTCCTTCCGTGATAAAAGTCGTAGCTTCCTTGTGTTTTCATTTTAAATACAAAATGGGAAATGTAGGCATTAAAGATCTCTACATTATTACGGATTACCACCATTTTATATGTTCACCGATTAACGTTCACAAAATGCCAATATATATATGACAGCAATTGGATAGTCCAAATCCCAATCTTATATGACCTTAGATGTTAGAATATAAAACCCAATCCAGAGTTTGGCATGGGCGATAATATAGTCACAATAAGAACAGTTGAAACCTGGGCCGCGTTCAGGGTCCGTCTCGGAGGTGACGGGCTTGACGTCACGCTAGTCTGAACGGATTTAGCTGTTGGCCGCCTCGAAAATGGTGGCCTCCATAGGCGGCGGCCATTTGCAATGGAAAAGCTGCGCTCTGATTGGATGAAACCACTGAATAACAGCGGCCATTTTCGAGGCGCTTTTCATCTCCAGTCTGAAAAGGGAGGCGTCGCCGAGATGCACCCTGAACGCAAATAGACCAAAAAGCATCACCGAGACGTCTCCGAGGCGCCTCCGAGACGGACCCTGAACATGGCCCTGACTTGCAGAATTTCCCCCGCCCAATTCTCTGGCTGCTAAACTGTTAAAAAAACGATGAGAGAATATCCACATGTTCATGGAAATTCGCCGTTGGTTCTACCAGAACAAGAGTGTTGCCTAACCCACCACTACATACTGTTACTTATATCCGATTCACATTAATTTGTATATCTACCTACTATGGACCAAATTATGTAACTACCATAATCCTGAGTCTGAAATAAAGAACCGAATTGAATATAACACACTAACACCCATCACAATCTACTAATATGCCCCATCTAAGTACCCGCTTGTCTACCTATTTACAATGTAATGTAAACGGCCGGAAGACCAGTGCCTCGGCGCTGAACAAATGTATGTTCTGATGAATACACTGCTTTACAAAAACAAACAAAAACAAAAAGTGGCCCTAGGGTCTCGGCCTAATTTCTGCGTTTTTTGCCACCACATCTTGGTTCTTCTGGAACCCGCTAGGTGGTGCCAAGGTCTCAGCCTCATTTTTTGCCGAAGACCACTTTCATCCCTGATAATGAAATTAAAAGTATTTAGTATGGGTCGTGTCGCCCCGGTGTGGCGTGCTCAGCCGTGTCCCGTGCTCAGCCGTGTCCATCGCTTCTGCGCATGTGCGGATTTATTATTCTTTTTGTATCTCTTATTTCCTACTGCAGGAATTCACCACACTTTTATTTATCTTTTCTTGGCTGGGGGGAGGGGTCTAGAATTAGCCTACTTAGGCCAGGGTTGTAGTGAATATCCAAATAAGTCTTAGTGAAGTGTCTTAGCTGACAGCTTGAATTTGGATGGATTTTGACGCATGCGCAGACGATGCTGTTAGATTCTGATGCATGCGCAGAAGCGATGGACACGGCTGAGCACGGTACACGGCTGAGCACGCCACACCGGCTATGCCCTTGTATCCAAGTCAGTCTCTAGCGACAAAATCTGGTAGCACTAAAGTGCTGTGAACTCAAATCCAAATGAAGATTTTGCACTATTGTACGCAAATTCTTGATTCAAGTCTGGATATTTAGTAATTAAAATCGGTAAAATCATTGTTCCAGTACACTGGTTCCATGACCAGGATTATATGTGTGTAATGCGCTGTCATTGGTAAGCCTGCCTTGTGTAGGAAACAAAGGTAAATAGACTGCCTCGACATTTGTAATTGTAGGCCCTACTTGTGGACGTACATAATGTTCAATACTTACGCTTGCAGGAGGACGAATGTACTAAGCTGCCTTTACTTCACCAGACAAGGGATCAGATTTATAGGTAGGCACAGGAGAGGGTTTTGCATTAGTGATGTACTACTACTAGGCTGCTTTTACGTCACCAGACAAGGGATCAGATTTATAGGTAGGCACGGGAAAGGGTTTTGCATTAGTGATGTACTACTACTAGGCTGCTTTTACGTCACCAGACAAGGGGTCAGATTTATAGGTAGGCATGGGAGTGTTTTGCATTAGTGGTATACTACTACTAGGCTGCTTTTACGTCACCAGACAAGGGGTCAGATTTATAGGTAGGCACGGGAGACGGTTTTGCATTAGTGGTGTACTACTACTAGGCTGCTTTTACGTCACCAGACAAGGGGTCAGATTTACAGGTAGGCATGGGTGAGGGTTTTGCATCAGTGATGTACTAGGCTGCTTTTACGTCACCAGACAACGGGTCAGATTTACAGGTAGGAGTCAGTAAGTATTTTGTATTAGTGATGTACGAGGTTGATTTTACGTCACCAGACAAGGGGTCAGATTTACAGGTAGGCAGGGG
This sequence comes from Branchipolynoe longqiensis, assembly GCA_030323885.1. Taxonomy (NCBI): domain Eukaryota; kingdom Metazoa; phylum Annelida; class Polychaeta; order Phyllodocida; family Polynoidae; genus Branchipolynoe; species Branchipolynoe longqiensis. Next base: position 46,160,368 of record CM059201.1, on the reverse strand, counting down.
AGAGTGTTTTGCATTAGTGGTGTACTACTAGGCTGCTTTTACGTCAACAGACAACGGGTCAGATTTATAGGTAGGCACAGGAGAGGGTTTTGCATTAGTGATGTACTACTACTAGGCTGCTTTTACGTCACCAGACAACGGGTCAGATTTATAGGTAGGCATGGGAGAGTGTTTTGCATTAGTGGTGTACTACTACGAGGCTGCTTTTACGTCACCAGACAAGGGGTCAGATTTATAGGTAGGCACAGGAGAGGGTTTTGCATTAGTGGTGTACTACGAGGCTGCTTTTACGTCACCAGACAAGGGGTCAGATTTATAGGTAGGCACGGGAGACGGTTTTGCATTAGTGGTGTACTACTACTAGGCTGCTTTTACGTCACCAGACAAGGGGTCAGATTTACAGGTAGGCATGGGTGAGGGTTTTGCATCAGTGATGTACTAGGCTGCTTTTACGTCAACAGACAACGGGTCAGATTTATAGGTAGGCATAGGAGAGGGTTTTGCATTAGTGATGTACTACTACTAGGCTGCTTTTACGTCACCAGACAACGGGTCAGATTTATAGGTAGGCATGGGAGTGTTTTGCATTAGTGGTATACTACTACGAGGCTGCTTTTATGTCACCAGACAAGGGGTCAGATTTATAGGTAGGCACAGGAGAGGGTTTTGCATTAGTGATGTACTACTACGAGGCTGCTTTTACGTCACCAGACAAGGGGTCAGATTTACAGGTAGGCACGGGAGAGGGTTTTGCATTAGTGGTGTACTACGAGGCTGCTTTTACGTCAACAGACAAGGGGTCACATTTACAGGTATGAGTGGGTAAGGTTAGCATTAGGGGCGGAGGGTAGGGTTGGGCAAGATGGAGGAATTGCTATATATTTTTGTTCTAACATGTCATATTGGTATTCTACTACCATGATATAATTTCTTTGTTATTGTACTATATTTTGCTAAGTGTTTCTAATGGAAAAACAACGTTAGCAAATGTGCATTTTGTAAACAAATATTGTGTTGTTGAAAAGGGCATCCAGCCCCAGGCTTGGGCCAAGACGCCCTTTAGTATGGGGAGAGACGCCCCCAGGACCATCTTGCCTCAGTGCACATGAAATGAAACCTTTAACTTTAATAGACCAAGAAACCAGGCATGTGATTTCTCCAGTTTAACCAGAATTCCGTTTTTTTCTGGCTGCCGAAACTGGAATTCCGTGTTTTTTAAAATAAATTCCGTTTTTTTCTTCTGGCCAAAGAAACACCTCTGAAATACACATTCGCATTCCTCTTGCGACTCAGTGGGATGCTGTGTGTCCCCACGATAACCTAAACAACATTTCAGGTTTTCTTTCCTGCACCCAATCACATTCTGAAGAAACACACTTTAGTAAAAACACTTAACATGATATTGTGTCAAATACGTGAATATGGGTCCTTATCAGCAGTCTTACTAACTGTGGCCTTATTATCCTAGGAGCCCTGACGAGCTTTGCTGAGTAAGTGTGATCACATGACCACCACGTGACCAAGTGTGCGGAGTCGGAGGGATGGTGGTTGTGCCTGCTGTTTGCTGCCGGTGGAACTACTGTATCGTGTAACACTGTCATGGTGGCGGAATGGACTATTCAACGGGGTCACACCTCGTCAGTACATCACACCTCACACACCACACATCTGTTATTAGTGTCAGGTTCCGTTGTCAATACTCAAAACGCTACTACTCGCATCGTTTTACCTTGAGTTTCTTATGCTTGTGAATGTCATGTATCTTATCTTAAAGACAGCATTTCAATTTCACTCTTTTGTTATGTGTTAAAGTTGCATAGTCCGATGGTTTTGAGTTTCTGTCATTTTCTGAGATATATATATATATTAGATTGGTCACTATAGTCTACCTGACTTTAGTTTGAAGTAACTTTTATTTTAAATGGCTAAGTTTTGAGATATTTGAAGTCCAATGGTGTAAAATTAGTTTTGGCATGCTTGTCAAAACTCTGATACCATAGGCTTTAGCAGTAACAGGTTCTATTAAATTCGCTCAGTATTCCCTTATATGTGGTGACAAATGTTTAATAAATGCACCAGTATCTAAGTTAGATTTGTAGAATCAAATTTAGGTAATTGTTTTGGTTTTGGAAATTTGATGTTTTCATCGGACTATGCAGCTTTAAAGCTCCGACCAAGTTAAACCAAAGACTGAATTTGTTTGGGGTAGTAATTATGGCTAGCTTTAATAGGGTAGGCCAGGGAATGGTCCACTCAGTATCAGGATAATGTGACTGAGTGGGATACCGGGTTATGGTTCCAGCAGTACGGTATCCCAGTGAGGCAACACTATAAAGTTAGACTGTCATAAGTCATTTTGCATCCTGATATGACCTTAGATATTGCTAGGACATAAAATGCCAACAAACCATTTTTTTAAGATGTATTATTGTTGCAATTTATGTGTTACAGGAAAAAATGATCTTATTGATTAGTAAGTTTAATGGACTCAGTGGCCCAATCGGTAGAGCGCAGGCCTCGCGTGCGGGAGATCGGGAGTTCGGTTTCCGGTCGAGTCAAACCAATGACATAAACTTGATACTTGTTGCTACCTAGCCTGGTGCTCAGCATTAATAGGATAGGGCAAGGACTGGTTAGCTCAGTATCACGATAATGTGACTGAGTGGGATATCAGGTCATGGTGCTGGTATCCTGATTTCCCAGTGGGGCAGCACTATAAAATCACCATGACTGCACTGTCACAAGGCAGTACCCATCCTGATAAGGCCTTAGCTGTTGCCAGGATGTAAAGCTCCAACACCGAACCAAATAAATTGTCTTCTAACAAGTGTAAGACAAAGTGTTCATATTCAAAATTCAGGCAATTGGGTTTAACAGATATGGTAGGCCTTCATTGGATGAAATTCCATGAAATCTCAGGCCTGGTGCTCCGCGAAATCGCGGAATTTGGCAAAAAGTAAAGCAAAACAAGCAACAAAATTCCTTGATTGTTATGTTCTCTAGGAATGAATGTGTGTGGTGTCAGTGCATCAGGCTATGGGAGAGGAATAGAAAGTTTGTGGTAGCTTCAAAAGGTCTTTAAAATTCTGTAAATTCAACAACTTCTCGGGGTGCTGCCCCCAGACCCCCATAAGGGGTTCCGACCCTTGATCTTGCTAGGTGGCCTGCGCGGACCCCGGATCCCCAGCAAAATTTGTTCTTGAAAGCCATTTGTTATCAGTACCATGCCTGAATCTCCAAGTATCTGCAAATCCCTTCATTGATGGCTATTGTTGTAGGTTGGCATTCATTCATTTTCAATCTGTACTATCTTTCAATCAATCCTGTGTCAATGCATGGCTGTAGAACACGTACAATGTGACAGGAAATCTTCTAGCAATGGACTGTAAACTATGCAACAGCCATGAGGGTAATATGTGCACTAGATTGTCATTTATCTACTCTACACTATTCCTAATTCAGAACTGTTATGGGGTATCCAGTATGTATGTTCACCTTTATTTAAGAATAATAAAAAAACACCAATATATAAAATGGGACATTAACATTACTAGTTTGTTTTATATCGATATCAGATGGGATGGCCAAATGAGTTGAGCATCCGCTTCCTGCATGGCAGGTGATGAGATTCAAACGCATGGGGTTAAACTCCATGGCCGAGTCAACAACATGATTTAAAGATTGCTTGTGACCTAGCCTAGAGCTTGACATTGGCTCGTAATTACGAATTGTGGGTGATTCGACAGCAGGCCCGAGACCCCCCCCCCCCCTCCTCCCCTCCTAAACCCATGACCTACATTCGGGCTCCATCCTTCAACGTGACGGTTCGTTTTTGCACACTTCCACCCACGTCCACACCCACGTCAAAAAGCTGCACGTACAGCGGAAAAAAGCAAGATGCAGAGGACACGACGCGCCACAAATCCGAGGGGCCGGCAGGCGAAACGCGCCACCAAGAGAGTGGAGGCAGACCCGAGCGACTCGCCTGGCGCCCAAGATGGCGGCACACCTACCAGCCCACGGTCCCCGCCGATCCGGTGTGGTGGTTTCAGCGTGTTCCCGTGCTCAGACGTGTCCCGTTGCTTCTGCGCTGCTTCTGCGCATGCGCGGATTTCGCATCAACTCGGGTCACCTGAGCCACTTATTGGCGCATGCGCACATCCTACAAACTCGGGTCGAATAATTGAATACGCTTCTCCGTGCTGGGGTGGACAATCTTTTTTTTTTTTTTTAATAACCGATAAAAATACAGCAAAATAGGATTTAAAGTATTTTATGATGGCCCAGTTTACCTATATTTCCATTTAATTAATCTAAGTTATTCTTTTTTTGCACATGGCACGTGTATTTGTCGACTCCACTCGCCGTGTTCTATTTGAATTTCTGACGACTCGGATGACCCGAGTCGCCCGGGTAGTGTTAATCGATTACGGCCATCCTTATTAGATTCTGACGCATGCGCAGAAGCGAGGGACACGTCTGAGCACGGGAACATGCTGAAACCACCACACCGGAAGTCGATCCGACCCAAAAAGCCGTCGGCTAGAGCAAAGCAGGCTGACGGGATGGTTAAAATGCAGGCGTCCATCGACGCCATCGAGAGGCGGTGGGGTGCTTTGGAGGCCCACACCGCTCGACAGAGAGACGAGATGGCAGCACACAGTAAGGTGCTCGCGGAAGCCACCGCCGCCAGAGCCAACGCATGCCGCCCAGACTGGTGCACTTATTAAGCATTTAGTGCTACATAGAAGGGTGTACTAAGTCAATTTAATAGAACCTATTTGTTACTGCTGAAGCTTATGAGAGTCAGAGTTTTGACAAGCATGCCAAAACTAAATTTAGCATTTTTGCACTTCAAATATCTCCTGGGTTTGTCAATTTAAAGGAAAGTTACTTCAAACTAAAGTAAGGATATTTATCTTAAACAAAAATGAGATACAAATCAAAACCATCGGACTATGCAACTTTAATCAACGAATGTTTTACCAACAAACATTATGTGTATGAAAGTCTTATGCAGTCACTCGTCACACACGATAATGTATATAAATAGCCTTTTTTTTCTTCTTTTTTGTTGTTGTCCATTAGTTGTTTAAGCAGGGGAAATTTCAGTCATAGACGACTGGTCTTCGTCATTCCACTGCTGGTCGATAGAAAGCCCGAGCCTACACTTTTACCGACCCAAGGGATTTTTAACCTCCCACACCACATAGACATGGTATGAGAGCAACCGGCCTTTGATGACGCTGTAAGTTATACATAGCTGTGGAAATCCAAATTGGCAGAACTGGGGGCACAGGGAATCGAACCGCCAACCCTCAGATTAGGAGTCTGACCTAGAAAAAAGTTAGACACTCTAACCACTCCGCCACAGAGAACATCACATATTATTAATATTGCCATATTAAAGTTGCACTAGTCCGATGGTTTTTGAGATTTTGAGATTTTCTGAGATAAATACATTAGGTTGATCGTTATAATGTACCTTACTTTTATTTTAAGTGGATAACTTTTGAGATATTTGAAGTGCAACCATGCTAAATTAATTTTGGCAAGCTTGCCAAAACTCTGACACCATAGCATTCTGCAGTAACAGGTTCTATTCGATTGCCTCACTATTCCCATCTGTCTGGCAATAAATGTTCAACAAGTGCACCAGTATCGAAGGTAAATATGTAGAATGCAATTTAGATAATTATTTTGGTTTTGAAAATTTGATGTGTTATCGGACTATGCAGCTTTAAGATATCATGGCAGTGTCTATTATGTTTGAAATCGCGATGTATATTATTCAAATTACTACACAATCGCAAAACAAACGACTTGTGCTTAACAAGGTGCACATATTTGCTGGTAGACATTGCTAAATTACAAAATGAGCAGCTGAGTGAATTTTCAAACTGATTGTCCATTGTTGCTATTCAAAATTGCTAAACCACAATGTTGATTGCGCAGTATAATAGCGACATTACGACGCATCGCGCAAACGTCCGCCGATGTAGGTGATTTTTGGCCACTACATTGATGTACGTCAATATGTGTTACTCAACCGTTACGCGTTTGTTAAGCGTACATCGATGTATGTCGATATACGGTGTTCATTAAGGGGGTCACGAAAGTTTTGTGCATGCACAAAACTCGACAACGCGTGTGGATTTTACGTTGGCCGTACGTTATTTATACGTTAGGTGTACGTCGATGTACGTTAGACAAACAGTCAATACATTGCACTATGTTGACATACGTTAGTCGGACGGAAAGGCAGTGGAAACGCACAGTCCTCATATTGACAACATATTTTACTCGTTGGCAACGTGCTTGCGTGGTGAGTCATAATAAGACAGGGCCATAAACTGAGAAAACATTGGAAATATGTGTTGTTGGTACTGTCTCATTATGCCTGCTATAGAGGATTTCCACCACTAACCCGCCCTCCCTCTGATGATGGCAATAACTAATGTGGGTCGTAGATCACTGCAGACTGCTCTGTGGCAAAGTGGTGTGCTGGTACAGGATTTCCACCACCAACGCGCCCTCTGACGGGAGTGGGAATAACTAATGTGGCAAATTGGGGTGATGGTATATGATTTCCACCACTAACCCAGCCATCTGTTCACCTTTTACCACTAGCCTACTACACCGTGACTTTTCACTGACCGATCCCCAGTCACAGCTGTTTTTCTGCAACTCTCCTCACTTCTCTTTCCTACTACTTACCCACTTATTTTCTCTCTCCTGGGCTTCCACTCCACCTGATCCTAGGAAAGTGCTTGCTTGGGGGGGGCGGTCCTTTTCTTTTTTCACTCCTATATTTTCCCCCTTTCTCTGAACCTCCTCTTCCTCTGAACCTCTTCTCCTCCCCTGCGATGTCTGGACTCAAGTTGTTGCTGCTGAAGTGTACCTACGAAAGACTTGTCTTTCAACCACTGGACCGATTTATTGGCTGCCGATACCCATTGCTGCCGGACTATACATCATCAACTTGGGCGTAATCGATTAATCGACTCTGGTCACCCGAGCCACTTTTTGGCGCATGCGCACATCCTGCAGACTCGGGTCGAATAATCGAATACGCTTCTCCATGCTTGGGGTGAAAAAATATGGTGGCCCTTTTTTCTTTTTTTAATAGCCGATATTTACAGCAAAATATGATTTAAATATTTTTATGATGGTATAGTTTATTGATATTTCTATTTTATTAATCTGTTATTACCAAAAAAAATATGTATGACTGGTACCGGTGGCTGTTATCCTGCAGAACGATACCAGCGCAAATGTGACATCATCGCTCCTTGCAAACCCCAGCCAATAGGTGGGTTACTGGGGTCGGGTTGTTTTGCACATGGCACGTGTATTTGTCGACTCCACTCGCGGTGTTCTATTTGAAATTCGGACGACTTGGGTGACCCGAGTCGCACGGGTCATGTTAATCAATTACGGCCCCCATGACTACAAACAACCCAAGCGAGCACCAACTTGCCCTCTGATGGCAGTGGCAAAAACTAATCTCATTGGTACCTGCTGAATGCGTCTGCTCTGGAAAAGGTCCACCTGACTTATTTAAACAGCATAGTCCGATGAAAGCATAGCATTTAAAAAAAATACCAAAACACTTATCTACATGGTGTATTTATTAAACATTTTTGTTGCTGTATTAAATGGAATTCTAAGTCGGTTTAATATAATTTGTTACAACTGAAGTCTATGATGTCCAGTATTTCAACCTGCGTGCCAAATTAATTTGGCATGTCTTAACTAAAATATACATGTAAATATTACTTTAAAATGAGGGTAAGGTAGACTATGATACGTAGTGAGGGAAGAAGCAATAAACTTTACGGAGAAAAGAGCTCTCTACCAGACAAAGAGTAAAGACAAGGAAAAAGGGGAAAAAAGAAGGGTGGGTAGGTGGAAAAGAAGGAGGTGCAGCAGAAGGGGAAGTGAGGAGGGAAGGGGAAGTGGGTTCCGGTCAAGGTTGATATGTGGCGCCACGGGCGGGTTGACCCGAGACGAGAGGTCGAAGAGTGAAGTGGGAAGAGCAGATGTGGTTTTCTTCCCTCCACCCCCCACCCAACACTCCCCCCTCCGCCACGCCGCGAATCAAACGCAATACGAGCATTATGACCAATACTCAGCAGGAAAGAAGCAACAAACAGCAAGCTGAAGTGAAAAGTTTGTTTATTTAATGAGAAGAGACTCCAGGCCGAAGCACCCTCCACTAAAATAGAGGCGAGTGCTCAAGGGGCTCCTGAGGGTGCTTGCTGAGGGTCATATGTATAGACTACATCTGAGGTCCAAGTGCCCTGCGCCTTAATGTCGTCAATGCCCTCGGGCCAGCACCGCGGTGTAGGCCATGGAGACTGAAGGCGTTGGTGGAGGGGATGCTCGAGGCGCAGTGCAGAGGGTTGTGGCCAGGATCCGAGGGTTGAGTGGCAGGCCTGTTGTATCTGGGTTACTGTTTAGATAAACATTGTCTTGTACCTTATCCATTTTGTAGCAACTCACTGCCCCCCCACCCCCCCACCCCCGCACCATTAACAGTTTAGTCAGTTTAGTAGTATCTGATTGGATCCGAGATCTGGAGTCGTGAGCTGTGGTGGGGGCGCCACCTTCACGACTCCACATCTCGGATCCAATCAGATACTACCATACTTGTTTGTTGGGCACAACAATTCAACCAATGAGAGCCTTGCTTTGTTATTTACAAAATGACCCAGAACGTCAGATCCAATCAGATACTAGCTTTCAGACCGTCCAATCAGAGGGCTTGGTATTCTTTTTATAGTCCCAAGACCAAAAATGCTTCCTATTTCCCCAGTCAGCAGCAACTTTACTTAAGAGCATGGCTCTTATTCGCCGAACTGTTGGACCCAACAAGCGTTTATTAGGTAGTATCTGATTGAATCAGACGTCCTGATGCGTGAGCTTGTTCCTGGCATTGAAGAACGCACTTATTCATACATACTCTTACATATTTTTTATATTTTGTTTTTAATTTAGATATGTTGTTGCATCTATTGATCAAATGTCGATTGGTTGCAAACCAATCCTCGACCACTCGCTGACAGATCGCCAACCAATTGCCAAGTGGTCGCAGGTGATTATCAGCATGCCAGGTCGTTGACCGGTTATTGACTGGGTCACCGACCTAGGAAAATGCTACCTCCTTGTAGCAGCTGCAACCTCCTTGCGACCAAACTGGTCGCTCGTAGAATCAGCGACTATTTTGGTTATTGAGGACCACTTTGCAACCCCCTGTTATATATGTGTAATAGACGTATAGGCATGTGGCTAATATATGTTAACGAGATGCAGAGGTTTGGACAAAGGATTATGCAAATGAGATGACGTCATGGAAAGTTCTACAAGCCGGCGGGTTCAGCGAGCCCTAGGCCGTGAATAAACCATTCAGTATCCAGAAGTCAAAGTGTTCAGACGTTGTACTTTCACACACCCCACCCCCATTTCTTTGTGGTCGCAAGCATAGAGTACCTAAGGAATACATGGTAAAATCACGTGACTAGATCTTTAAGGTCCAACACCACTTTCCTGCAACCCCATGTTCCTGTGAGCAGAGAAGCGGTCCTAGTTCCCAACATGCACACGGTGAGGCTACAATGTCTAGTAGTAGTACTAGGTATTCGGTTAATTTAAATATAGGCCCATAGAAATGTAATCTAAAGTTAGATATACTGATGGTATCTGGTTGCTGAAGGCATCTTACGCGACAGGAGATTCTCACAAATAAAGTGATCACCACAGGCCTCCTTCCTGAAAACTGTTCCCGGCACTTCATTTTTTAAATTATATTCTTTTGTATTTAAAGTATTAGAACCAAAATAGTAAGGAACTTAGTAAGGAGAATAACACTGGTTACGGAGAAATTGACTGTTTATTATATAGCATGTGGTATGCAAAACGAATAGGCATGATGATATGGTGAAATCATACTTTATAGGGATTCAAACCAAAAAATTAAACAGGCTTGGAAAAAGACAACCCTCGGTGGGGTCATGTCACAGGATCTTCTATTCGAAGTCATCTGCTACATGGACTGATTTGAGTTCAGGCACACGCAGAAATTGTGAAAACACAGTTGATTACGCACTGATGAAAACACCCCAACTCACCCATGATGGTCTGCATCATGCACGAGTACACACTGAAAGCCATAGTTCCCCCTTTTATCTGATTGGCTGGCTGAAAGTTGCATTAGAGGACTACTTCTGTGTACTGAATTGTTAATTTGTTTAAAAAATAAAAAATAAACGTGGATATTTAGTATTAAGTGTACGGATAGGATATCAGCAACAAATAGTACCAATTGCCAGAAATGTATTAGCAGAATAAAATATGAAAATAGAGCTATCATTATGACACTGCCCTCTGTATAAATAACCAACAAGATCTGTTGGCCTGGTTCTATCCCCCTTTTTCATAGCATGGATTTATAATAATATCACAAACATAATGTTCATTAATGGCACCCAAAATATGTTGTCACACACAAAAGGCCATATATTGTGGTACAAGGCTTCAGCTTTTAAACATTTGAATATGTTTTAAGACAATTGTGATTAATTGTTAGGATTTGTTCTGCCGACATTTCATGGCAATGTAAGTGTTAACCCAGGCAATAAGATGGCTTTTAATGGAATCTTGGCTTTTAATACTATGTTCAACTGTGGTAAATTAGAATTGTGATTAGTATCCATTTAGATATTGTTTCAGTTTATGCTTCAGAGGCCTCTCAATGGGGTTTTATTGGGGTTTCTTTTTTTTCAAGCTTTTAATCCTTCATATTAAAGCCGCATAGTCCGATGAAAGCATCAAATTTTCGAAACAAAACATGATCTAGATTTGATCCAACATATGTAACTTTGATACTGGTGCACTTACTAAGCGTTTGTCGCTGTATACGAGGGAATACTAAGTCAATTTAATAGAACCTGTTACTGCTGAAGGCTATGGTGTGCTTTCCTAACTTAATTTGACATGTTTACACTTCAAATACATCCAAGGTTAGCAACAACACATTTTGTTAATAGAAGTTAATTCACGCTAAATAAGCGAGTTCAGCATTGTCCGTACGCATGTGCGGGTCAGACTTCCGGTCGGCGCTGTAGGTATAAACAAAGCCACGTTTTGCACTGCACGTATGGCCGTGAGCAATCTTCTTACAGAAAAAGGGAAATATCTCTAAAACCACACCACCTAGAAACAAACCGCTTGGAATACATATAGAAAACATATCCCATGACTAGATTATATAAAATTTATATGGTTAGGGTTCTGGATTTCTATTAATTTTGAATAAAATAAACGTTTTGTACTGCGCGTACCGGCAAACTCAATGGCCGTGAACAATCTTCTTACAGAAAAAGTGAAATATCTCTAAAACCACACCACCTAGAAACACATCGCTTGGTACACATATAGAAAACATGTTTACCAAGAATATTATATTAAATTGATAAGGTTAGGGTTCTGGATTTCTATTAATTTTGAATAAAACTAACGTTTCGCACTGCGCGTTCCAGCATTAGGCAGCAAACTCAATGGCCGTGAGCAATCTTCTTACAGAAAAAGTGAAATATCTCTAAAACCAATCCAGCTATAAACACATCGCTTGGTACACATATAGAAAACATGTTTACCAAAAAGATTATATTAAATTGATAAGGTTAGGGTTCTGGATTTTTATTAATTTTGAATAAAACTAACGTTTTGCACTGCGCGTAGTCACGCAGTGATGATGCACGTGGGTTTGTTTATCCCGATGACTTCCCATCAACCACCGCGCGCCCGAGATGCTGAACTCGCTTATTAAGGTAGACTAGATTAAGGTAGAAGGTTATCTCCAAAATGGCAGAAATTAAAAACCATTGGACTATGCGACGTTAATAAACAATTAACCACTCCCACCTCCATATTCACCACTTCAAGGAGTTCTTTAAACTTCTCTGTAGGCTTACTCCAAGTAATCGGTTAAAAAAACAAAAAGACCAGCGAGCTTTGGTCAAATCGTTGCTTTACTCTCCCTCCTCATCAAAGGTACTTGACGACAATAAAAAGTGTTTCCTGCAAAGATTTGCCGACCGTATTTTTTTCGTGATGAAATCATTTAATCTGTTGAAATAAGTCAAATTAGATCACGGTCAAGGGATTCATGGTAAAATAAAAAGTATCTATTTTTAATCCCTACCTACCCGTATATTTTTGCTTGCCTGCATCCGGAAACACAATTTTTCTTTTATGCCTTCTTAATACACTGGTTTGTGGTAACCTAGCAACCTCCCTGACACTCCCGTCCATTGGAATGCGAACATACTTGAACACCAGCTGGAAAGGTTTAAATATGAATAAATACAGATTAGAGCAGTGATACAAGTTAGCAAATGTAAATATACGCTTTATGAAGTTCTCTCCCTCGGTGTTTGCACAAGTAATTATTCAACTCCACACGATTGTAAATATATTATGTACACTCTCCTTCAGTGGCTACAACGACAGCAACGGACAGAAACGACTTATCTTTAAATTATACACTTATCTATTCCAAAAAAGAAAATGTATATGCATTACAGGCGAATAGATTTGGTAATATATACGTATGGCCATATATTTATCTTATTATTTGTCAAATGCAAAATAGAATGCAGCGTAAAGATACTCGGTAAATGATTAGAGAAGGATAACCAGGAGGTAAATTGATCAAATCTGACTTAGCTTTTTAAAAGCCTCTAACTTGTTTAAAGTTGCATAATCCTATGGTTTTGAGTTTATGCCATTTAAAAAAAAAGATACAATTCACGTTGACTTATAATGAACCTTTGAAGTAACTTTTATTATAAATGAGTAACATTTGAAGTGAAAACATGATAAATTAAAGCTGCATCGTCCGATGAAGCACCATATTTTATAAACCAAAACAATTATCTAAAATTGATTCCACATATCTAACTTAGATAATGATGCACCTCTTAAACATTTGTTACCCCATACAACGGAATACCAAGTCAATTTAATAGAACCTGTTACTGCTGAAGCCTATGGTGCCAGAGTTTTGACAAGCTTGCCAGAACTAATTTGACATGTTTGCACTTAAAATATCTCAAAACATAATTAAAAAGTTACTTAAAACTAAAGTATGGCATGTTATAACAATCAATTTAATATATTTATCTCAGAATAATGGCAGAGACTCAAAACCATCGGACTATCCAACTTTAATTAAACTGGTTTACTATGTTCCTTCTATGCAGCAACAAATGCTTAATAAGTGCAATTGTATTGAAGTTTGATATAAAGAATAAACCATCGGATTATGCAGCTTTAACTTATCAAGGCGATGTGTGTGTCGTAGGGGTGATCCAAACTGGGAATATTGCACTCATAATTGGATTCGAACCCACACTTCTTGCCATGACGGGCCTAGCATCTAACCATTAGCCCATCCATGCTCCCTGATGCAATCACCCTATCCGTGCCTACCTGTCTATATCAGTATATGGCTCCTTGCCTGAGAGATCTGTGCAGACTACTACATGTGTGTGAATGTATGTATGTATATATGTATATATGCATGTACACAGGTGTGTATGTATGTGTACATCGTCAAAGCTCACTTGTTGTGTATATATGTAGTGTATGCATGTACGTGTAGATGGCTGCACATCAAACTTCACCGCTACATGTATGTACACAGGTATGTATGTATGTGTACATCATCAAATCTCACTTGCTGTATATATATGTATTGTATGCATGTACGTGTAGATGGCTACACATCAAACCTCACCACTACATGTATGTACACAGGTATGTATGTATGTGTACATCATCAAATCTCACTTGCTGTGTATATATGTATTGTATGCATGTACGTGTAGATGGCTACACATCAAACCTCACCACTACATGCATGTACACAGGTATGTATGTATGTGTACATCATCAAAGCTCACTTGCTGTGTATATATGTAGTGTATGCATGTACGTGTAGATGGCTGCACATCAAACCTCACCACTACATGTATGTACACAGGTATGTATGTGTACATCAAAGCTCACTTGCTGTGTATATATGTATTGTATGCATGTACGTGTAGATGGCTACACATCAAACCTCACCGCTACATGTATGTACACAGGTATGTATGTATGTGTACATCATCAAATCTCACTTGCTGTATATATATATGTATTGTATGCATGTACGTGTAGATGGCTACACATCAAACCTCACCGCTACATGTATGTACACAGGTATGTATGTATGTGTACATCATCAAAGCTCACTTGCTGTGTATATATGTAGTGTATGCATGTACGTGTAGATGGCTGCACATCAAACTTCACTGCTACATGTATGTACACAGGTATGTATGTATGTGTACATCATCAAAGCTCACTTGCTGTGTATATATGTATTGTATGCATGTACGTGTAGATGGCTACACATCAAACCTCACCGCTACATGTATGTACACAGGTATGTATGTATGTGTACATCATCAAATCTCACTTGCTGTGTATATATGTATTGTATGCATGTACGTGTAGATGGCTGCACATCAAACCTCACCGCTACATGTATGTACACAGGTATGTATGTATGTGTACATCAAAGCTCACTTGCTGTGTATATATGTATTGTATGCATGTACGTGTAGATGGCTGTACATCAAACCTCACCGCTACATGTATGTACACAGGTATGTATGTATGTGTACATCATCAAAGCTCACTTGCTGTATATATATGTATTGTATGCATGTACGTGTAGATGGCTGCACATCAAAGCTCTTGTATAGATGTATTGTATGCATGTATATGTAGGACTGCACCAAACCTCCCTCGCCATATTCGCAGTAATGTCACAAAATAGCACCACAGTTAGAAGCCCTTCAGAACAAATGAGCGCAAACTCTCAAATTAATGCCCCGTGACAATATACACCCACTGATAAGTGATATACAACTCCCACCTACCTGCCAGTGTGTCCATCAGAATGCTAACCGCCTAATCGGTTTGTGCGCCTGGTAATATATTGAATGTTGTTGCGGCCACCGGTATGTGCTATTGTTTACCTCAATGGCTATACAGATATATTTTGCATTTAGTATATTTTTGTTTGTTTATTTTGTAATATTGTTATTGCTGCTCTTTTTTCCCCATAATATACACATGATATTTTACAATAAATTAGCAAATGGCCTAGTGTTCCCTAAACATTTAAAGATAATTATTAGATTACTAAAATTCTGATTTTTGTTTAAGATTAAAGATAATATTTTAAATCTTTTTCTACTTCTTAAATCTTTTAAACAAAAAAAGAAATAAGAAACCGGGGGGGGGGGGGGGGGTGTAAATCTTGAGCGCCAGTTTGTAAAGTGGGTGGACAACAGTGATTACAACATTGAAAATTACAGACTACAACGGGAACAAAATGGCGCAGACAAGTTCTCAACGCTTTGTTTATATATAATAAACACACACACACATTATATTTAGTCTTACTTAAAATTAGAACTAGATTGTTGGAGACAAACCTTCTGGTTGTTGTTTACAGCTTATATTTGTATGTGTGTATACATATATATGTATATATATGAGTCAGGATCACGAAAAGAGGCCAATTGGGGGGAAGTTGTCGGCGTCGATCATTGGATGTCGGCGCGTCGATCATCATAATTATAGTTTAGCATTGACAGAGGTATTGGAAAGTCCTTAAATTTATCCTGAATGTAAAGGTAGAGAAAATACAACAACCTTATTTGTTTCTAGGATAATTTAATATAAAACAAAGAAATGCACTACACTTTAAGAATTGCGACACCGACATCCTGGTAAAGTTGTCGGCGTCGATCATTGGATGTCAGCGTTGATCGTCATAATTATAGTTTAGGATTGACAGGGATATTGCAAAGTCCTTAAATTTATCCTGAATGTAAAGGTAGAGAAAATACAACAACCTGATTTGTTTCTAGGATAATTTAATATAAAACAAAGAAATGCATTATGCTTTAAGAATTGCGACGCCGACATCTTAAATAAACCACCAATTGGCCCATTTTCGTGAGGCTGACTCACATATATACATCGTCTTACAAAATAATAATTAATTTCTTCACTCTTTAGGTATCAACATATCAAATACATGCTTAGCCGACATGTAACCGATGTATTATGACAGGAACAGTTGATATGCAAAGATAATCAGTACAGCTAGTTTACTGCTTACAGTGCGGTCAGTACAATGTGTGCCATGGTTACCTGGTAATACCTGAGCATCACACACGTAAGTATGTATGTGTGTGTGTATGTATTTAATGTGTGTATGCATGCATGTATGTATTTATGCATAGTCAGGTTAGTTCAACAAGAATAAGAATTGCCTTTGGTATGGTTGACTCGTGTTTTGTTGAAGACTAGCCTCGGCTATACAGAGCACAGGAAGATGAAGTTATACTATCAATAGTTAGGAGCAAATTAACCTATAGAGTACCGGACGTGGTGATCGAATCGGTAAGAGCTCTGGCTTCCACTGTCTGGGGTTCAAATCCCGGCTGAGTCAAATCAATGATTTACAAAATTAGTACTTGTCGCTACTTACCCTGACGTTCTGCATTAATAGGATAGGGCAATGACTGGTTGGCTTAGTATCAGGACAATGTGACTGAGTGGGATATTGGGTCATGGTGCCAGCAGGCAAGTCTCCCAGTGGAGCAGCACTATAACGTCGCAATGAATACACAGTCACAAATCGTTATATGTCCTTAGAGGTTGCTAGAACATAAAACACAACAAATAAATATATAACTCATCAATGGGTTGTCCAGTAGACGAATTAATTACGCTCCTTCTACGCTTATTTCTTTTAATTTTGGTAAATAATCTTGGATTAATCTTATATTTAAATAAATTGAGGCAGTGGGAGGAGGGCCCTGCCCTCAGCATAGCCTCGGCTATAGCCTTCAATAATGTGATCACTGGTTCCGGCATCTTAGTAACACATGAACTTAATACCTGGTTCTGGCATCTTAGTAACACATGAACTTAATACCGGGTAAGTCTGGCTTCATTACCTATTATTCATCATCTGTACCAATGGTACGTCTTGTGGAACTAAAACTAGGTGGTGTAATGGTTAGCACACTGGCCCGGAATGCCCACTCTAGGCGCAATATTTCCCATTTTCATCACCCCCATGACACATGTAAAGAATACCTGTTAAAATCAGGTGACCAGGTCGTTAAATCCCTTAGGCTAAATTAAATTCTTCATTGACATTGCAATTTTTCAACATATTAATATAGCTTCATCTCCCTGTGCTCAAATAGCCTAGTGGCCAGCATGTGAACAAATATATATATATATATATATATAAAAATATATATATCCACATATATATATACATGCGTGTGTGTGTATACATGCATGTGTGTGTATAGGGTAAGTTATACAAGACTTACCTGGGTATAATTGAAGGATAGCTTCTGTTTTACCGAGGGCTGAGCCCCTGGGTAGTCGCAGTATAGGGAGATAAAGTCTTTCCGGTTCAAGTCAATTTTTACCTATTTCCATTGAGGGTAATAACGTGAGCTAAAGTCTTATAACTCCTTCCTTATTATATATATATATATATATATGTGATATATAAATATTTATTATTCATCACTTCTGTGTCGCATGGAGAGGGTGGGTGTCATGGAGGAACCTATTTTCTAAACAATTTACAGGTCAAAGAACCTTTTCTTCCCCCCATTCATCTTTTGATTCCAAAATTCAGCAGTTTAGGGATGTGCACCAGCATGCACAGTACATGTAGAAGCCCATTGGGGAGGAATGTAAATGCCAGCAGCAGTTTAGCTCAAACAGCTGTAAATACTTCCTATGGTCTTTAGTAATAGGTAAGGTGTAATGTGTCTTTCTAGTTCACCCTAGCCATCAAGGCCTCAGGAGTGATCAGATTTGTGGTTGTAATAGTTAGAACATGTAACAACCAAATCGGTATACTACCGACTTATTAAGCCTTATCCGGTGCCAAAATATTCTGTGGCTGCCGACAATCTTCGTTCTGATGAAGACATTTGACTGTACTACCCTTCACACTGTGTAACTGTAATTGTTACACCTTTGTTGAGTAATTCTTTCCTCTTCACAATTTTTTTTTAAGGGTATTAGAACCCTGGGGAGCACCGGGGTTTCCACCAAAGGGATATATTCTCTCTCACTAAAGCCGTGTTTACACGGGCAAGTTAAGTCGCTTCATATAAATCGCCTTGCCTAGTTCGCCTCACATTCGCCGTGTAAACGCAACTCTGAGGCGGATTAGGGCTGATTCGCTTCATATGATTCACTTTATGTAAACCACCTTGCCAGGTGGTTTATATGAAGCGATTCCGCTGGTTCCCGGGCGGGGATAGTGCTTGCCGGCTACATGCGCAGCTGTAACAATCGCTGGTGCCAGGCAGTGTTAGGGACCGATTAGGCCAAAATCTATTGAATGCGATCATATTTAACAGAATTACATACTCAAATAATGAAATTTAATTAAATTAACCCTAAATTAAAAGCGATATTAACGTAGCAGCTAGATCAGCGTCGAATCGCCGAGTGTAAACTAAACAAATATAGCAGTGCTTGCCGGCTACAGGCGGAACTAAGGCTGCTGGTTCCCGGCGCCGAAACACTTTCAAACTCGCTTCGTGTAAACGCGCCGCTACTTCGCTTCATATGAATCGCTTTGTCTAATTCGCTTCACAATTGCCCGTGTAAACACGGCTTAAGAAGACCCCAGGGCACCAGGTTACCCATACGTAGCCATGTTTAGGGCAGTATGTAATCATTTACCAGGTGCATGCCCCTGTTGCTGCTGGTAGCATGTCTGCCATGTGGTGGCATGCACGTGACCCTGGATTGGTCGGTAAGCATCTTAACACAGGACTTGTGTCCCTGGTGCCATATTTGCGAAGTGCAAAATTACCCAAGTGACCGTGTTTATGTTTCAATACCTATACCAACGGGATCTTGGCCCTAGTGTTGTTGGTGGCATTTTAAATATGTCAAGTACCTGTAGGTGACCATTGTTAGGTCGATATTCCTTTAGTATGGAGCTCTTGCTCCTGGTGCCATCAGTGGTGTATTTTTCATTTTGAAAAATAGCGCTAACCGAGGGTGGTTAGGTCTGAAAGTAGTTAGCACCACCATCTAGTCCCTTGTTGCTGGCGGTGGCATATTTATGAAGTGCAAAATAGCCATACGTAACCATGGTTTTTAAGTCTGAATGCATTCATAGCTTTGAATGCACTTATTAGTACAGGGCTTTTGCTCCTGGTGCGGTCTGTGGTGCATTTGCAATGTGCAAACTACTTGTGAATGACCCTATTTAGGTCTAAATTCATTTAACACAGGGATTTTGCCCCTTTGCCATCAGTGGCGTATTTGTGCCTACCCGTACAAGTTGGTCTGAATACTTTTAATTTGGGGCTCTTTCCCTTTAAGCAATCAGTGGCATATTGTGAAGTGCGAATTACCTGTTAGTAACCTTAGTTAGATCTGAATGCATTCCACCCTGGGCTTTTGCCCCTGGTGCCGTCTATGGCATTGTCATCATCACCATGCTGTCGGTCGCGATGCGACAAAGACTGCTTTCATTACTTGACTGCCGCTTTCCATTTAGCTCTCTGCTGTGAGAGTTGCATCCATGAGTCGGTCTTAATGTCTCTCAGCTTCAGGTTTCTCTTGATGGTATCCCTGAACCGGAGACGGGGGCGCCCTCTCTTTCTGTAGCCAGAAGACAGTTGAGAATAGAGGATCTGCTTTGGTAGCCTGTCTGATGACATCCTCATGAGGTGTCCAGTCCACCGGAGATTCTTTTTGATCAGAAGATCTTCCATAGAGGGCAGCCCCATTGTAGTTGGTGGTAAATTCTGCAAGTGTAAAGTACCCATGATTGACCATGTTTAGGTCTGAATACCCTCAGCACAGGGGCAACCCTGTAAAGAGCATAAGTATTTCTGCAAACAATTCTGGGATTTGAAAGCCCCTCTTGCAGCACGAGGAGCCTTGCGCTACTGTTTAGGCTACTACGTCTGGTGGTTTGGATTATCTAAATACATCAAATATATATAATATATAAACATCTACTCCATGCCATGTTTCTATGACCTCGTCGCTCTCCGGAGCACTCTGTTGCGTTAAATCTGGAGCCTATAAAGGGACTAGTAAAGTTATTATACTGTGGGGAATTTCGTGAGCCCTGCCATCAAGGTGTCCATCCGTGACCTCCCAAACTGGAAGTTTGCGCTCTCTAAAGACCGTCCCATTTTACATATGATATGTACCGCGCAGCTCGCCATAGCGTAGGCTAGTGGGGGAAACTAATGTTCTACGGTTAACTGCCCCAAGTTATTGATTGTGATGCTAACCGTGGGTATGACTCTGTGGGGAGTAGAACCCATACATTCAAGCTTTTGTGCATTATAGACTAACTTTAGTGGGCACAACTGATATATCCGGCTGGGATTGTGAATGCTTAATATCAGCTAACAGCTATGCGATGTGCTATTCGCCATAGATTCGTGTAGGACCCGATGTGATTCTGCCTCAACGTTTACCGTTTCTGGATTTCAAGCTCGCGACCATTCGCATGGGAAGCTTGCACTCTGCCGATTTGTCTAACCCATTGAGGGTTTGGAAATATATCTGTTCGTATCAGCTGAATGTCTAAGTGACATGCTGCTAGCCATAGGTATGTGTTACACGTTGTGTAGTAACCAATGTGGTTCTACTATGTTAAACATGTAGCCCCGACTAGAGCAGTGGCATAAAACGTTAACCGTTTCTGGGATGTGATCTCACAACCTTCCACCTGGGAAGTCTGCACTATACATTTTGGGCCAAGCAGTCCGGTGGCTCGTAATTACCTATGAAAACAGCAGTTGAATGTCAATGTAGGGTGTAAAAACACATAGTTTTCTACAACCCCCGGCTAGTTGCTCTCATCACGTGAAGCCGAGATGTAGCGAGGGACCTGTGTAGGCGCTCCACCGCACAGCAAAGTGACTCTGCAGCGGGATCGCAAGGCACCAAGCGGAGGACCTGTGTGGACTCAGTTAACCGTTTCTGGACGCTTGCATAATTACATAAATGAATATTTTAACGTAGGCGGTGTATGCCGCGGCGTATCCCATCCAGCATAGAATGGCTGCTGCCATCAAAGTGTTACACGCTGACCGGGTGCACACAGGTGTGGCCCATCAAAATACATGGCTCTTGTAGCTGGCCTGGCTGGCATTACCATCTTAGCATTAATGCTTTAGCACGACAAGTCTTGTCGGTGTGGATCGTGATATTTCCATAAGGATGTTTTGTTTGTTTGTTGTTGTTTTACATCCATAAGGATGTGGTTAAGCTGGTAAAGCAGCAGTGAAGCTACTGATCACGTTGGCCGCATCGGTCTGGGTCATAGACCGGAACGTCGGAAGCTTAACCGACACAACCGTGCTATTGGTCGTATTGCTAACTGTGTGAATGACCCCGTGAGGAGTAGAACCCACTGCATTCAGGCTTTTTGTAGATTTACTCACCGTAGTGGGCGCGACTGGTATTGCCGGCCAGGATCGTGAATTCTTTCCATACGGTGGTTAAGCCGAAAAGGTAGCAGAAAGCTACTGATCACGTCCAAACCAAACGCACTCAGCGTTGGCTATATAATGATCTTATAGATCGATCGTTGGAAGCTGAACTGACACGACCAGGGTTAATGGTCGTAATGCAGACATAGGTATTACCCCATGAGGAGTAAAACCCTTTGCATTTAGCTTTTGGTCGTTTAATCTGCAGCATATCAGGAACTGCCGCTGCTGTAACAATAAAATATAACAAAGCCTATCGTCCATTAGGTTAGGCTTGAATGACAATCAAACGCATCCCTTGAGGCCGAACGACCATAGGAGTGGAGCAATCGAACCCATACAGTAACAAAGAATGTGTGTTCAGACGCTATCGACTCAAGCATTGGAATTCGCGTGGTATGCTCACATTTGAAAGCGTTCAACTAACAATTTAAAGCTAAGTAAACAATTTACATAGCGACCAATTGAATCTTGGTATATATATAAATGCATAAATATGCAGCGTAGTTTCATTAAAAACTTTTTATGACATGAAAACAAGCAAAAAACGTACCTTGAACAACACAGCGTTTTGTTGCTGTGCTTGGATTATACTAATTGACTTGAACCGGAAAGACTTTGTCTCCCTGGGCTGTGAATAGCCTGGTGGCTACAGCCCAAGGTAAAATATATATATGTATACATACACAGTAAAAAGACAGAACAACCTTCCACACAGCGAAAAGCTGCACATAAGAGACAGCTTCACAATACCGCCATCAGATGGAGTCATCTGGAGCATGTTGCTAAGTTCTGAGACGCACTGACGTCACGACAAGTGATACTAGTGGATGCAGAAGCCGTGATAATACTAATAGAGCGTTCTTTATACTTCGACACAGCGGGTAAGATTTCCACCCTGCTGGTTGGACAATATACATATGAATGGCTTCACTAGATACTGTAGTGTCTTCAATAGTCCTCTTTCCCCGGTAAGAAGCAGTGCTATCATTCACATTGGCATTAAGCCAAAAATACACTGCCCGCATTCGCACGTGTACCAATTATCGCTCACCATTTTACAAACAGACAACAATCAAACACAGAACTGTTATCTTCTTTAAATAAATATTTGGGCATTTATATATGTATATATACATACACGTATATAGGGCATATATAAATATACACACAGAAATAAGAAGTACGGAAAGCGTGTTTTCAGCTTCAAAGTGCATGTGCAGCCTCAGTCAATTACTGGAAATACTGAGAGTAGCTTCTCATATCTATTGCAGGAACTCTTGTGAGAAATAGCTTCAATCCTAATGTGCTTTACAGTGAGGAATTCATTCACTGCATGTAGAACTAACTTCAGCACAGACTGCGATCAGAGACACTCGAGTAAAGCCGCGAGTATTAGTAACTAGTGAACCAGTGACCTTCTCGTTACTTCCATATGAGCGGGCGGCATCGATCTCACCTTCTGGTGACCTTCATCTGGTCTTCATAATGTTCGCAATTATTCAACTGTCACTGATGACATCACTTTAAACTTCCGAATGAAATTAATCTGAAATTCCATTTCAGAATCGCCTCACCTTAGACATTCATACAAAGTTCTAGTAACATTGAACATCCATTTGACCTTTATGTGACATCCAGTTGACCTTCAGGCGACATTCATTTGAATTTAGGTGACACCCATTTCACCTTCAGGCGACATCCATTTCACCTCCAGATGACATCGATTTAACCTCCAGACGACATCCATTTAACCTCCAGGTGACATTCTTCACATGACCATGACCTTAGTGTAGCGTTCCTATTGACACCTGTTAAGGTCACACAGCGCTAATGACCTCCGCCTGGCAGACAGGCTGGCAGATGTCACCGGGATTCGACTGAAGTGGCCTGCCAGTGGCGCCACCTGGCGATGATTGTTTCACCGAGTGTCTTTATGTTGGGCGGGGGTCGCGGGTCTTGTAGCAGCTCCATCACCAGCTCAATGCCGCCCTCCTTCTCCAACATCGGGCAGTAACGTTCCCCTGCACGAAACAACGGTTCATTCCAGTTGAGCAAAACTCTCCATTAAACTTTTTGCGTGTGTTAAAGCTACAAAGTCCGATATAGCGATAGAGCGAATGGTAGACAGGAAGTGTGAACACTTATTTGTCTCTCACTTTTGTCGTCATTTTTTTTTTTTGGTACATCAGTTGTCCCAAGCAGGGGAAATCCCAGTCACAGACGACTGGTCGTCCCCTCTCCACTGCTGGTCGATAGAAAGCCCGAGCCTACACTTTTACCGACCCAAGGGATTTTTAACCTCCCACACCACATAGACATGGTATGAGAGCAACCGGCCTTTGATGACGCTGTAAGTTATACACAGCGGTGGAAATCCAAATTGGCAGAGCTGGGGGCATGGGGAATCGAACCGCCAACCCTCAGATTAGGAGTCTGACCTAGAAAAAAGTCAGACACTCTAACCACTCCGCCACAGAGAATGCCAGAAAGCATATTTTCTAAACCAAAACACTTATCTAGATTTGATTCTCAGTTGGTTGGTTGTTGGACTTTTACATCCTGGCAACATCTACGGTCATATCAGGACGGGACTGACTTGTGACAGTGCGCACTTATGGCGACTTTATAGTGCTGCCCCACTGGGAAATCAGGCCGCCAGCACCATGACCTGATATCCCACTCAGTCAGATTATCTTGACACTGAGCTAACCAGTCCTTGCCCTATCCTAGTAATGCTGAGTGCCAGACTAGGAAGCAACAAGTACACATTTTGTAAGTCATTGGTTTGATTCAACCGGGAATCGAACTCCCGACCTTCCACACGGGAAGCCTGCGCTCTAGCTATTCGGCCACCATGTCCAGTCAATTTGATTCTCATATTCAACTTAAGATGCTAGTGCACTCAGTTGCTTCATTGATGGGTCTAAATTAAATTTAATAGAACTTCTTACTACTGAAGCATATTGTGTCAGAAGTGTGACCTGCTTGCAAAATTAATTTGGCATGTTTTCATTTCAAATATCTCCAAAGATAACCTTTTAAAATAAAAGTTACTTCAAAGCTTAAAGTGATGTAGATTATAATGATCAACCTACTGTAGTTATCTAAAGAAAATTGGAGAAACTAAAAACCATCAGACTATGTAACTTTAAGGTACAAAGATTAACTATTTTCTTGACACTACTACCCAATCTCACTCCATAATTAGGTGCGTAAAAAATGTGAGCGACCGTCATGTTACGCCATGTTGACACCAAAGGCCATACACAGTCACAGCGAGAATTGCTTATAATTTATTCTGTCAGGTAGTTCCATCACTTTGACACAGAATACAAAGGCTAATTGCAAAATGGTGAACATCAATGTCAAAAGACAGTATAATTTTAGTTAACAGAATGCAAAAGCTAATTGCAATTTAACTAAAATTATACTGTCTTTTGACATCGATGTTCACCTTTTTGCAATTAGCCTTTGCATTATGTGTCAAAGTTTTAAAAGATTACCATTGCATTTTAAGTTCAAATACAATGGTAATCTTTTAAAAGTTACAAAATTGATACAACCCAGCTCTCCTGAGGATAACATTTTTTAAATGTTTCTCCAAGCAGCTACATATGTATTTCTATATCTGTCTTGGGTTATTTAAATAGGCAATATAAAATGCTAAGAAATCAGGAATGGACATAATGAAATATTGACTCAGTCACCACCATTATTACAGGATATGACATTTGGATGACTTATTTTCTATAGGCAATAAGAGGCTAATACTTTGCCAACTACATCATGGCTTAATTTAGTTTGGAAAACTATGCTGATTAAATTCGAGATAAGAAGAGAATAGTATATTGAGTGAGTGCTGACCGTTCTTAAGCACCATGTTGGCCACCTCCCAGGCCGCCCAGTGCATGGAGACGATGGGGGAGTAGCAGCGCAGCAGCTGTAGCATCGGCTCGAAGGACCTTTCAATCAACAAGCACTATGTATTTACCATATACCAATGTGGTCGTCAAAGCATCGGCTCGAAGGACCTTTCAATCAACAAGCACTGTGTATTTACCATATACCAATGTGGTCGTCAAAGCATCGGCTCTAAGGGCCTTTCAATCAACAAGCACTATGTATTTACCATATACCAATGTGGTCGTCAAAGCATCGGCTCTAAGGGCCTTTTAATCAACAAGCACTATGTATTTACCATATACCAATGTGGTCATCAAAGCATCGGCTCGAAGGACCTTTCAATCAACAAGCACTGTGTATTTACCATATACCAATGTGGTCGTCAAAGCATCGGCTCGAGGGACCTTTCAATCAACAAGCACTATGTATTTACCATATACCAATGTGGTCGTCAAAGCATCGGCTCTCAGGGCCTTTTAATCAACAAGCACTATGTATTTACCATATACCAATGTGGTCATCAAAGCATCGGCTCGAAGGACCTTTCAATCAACAAGCACTGTGTATTTACCATATACCAATGTGGTCATCAAAGCATCAGCTACAAGGACCTTTCAATCAACAAGCACTGTGTATTTACCATATACCAATGTGGTCGTCAAAGCATCGGCTACAAGGACCTTTCAATCAACAAGCACTGTGTATTTACCATATACCAATGTGGTCGTCAAAGCATCGGCTCTAAGGGCCTTTTAATCAACAAGCACTATGTATTTACCATATACCAATGTGGTCATCAAAGCATCGGCTCTAAGGACCTTTCAATCAACAAGCACTGTGTATTTACCATATACCAATGTGGTCGTCAAAGCATCGGCTCTAAGGGCCTTTCAATCAACAAGCACTGTGTATTTACCATATACCAATGTGGTCGTCAAAGCATCGGCTACAAGGACCTTTCAATCAACAAGCACTGTGTATTTACCATATACCAATGTGGTCGTCAAAGCATCGGCTCTAAGGGCCTTTTAATCAACAAGCACTATGTATTTACCATATACCAATGTGGTCATTAAAGCATCGGCTCTAAGGGCCTTTCAATCAACAAGCACTGTGTATTTACCATACACCAACGTGGTCATCAAAGCATCGGCTTGAAGGGCCTTTTAATCAACAAGCACTATGTATTTACCATACACCAATGTGTTCTTCACACTTGTGAACAATGAGCAAATCGATTAGAAGGACCAGCCAACTAACAAGTACTGTGTATTTATTATATACCAATGTGGTCATCAAACTTGTTAACAATGACAGTACTAGTTCAAAGCACATGTCCATTAACAAGTACTGCATATTTCTCATATACCAATGTAATCGTAAGTGGTGGAAGGCATTTGTCTCTTTGTCAGACTACATGTCAAGGCAGGTAACACCATAAGGCACGTATTGTGTCGCTATTATAGAGTAACTGTCTAGGAATATAATACAAATAATTCTTTTCAATATGAAACAATTAATGATACAAATAATCCTCTTCAAATTCTTCTTTTATTATTATTAAGACCACTTAATATATATATGTGCCATATAATTTATGTGAATATAAATAATGATTAAGATTCCTCCTTTCATTTATTCTGTGGCTGCAGTTGTCATCTCCACACCCGATACATGCACCTGTGGTGCCAGCACTGGCTCTGTATGACATTATGCATAACTGGTAGCACCATTCATCGCTATGAAATCAAATACCTGTATCTGACATTGCGCCGGGTGTTTAGGTCCCAGCATGCGATAGCTTTCTCCATGTGGTGGATGAGGATGTCAACCGGCATGTCGCTGGTCCAGGCAAGGGCCCCGTCCGCCAGCAGATGCGCCAGGATACTGCAGGAACTGTTGCTGATGTTGGGCTCCGCTACAAGCATACAGCTGAAGATGCTGATGTATTCATCTGCCACCAGCTTACGCCGCAGGTGGGGCACCTCCACCACGTTTCTCTGATAACAAAACATATGTTAATTAATTCTAATTTGCTTTATATTAGAATTGATAAAAGTATGTTTTATTCTACCAGATAAAAGTTCTTTTCATATACATTGTAGTATATGCATAATTGCACCAGAATATTGTTATATGTAATATTGTAATATTATATTATATATTTTAATTCTTGTTTAATTCTTTCATAGTTTTAGTATGTGATATGCAGACAAATTACACACTCTATAAACACTTGTTATTTTACATGAATAATTTCTCTCCCATAATAGTCTCTCCCATTTTTATCTGTCTATTCACATTGTATATGTATTGCCGATCCTTTGCCCTGGCAAATATCAGGAACAGTAGGTGTATATTTCTTCTCCTGACAAGTGTGCCAAGGTTTGCTAGCTCATGCATATTTTGCACACTCTGAACTTTGCCCTTGTAAACAGTACTGAGTGCTCATTTTTGGATTCTCTAAAGCTTAGTTTATTTACTCTTTTTTTTTTTGATGCGGTAGTTATTCTTCCCATAGCGTGTAAGCGCCCGTTACTCTTAGTTAATAGGCCACAGACTACATTGTTATAATCGATGAAAGCGAAGATTGTGATTTTGTATAGGAGTACGGTGCCGCTCTCACTGACATAATACCTCATCTGCAAATAGAGTGATTATTTCTGCATCAGTGACTAAGTGTGGGTCATTGATGAACATTAGGAACGATAGTGGTCCTAATGCTGATCCTTGTGGTACTCCTGTTTTAATTTCCCCAAGGACTCTGGTGAACTGTTTTGCTACTTAACAGATAGTTTGTTATGAATGCTTCTACTCTTGATCCAAGGTCAGCAGCTCTGATTTTATATAGCAGTATCTGGTGATCTACTGAATCAAATGCTTTTTTGAAGTCAAGAAACAACTCAATGGTCAATTCAGTCTAGTCCATGTTGTACAGGCACTTCATCCAACAATGATGCCAATGCCTTGATTGTCGGTCTAGGCTTTTTTTCTGAAGCCATTCTGGTGGTTGGAGAAGTCATTTGAGGATTCCAGAAATTGTTTCATTTCATCATGGACTATCTGTTCTATGATTTAGACTGGCACAAGATTTAGATAGTCCTCAGTACACTGCAAGTCTTGGGGCTCTTAGTCTTAGGGATGGGTGTGACTGTGGCTATCTTACATGGATCAGGAAATATCCCATTGGTTATTACTAGCCTGCACAATGGTGTAAATTCTGTAATTAGTGCTATCATGACACCTCTAATCAACGTGGATTCAGGTTCTTTAAGCTCTGAAGACTTGTGTGGTGATATTTACACAATTACATGATGTAGTAGCTTAACAAGGCACAGTGCATGAAATGTCAGTGAATTTATTTATTTATATATTTTAATTCTTGTTTAATTCTTTCATAGTTTTAGTATGTGATATGCAGACAAGTTACAAAACCTAACATTGGATACTTGTCAGAATCGGTTGTGTGAGTGATGATTTAGTACAGGTAATGTAACAAGGTCAACCAGGTCAAGTTGAGAACAAAGGATTCGCAGGTACATCAAATAGCTTTTATGGACTGATGGAGTTTTATGGAAACCGCAATTAACTTTTAAGGCTAACTGCTCTAGCTGTCACTCACCAGCATGCCGATCATCTTGTTGGTGAGGGAAGAGTCCGTTGGCAAGCACTGCATGTAAGGTACACAGTCAGTTAAGGTCTAGTTTGTATAGAGAATACATTACATAATATAGACCGGTAACCATAGAAAGGAAACTATATATTGACCGGTATTCAAACCCAAGCCCCAATTCTATTCATTGCTTAGCACCTTAAATGGTATCTATCCAAACCATTCACAGCTTTAATTCATTTGCTTCTCCGATACTTATGATATTTTCTTCATATATATATGAGTCAGCCTCACGAAAATGGGCCAATTGGTGGTTTATTTAAGATGTCGGCGTCGCAATTCTTAAAGTGTAGTGCATTTCTTTGTTTTATATTAAATTATCCTAGAAACAAATAAGGTTGTTGTATTTTCTCTACCTTTACATTCAGGATAAATTTAAGGACTTTGCAATACCCCTGTCAGTGCTAAACTATAATTATGACGATCGACGCCGACATCCAATGATCAACGCCGACAACTTTAACAGATGTCGGCATCGCAATTCTTAAAGTGTAGTGCATTTCTTTGGTTTATATTAAATTATCCTAGAAACAAATAAGGTTGTTGTATTTTCTCAACCTTTACATTAGGGTTAAATTTAAGGGCTTTCCAATACCTCTGTCAATGCTAAACTATAATTATGACGATCGACGCCGACAACTTCCCCCAATTGGCCTCTTTTCGTGATCCTGACCCATATATATTTTGTTGTTGTTGTTGTTGTTGTTGAATTCGTTGATCTGCTATAAAACATTTGTTTTATTTTATGTTGCATTACTTCATTAAGCAGGGAAAATTTCAATTGTTGACAATTGGTCTTTTTCATTCCACCACTGCTTGCCCTATCCTAGTAATGCCAAGTGCCAGGCAAGGTAGTGATGACTATCAGCTTTTGTAAGTCTTCGGTCTGCCTCAGCCGGGAATCGAGACCCACGCCCGCCCGCATGGTCCATAGGTGAGGTACATCTTGACACAATGACCTTGAACTTGAACTTACAGTCAGTGACCTGGAACTATAAAGCCAGATGTTACGCTAGTAAAACAACAAAGAAAGGACTACATTTTAAATGAAACCGGATTCGGTGGCCAAATCGGTAGAGCGTAGATTCCCATGTGGAAGGTTGAGAGTTTGAATTCCGGTCGAGTCAAACCCATGACTTACAAAATTGATACTTGTCACTACCTAACCATTACTAGGATAGGTCAAGGACTAGTTAGCTCAGTGTCAGGATAATGTGACTGAGTTGCAAATCAAGTCATGGTGTCAGCGGCTTGGTCTCCCAGTTGGGCAGCACTATAAAGTCACCAAGAGTGTGTACTGTCATAAGTCGGTACCCATCCTGAATTGATGCCAGGATGTAAAACTCCAAGTAACAACAACAAATGAAGCCGATACGTGAGAGCAGACATGCCATACACGTTAAGATCACCTAGATATGTCATCGGGTTCAGATATTTTTACTGGACCTGCGTCGCCTATGACAAGTTCTGGTTACTTACGTGGTAACACTTCATGAATGTAGCAAGTCCGTCCTCAGTCAAAAAGCGCTCACAGTTAGCGGGCGACATGTCTGAAAAGTAGGTCAAATGGGCACGTGACATAATGTACACAAAACAAGTCTCATTGCTAGAAATTGTTTGCTTTTATCCTCCCATTTCATCTCTGAGATATTTAAAATGAATAATTATTGTTTATAGTAAAAAATAAGCTTTTTATTTAGTTTTTTTGTACCTATATATTAATATAGCTTTATCATTTTAGAGCTCCAATTATCCATGGGGAGGAAGCGAAGCAGAGATGGTGGCATGGATAAAGAAAGGAAGAGAGACATGGAGGGAAGAAGGAAGACAGTGAGGCCACTTGGGAGGGGGAGAGAGGGAGAGAGGGAGGGAGAGAGGGGGGAGGGAGGGAGGGAGGGGGGAGGGAAGTAGGGCACGTGGGAGGGGGAGAGAGGGGGGAGGGAGGGAGGGAGGGAGGGCGAGGGAGGAAGGGAGAGGTGGGGAGGGAGGAGGGAAGGGCGAGGGAGGTAGGGCACGTGGGAGGGGAAGGGAGGGATGGAGGGAGGGGGGAAGGGGGAGGAGGGAGGGAGGGAGGGAGGGAGGGAGGGAGGGAGGGAGGGAGGGAGGGAGGGAGGGCGCGTGGGAGGGGGAGAGAGGGAGGGAGGGCGCGTGGGAGGGGGGAGAGGGAGGGAGGGAGGGAGGGAGGGAGGGAGGGAGGGAGGAGGGAGGGAGGGAGGGAGGGAGGGAGGGAGGGAGGGAGGGAGGGAGGGAGGGAGGGAGGGAGGGAGGGAGGGAGGGAGGGAGGATGGGCGGGCGGGCAGGAGGGCAGGAGGGCAGGCGGGCAGGCGGGCAGGCGGGCAGGCGGGCAGGCGGGCAGGCGGGCAGGTGGGCAGGCAGGCAGGCAGGCATTCGCCGACACACTGAGCAGTCACTGACCGGTGAGACTCCACAGCACGCTCCAGGCCCGGAGCAGCACGGTGTCGCCCTCCCTGTCTGGGCCCACCGAGCAGTTTATCACCTTCAGCATTTTCTGTCGAAATAAATTACATCCTTACAATGAAACCATAGCAGACTGAGTACACACCATCCAACCCCTGTATCTTATTTACCTTAATGTCTTATTTGTTAGACTGAGATATATTTGTTAATTACCTAGTTGTCATATCAGGATGGGTACAAACTTATGATAGTGTGCACTCATAGCGACTGGGATATCAGGCCACGGGAACCATGATCCAGTATCCTCCTCAAATCACATTATCCTAATACGGAGCCAAGCAGTCCCTTCCCTATCCTAGTAATGGCAAGCGCCAGGCAGGTAGCGACATGCATCAGTTTCTGGGGTAAAAGTGGTATCCGGCAAAAAAAACGCAGAAATTGAGCCGAAACATTGGCGCCACCTAGCAGGTGCCGACAGAACCAAGCAGTGGTTATTACACCAATGGCGAATTCCCACAAAGACGCAGATTTCCTCCCATAGGATTAGCAGTCAGGGAATCGCAGGAAAATGCTAGAAGTTAGGTTTCAACTGTCCTTATTGTGACTATTATTACCCATGCCAAACTCTTTATTTCTTGAATTTATGTTCTAGCAACATCTAAGGTCATATAAGAATGGGGATTCAAACTCTGCCAATTTGGATTTCCACCACTGTGTATAACTTACAGCATCATCAAAGGCCAGTTGCTCTCATACCATGTCTATGTGGTGTGGGAGGTTAACAATCCCTTGGGTCCGTAAAAGTGTAGGCTCAGGCTTTCTATCGACAAACTGTCTAATGGTGAAAACAAGTCTATTCAGACTTATCCATGATAGGCAGTATAAATCTTCAAGAAAACTAACCAATTACTGTCATATATATTGTCATTTCATGAAATTAATCAGTGAATATCAAAAATCACAAAATCCGCTAAATGGCGATATTTCATCCCTGTTTTATAAGTCTTAGGTTTGACTCAACCAGAGATTTATCCCACGACC
This sequence comes from Branchipolynoe longqiensis, assembly GCA_030323885.1. Lineage (NCBI taxonomy): Eukaryota > Metazoa > Annelida > Polychaeta > Phyllodocida > Polynoidae > Branchipolynoe > Branchipolynoe longqiensis. The sequence continues at coordinate 46,127,686 of CM059201.1, read as the reverse complement.
TACATGCGAAGTCAGCACCCTGAGCTCACCCCCCGCCCTCATCCCCATGTCCAGTTGAAGAAGGCGGTGTGTAGTTGTGGTACTACCTTGATGCAGCCATGGCGTCCGGCAAGCTCCTTGTAGGACACGTCCACCTGAGACGACATATGACGCAGGATGTACAGCACCGTCTGCACGAGCGGCTGGTGGCTCAGCGCACCCGAGTTGGTCGAGATGAGTGACGTCATCATCGCCAGCACACGCTCATACACAAACAGCTGTGGAGGGAGGGCAGAGCACATTTAGTATTGGAACTCACTTGTGTTTTTAAAGGGCATAACTCGCTTCATTGGTAGTACATTCCCACATGTTACAAAGCTTGTCACAATCTTGGTCATGGAACCAATACACAACTACAGTAAAACCTCTCTAAATCGACCGACCTTGGGACCGACTTAAATGGTCCATTTAGGGAGGTGGTCGGTTTAGAGAGTTAGAATATCCTTACAATGGTATTTTTGGGACTCAAATAAAGCGATTGATATAGGGGAGTGGTCGATCTGTGGAGGGGTCGGTATAGAGAGGTTTTTCTTTAGTAACATTAGTAGTACTAGTAGTAGTAGTACGTCATCACAACCTTAAAAATTGGGGTCACGGAACCAATACTAAATAGTAGCCACCTCTATTACACCCTTGAAAATCTGGATCACGGCACCAATAGGCAAGTAGTACCAGTAGCCACCTCTATTAGTCCCTTGAAAATCCGGGTCACGGCGCCAATAGGCAAGTAGTACCAGTAGCCACCTCTATTACACCCTTGAAAATCTGGGTCACGGCACCAATACACAAGTAGTACCAGTACCAACCTCTATTACACCCTTGAAAATCTGGGTAATGGCACCAATACACAAGTAGTACCAGTAGCCACCTCTATTAGTATTACTCCCTTGAAATTCTGGGTAACGGCACCAATAGGCAATAAGCAATAAGCAAGTAGTATCACTAATAGTAGTAGCTACTTATTACAACCTTGAAGAGCTACTTATTACAACCTTGAAGGATCACGGCACCAACATACAAGTAGTAGCAGATTTTGAATCTGAATCTCCTAAATTTACAGCTGGTGTTTTCACGAGCTAGGATTTGTGTTAACTGATGCAGTATTGTGTATGCAACTTTTGGTGTGTTCATAATTCTAGGCGTGCCATGGTACTCGTGAGTGAATTGGGGTCGATTTCTTGCGGTTTCCAGTATATATCCCTTTTACCATTACTACCTCACCCCAATTTTAAAATGTTTTTGATTTGGTTTTATTGATACTTTCTTTTCTCTTTTGTTGTTGGGGTTGTTCCGATTTTGAAGGGGAAAACACACACACACACACCCACACACACCCACGTGTCTCAGGACAGTATGGTGGTTGCTTTTTTATCGAAACACTGCTGGTCTTCCAGCTCTTCTTCAAGTCAGGCTAATTTACACCCAAAGAAATGGTATAGGGCCTACAGAGCATATATATTAGGATATGATCAAAGTAACAATTCAATGCACAATTGGCAGCATCTACCATAATGGATTACTAATACGCAGGGATGAAAGAGGTCTTCAGCAAAAAAAACGCGGAAACCAAGCTGAGAATACACTGACGACGAATTTCCACGAAAGCATGGCTCTTCTCCTAATCAAGGTATCGCAGAAAAATGCCGGAAGTCAGGTTTCAACTAGCCCTGTGACTGTATTATCGCCCATGCTTAGCTCGTTCTTGTTTGGGTTTTGTTTTAGCTACATCTAAAGTCATATAAAAACAGGATTTAAACTACCCAACTGTTGTCATACATACATCCTGATTCCTTGGAATTTTGTTTAACGTTAATAGTTAAATATAAAAACTCGCAGAAATCTCTGAAACCTCGGAGATCTTTCATCCCTGAATACGTACTTACAAGTACCACTGCATTATGGTGACACTGATGCAGCATGCAGGGCAGCGTACACCATTTCTGCGTCTGTATCTGCAATTCTTTTTCGTTAATTTGCTCAGTTTTCTATTAGAAAGGAGCCTCTCACCAGATCGTTGGCCAAGTCGAAGTAGGACAGGGTAGCGCAGCATTTTCTCATAAGCTCAGCCTTGCTGAAGTGCGTCTTCTGCCACTGGCATTCCATCAGGTCCAACAGAGCGAAGATGATCAACCTGACGCATGTGCAACTTTATATTAGAAATATTCCAATCATTCTCATCAAGCTACTAGAATCACTGAGCACATTAATTTGAAGGGGCAGTAACATGGCCAACACAATTATTATGATTAACTGGTTTTTTTTTGTCCATTAGTTGTTTAAGCAGGGGAAATTTCAGTCAAAGACGACTGGTCTTCCTCATTCCACTGCTGGTCGATAGAAAGCCCGAGCCTACACTTTTACCAACCCAAGGGATTTTTAACCTCCCATACCACACAGACATGGTATGAGAGCAACCGGCCTTTGATGATGCTGTTTAAGTTATACACAACGGTGGAAATCCAAATTGGCAGAGCTGGGGGCACGGGGAATCGAACCGCCGACCCTCAGATTAGGAGTCTGACCTAGAAAAAAGTCAGACACTCTAACCACTCCGCCACGGAGAACGCCACTGTTACTGATCATAATTTGCATAGCTTGAAATAACCTATTCTCTAGGAATTATTTAGAGCCCACCCATGATATGAGGGTGTCTGTAATCAAGCTGTAGCTATTAATATTGTCATAGGGTGATGAAAATGGGAAGCCACATATCTTGGCATTTTAGGGCTAGCGTGCTAACCAGTATACTTGTCCCCCTGGAACTGTAAGTCTTTTAAATGGTTTATATCTATCAGTCGTTTAATGCTTACAATTACATACATACAAGCAATGCACTTACACAGACATACACATAGAAATGTAGAGCTAGATATATCTGTAATTAATAATTTAGGTTCTAGTTGCTACCTGTGTTTATATCTCTGATCTTGGAGCCAGGGAACCGTCACATACTGATAGTCACTTTATTTGTTTTATCATTTACAAAATATTATTTATGCCTGGGATGGTTCAATAATCATTGTGATAAATAATAACTCGGTATTATACAAACTTAGTCCTCGCTTCCAGAGTTGACACAACTTGAGTTTCAGCTGAGCGCGACTGCTCCAGAACTACTGGATACAGAAGCCGAGCTTAGAGCTCTTTAATGGTTGGTTGTTGGAGTTTTACGTCCTGGCAACATCTAAGGTCATATCAGGACAGGTACCAACTTGTGTCAGTGCGCACTCATGGCGACTTTATAGTGCTGCCCCACTGGGAGGCCAGTATGCCAGCACCATGACCTGATATCCAACTCAGTCAAATTATCCTGACACTGAGCCAACCAGTCCTTGCCCTATCCTAATAATTTTGAGCGCCTGGCTAGGAAGCGACAAGTATCAATTGTTAAGTCATTGGTTTGACTTGACCAGGGTTCGAATCCCACAATCTACCAAAACCGGAGGCTCTTTAACATGATCCACTTTGTGTGAGTGAGTCAAATAAGCAACTGGTGTCAGCTAACAAAACAAACACCCCCAACCTTTTGGTTTGCGGTCCGATCCACTGCCCCTTGACGATCCCCTTGTGCAGGAGAATGGCGAGACTCAGTCTGAGAAAGGGAATAGAGTAATTCAGCAAAGAATAAATTGTTCCACATGGTGTCCATTGCAGAGGAATTTATATAGATATTAAAGCTGAAATCCGATCAAACATCAAATTTTCAAAACCAAAGCAATTATCTCGATTTGATCCTACATATCTACTTTAGATACTTGTGCGTTTATTAAGTATTTGTCGCCACATAGAAGGGAACACAGAGGTAATTTAATACAACATATTACTGCAGAAGCCTATGGTGTCAAAGTTTTGGCATGCTTGCAAAATAAATTTGGCAAGGTTGTACTTCAAATATCTCAAAAGTTAGCCATATAAAATAAGTTACTTCAACCTAAAGCATGGCATTTATAACGATCAACCTAATATATTTATCTTTGAAATGAAATCGACAAAAACTCAAAACTATTGGACTACACAACTTTAACCAAAGTGAAACTTTGTGATTGGAATATCTAGGTTAAAGCTGCATAGTCCGATGAAAGCATAAACTTGTCAAAACCAAAACATTTATCACAGGTTAGGTGACATACCTACTCACTCAATGCCAAAGTGTTGTTTGTAATTACATCTGCTCTATTTTCTAATTAGTCTGCAGTTATGTAACACAAATGTATTGTAGGCATTATATTGTCCAATTACAACTGTATATATTTTATTGTCTTTTTTTTCTTTTGCCTAAATGGGGTATACAGTAAAAACTCACATAGAGTAGTGCGCTATGGAGAATGAGTTCATGTTGGCCTGCAGAGTGTCCAGAATTATCTGAGGAGAAAATGGCAGAAATTGTTAAGAAATGTGACAATGGCACATACAATTAAAGGGAAAAATCTGGACTTTTCGATAAGATAAGAAAATATCAAAGAATTCTCTCCTTACCATGTCACCCAACATCTAATTCTTAAGTTTTATTATTAATAGCATATTAAGTCGTGAATTTTATATAGGCATAACACAAATTCTTTAAAAGCTACCATCAAACAGTACAAGAGATACCATGACATTGTTCATCTAAACATAACTTTAATAGCCATAACAGGATGGCCGGATGAGTTGAGCGCCCGCTTCCCGCGGGGCAGGTTATAGGACTCAAACCATGGCAAAGTTAACTTACACATTTATACTTACCGCTACTTTGCGTAGTGCTCTGCATTACTAGATTAGGACAAGGAGCAGTGGAATGAAGAAGACCAATTGCCCGCGATTGAAATTTCCACTTCTTACTCAACGAATGTAAGAAACCTTTTATAAATACTGTAAAGATCGACTGGAGTGTTTGCTGGGCGTATTGAAATGGCCTGCTCCTTATTGTCATACAGACTCGCTGGGTTTGGCCTTGCGCCGCCTCACCTTGAGTGCACGCCTGTTCTGCTGGTCCGAGTACTCCATGCTGCGCAGCGACATGAGGAGGGAGGGGAGCAGCATGGTGATCATGCTCTTCCGGACTGCGTACACACTCCCAGCACACAACAGCGGCTCGACGCCCCATGCCCCTGCTGCCTGGAAGGTGCAACACGAAGGGCCTCTTTGAAGTAACACCTACACTACTAACATAGTTTCTGAGGCCTACAGTTTGAGAGGTCTACAGAGTAGCAGTGTTGCAATCGAACTGCCGCGGCCGGGGGCGTGCTCATAGGGGCCGTAATCGATTAACACGACCCGGGCGACTCGGGTCACCCGAGTCGTCAGAATTTCAAATAGAACACCGCGAGTGGAGTCGACAAATACACGTGCTGTGTGCAAAACAACCCGACCCCAGTAACCCACCTCTTGGCTGGGGTTTGCAAGGAGCGATGACGTCACATTTGCGCTGGTACCATCCTGCAGGATAACAGCCACCGGTACCAGTCATACATATTTTTTTTTGGTCATAACATAGATTAATGAAATGGAAATATCACTAAACTATGCCATCATAAAAATAGTTAAATCATATTTTGCTGTAATTATATCGGCTACTAAAAAAACAAATAAAAGGGCCACCATTTTTGTCACCCGAACGTGGAGAAGCTTATTCAATTATTCGAGCCGAGTCTGCAGGATGTGCGCATGCGCCAAAAAGTGGCTCGGGTGACCAGAGTCAATTAATCGATTACGCCCAGGGTGTACACATCACCGAGCGCCATCTGGTGGTACATCCGCGAACCAATGGTGAGTTCCCCCGCAAACCTCAGGGGGGCAGCAGAGTGCGATCCTTACACGGACGTATATACGTGGCATAGGGTCACATTTCAATTAAAGATTTAATCACCTGATTTAAATATATATTCTTTACATGAACAGAAATATTCGCTTTATCTTAACAAAATATTCAAATTCTAGAAATATTAACTCCATTACAGTTAGTACTAAGAATAGCCATGGGATACTGAGTTTAATAGACATGGACCGATCAATCCTCATCTATTGAGTCTATAATATGGTAGAGGGAAGTCAAAGGGTTTTAATTCACTATTAGTCAACGTAGGCTTTGTGATTCTTTGCACAGGGACCTTTGTTGCAGTGAACTATTTGTTTTTAGCATTTCTCGATAATCAATAATCCATCAGTCTAAACATTTCAGTTATATTTTATAGGCAAAGCCTATGAAGCTATGTCAGCATTCTCTGGCCTGTCACTCTAACAGCTGAGATAAGTCATTAGGGCTGAATTACCACATTAGTCATGTCCTGCCGACACAGGCTCTCATACCTTGGCGCCACCTAGCACGTTCCAGCAGAAACAACGGCGAATTTCCGCGAAAATGCTGATATTCCGCCATCGGATTTGCAGCCAGGGAATAGCGGGAAAATGTCTGATTGATTGATTGATTGGTGGTTGCCTTACGCCGTGTCGGCAGCATAGGCCATATTCACGGCGAGAAATGTTTGTTTTTTGTTCAAACCATCGCTTTTATATGTAAAAGCAGACAATCAATTATGTGCCAATAGACACTCATTAAATTAAAAAGTTCACAATCATATATTTGTGGCCAAGGGAAACAAATTCCCATAGAAAAAGAAAAGTTTTATTAATAATTGAGTAAATTATATGAGGTGGTACAGTCCAGCTGCCCTCAAAAAGGCTAAAATGTTTTCTTGTTTTACTTTAGTAAAAAGGTCATGCAAACTGTCTGCAGTGTAAAATTGTTGGCACAGTGCCAAAAAATTGATACAGCTTAGTCAAATGTGTTTGAGTGTCAGCGGAGACTGACACCCAAGAAAATGCCGGAAGTCAGGTTTCAACTGTCCTTATTATGACTATTAATATATTAACACCCATGCGGAACTGCTTCTTATTTAGCGTTAATGTTCTAGCAACAACTAAGGTCATAAGAAGATGATTCAGACGAACCAATTGCTATCGTATACATTGGAAAATCGCGGATTTCTGCGAAATCGCGGAGAATGAGTTAAGTTGTGTTTGTCTGTGTTACTGCCCCTTTAAGTACTTAAAGTTGCATAGTCCGATGGTTTTGAATTTTTGTATCTTTTCTGAGATAAATATATTAGATCGATCACTAGTATCTACTTTACATTAGTTTAAAGTTACTTTTATTTTAAATGGTAAACTTTTGAGATAGTTTGAGTGCAAACATGGAAAATTAGTTTTGGCAAGCTTGCCAAAACTCTGACACCATAGACTTCTGCAGTAACAGGTTCTGTTAAATTGACTCAGTATTGCCTTCTACGCAGAAACAAATGCTTAATAAGTGCATCAGTATCTAAGTTAGATATGTCAAATCAAATCTAGATAATTGGTTTGGTTTTGAAAATGTTATATTTCATCGGACTATGCAGCTTTAACTGCATCCCTCTTTTACATTCCACTATTCTGCAAGATGTTTTCATCTTTAATATTTATATGGTCCCCTGCTTGTCTGTGCAAAACAGGATGTAGTGTGAAATAGAGAGTTGAACCGAATACAGACCATTCTGGCAGGTATGTTACATGGGGGTTCTTCGAAGCCAGGACACCCGAGTAAACCGAGGAACTCAAAATGGCAACCTTCCAGCCCCTTGATGCCGCAGATGCTGGAAAGAACAATGGGAACTTAATGAGTGCTTGGAGTTTTACATCTTAGCAACCTCCAATTCCAGACAAGGAATGCTGGTAGATCGTGGGTTCGAGTCCTGGTCGAGTCAAACCAATGACTTTAAAATTGATACTTGTCGCTTCCTAGCCAGGCGCTCGGCATTATTAGGATAGGGCAAGGACTTGTGTGCTCAGTGTCAGGATAATGTGACTGAGTGGGATACCAGGTCATGGTGCTGGTGGCCTGGTTTCCCAGTGGGACAGCACTATAAAGTCGCCATGAGTGCGCACTGTCACAAGTCGGTACCCGTTCTGATATGACCTTAGATGTTGCTAGGACGTAAAACAACAACAAACAAACCAGACAAGGAAAGGTACCAACTTGTGACTGTGTCGTTGGTGACTTTTATAGTAACTAGACGGGATGTCTGAAGACGTCAAGAACTTGAGTGCCCATTTGGCAGGGGTTCCAACCTTGGCCGAGTCAAACCAATGACTATTTATACATGCCACAATGTAGCTTGGCACTTGGCATTGCTGGTATAGGCTAAGGTGTAGTGGACTGAGGTAAACTAATTGAACTTCCCCCTGCTTAATCAAACAATGCATAGATGAGAATGGCCTGATAAAAAGAATTAAAAAGAATCATAAAATATTTTCTGAAGTAACGGAAGAAACTGTAATGGTCGCAATTTTGTACCATATCTGGAAATATCGGGCAGATAAAAATCCTGAATTCTCTATAAATCCGGAAGATTCTCATCTATGATAATGTCCGACTGAGATACTGTGCCATTGTCATCATATACAAAATAATCACTGTCACATTATTCTAACGCAGAGCCAATCAGTCATTTCCCGATCTTACTAATGGCCAACACTGACAATTTTTGTGTGTGTTTTTTAAAGCGTTGTTTTACCTTGGATAGGGATCGAATCCACAGTCTTATGATCTGGAAAGTGGGTATTGTACCGCTAGGCCATCTTGTTTGGTTATTTCAACAGAAACAGTTATTGAGGTAAAATAAGGTGTGATTAGTAACAAAAAAACAATTAATATACACCCCTCAATATGTATATACGGTGATGCCCTCCATTGTGAGGTGGTTGCAGCCATGGGGTATAAGCACTAGACATACTCACGTAGGTCCCGAAAACATGCCTTGAATTTAAATTATCACGTTATCTAGGAATTCATACAAATCTGCGCAATTACCATTCCATTTTTAAGATTTGATGACCTGCAACTAACTTTTACTAAGCACAATAATACCTTTAAGAGGACCTTCGGGAGACTGTAACCTCCAGGGCCCATATGCATGGAGCAGAGTTAGCGACGTGTGGTGTTAACCGTCTGACAGGGTAGCTATCCCCGGTTATCAGGGGCATCGCGAAGTATGTCACGCCGTATGCATGGGCACTTAAACGGTTCGTGTTAGCTAAAAGTGAAGTTATTTATAGATTTGGGAAATCCCTCGATTCGACAATATGAATAACACCGCCTATGCGGCGGCGGCGGCTGCGTTAATATCGGTTCGAATTTAGGGTTAAATTGATCAAATTTCACTTATTGCGTATGTAATTCTGTTAAATGATAGCATTGAATAGATTTGGGCCTAATATATTGCCACTGATGCGGCAGCGGCGACAGTATGGATAGCGACGTCGATGATTTGGTTAGTTTACATTCGTCGATTCGACAGTACTAATATCACCGCCAATGCGGCGGCAGCGTTAATATCGCTTCGTTTTTAGGGTTAATTTGATGAAATTTCACTTATTGCGTATTTAATTCTGTTAAATATGATAGCATTGAATAGATTTGGGCTCCATCCTGACACTAACCTAACACTAACACCGCTGTAAACCTGCTATGGGCTGGGGTTAGAATCTCCGACTTTAAACTTGCGGTGTTAGGCCTAACACTGCTCCAGGCATAGCGACTTTTCGGCGCTAAACCAGAAATCCCGCCTTAAGCGGTTTGGCTGGCTAACACTGCTCCATACATATGGGCCCTGGTGGCCCCAGGAGACGGAGGCTGGGGTTAGTGAAAAACATTGCTATTGTAGCTGCCTGCACTGGGGCCATATGTATGAACAACTTTTTATCGGCTCCAGTGTTAAGGGCCGCCGCCGGGTTAGCTAACGCCGGTGTTGGTAAATGGGTCACGGGGTATGTACGGGTGCAAAGCGCAGTGGTGTTAGCTAAACTAGCAGTTATTTATAGATTTGGGGTATCCCTCTGAGCCTGTTCCCGGCGAGTACCGCTATTTGCCAATATCGCCGTCGATGCGGCGGCGATTTGTTTTCATTCGACAATATGAAAATTGCCGCCGATTTGACGGCGGCGTTAATATCGGTTGGATTTTGGGGTTAATTTGACCAAATTTCACTTTTGGAGGATGTTATTCCGTTAAATATGATAGCTTTGAATAGATTTGGCCCTCATATATCGCCGCCGATGCGGCGGCGGCGATTTGTTTATGTGGTATAGAAAGACATTATATAAATATTATTTAACGGAGGGCTTTAGCATTCATCCCGAAATGCTCAGTCGCCCAGCCCGCTGGCAAACGCAGTGGCCTGGGCGACTCGGGTCTGCACTCAGGTAGGCAGGCCCGCGGCGAGCGGCCACTGAGCAGGCACAAGCTCTACCATCACCCTCACTCTCGTCTGAAATTTTGACCATAATAAAACGGTAGGCTAATTTGTTTGGCCAGCCAGAGGTATCGATCTCAACCAACATACGTCTTACGTTATCTCTTACGGAGTCTATAATAATATTCGACAGTATGAATATTGCCGCCGATGTAGGTGTGGCGTTAATATCGCTTAGATTTTTGGTTTAATTTGACCAAAATAATGTTATTTGTGAGAATAGTTTACTCCTTTGCTTTGCCGTCGATACCGTTTTTATATGAATAACGCCGCCGATTCGACAATATGAATATCGCCGTCGATGTAGCTGCGGCGTTAATATCGCTTCGATTTTGGGGTTAATTTGACCAAATTTCACTTTTTTACTATGTTATTCTGTTAAATATGATAGCATTGAATAGATTTGGGCCTAATCGGTCCCTAACACCGCCCTTAAACCTGCTACGGAGTGGTGTTTGCCTAACACAGCTCGAAACGTACTAACTTTTCGCCGCTAACCTGGAAATCCCGTCCAAAACCAGTTTTGCCTCGGTAACACCGCCTCATGCATATGGCCTTGATCTCTCGTTCTCTTTCCTCCTGGCTGTTGCTGGACTGAAAAGTGAAAACGAATCACCCTATTCTAGCAACGGTCATTTAGAAAATGAACCAACTGACAACGGATGGGTATGACATCCACCTGTGCTGGGTGCCTGGCCATGCCGGCATACAAGGAAACGAACGAGCTGATCGGGCTGCGAAGAAGGCCCTGAACTGAGATCTTGAACCGTGTCTGATCCCTCACTCTGATCTGAAACCACTAATAGCCACCCACATAAAATCCAAATGGCAAGATGAGTGGGATGAAAACACTAATAAACTTAAAGAAATTGAACTATCTGTGGGAAAGCCACCACAGACTCATGTGGGAGGTCGGTGGGACCAAGTGGTCCTTAGCCGCTGCCGTATTGGCCACTCGTGGCTTACACATGCTTTTCTGCTCAAGGGGGAACCTCCCCCTGAATGTATTGGGTGTCAGTCCCCGCTGACACTCAAACACATTTTACTAAGTTGCATTGATTTTTTGGCCCTGCGCCAACAGTTCTACACTGCAGACAGTATGCATGACCTTTTTACTAAGGTAAAACAGGAAAACATTTTAGCCTTTTTGAGGGCAGCTGGACTGTACCACCTCATATAGTTTACTAAATAGATTCTATCATTTAGTAATAAAACTTGTCTTTTTCTATGGGAATTTGTTTCCCTTGACCACAAATATATGATTGTGAGCTTTCTAATTTAATGAGTGTCTATTGACACATAATTGATTGTCTGCTTTTACATGTAAAAGCGATGGTTTTAACAAAAAACAAACATTTCTCGCCGTGAATATGGCCTATGCTGCCAACACGGCATAAAGCAACCACCAATCAATCACTCAGGCAAGGAGCCATGCAGATAGTGTAGCCGTGGATAGGAGGGCGACATCAGGGTGTCTAGGTGGTGTAATTGTTAGCACACTGGCCCAGAATGCAAGAGATGTGGGTTCGATTCCCGCTCTAGGCGCAATATTTCCCATTGTCATCACCCCCATGACAATAATTGCTTTATAAAGGTTTGCATGTCAGTGTGAAACATAACTAGATGATAGAGGCGTCCATAGAGGGTCTTCTAAGGTACACTCGAGTTATAGGGCCGGGGGGGGGGGGGGGCGATAAGGCTAGATTACAGAGGCATACAAATAAGCTGTTTCAAACTACAGTAAAATCTCTCTAAATCGACCGACCATGGGACCGACTTTAAATGGTCCATTTAGGGAGGGGTCGGTTTAAAATACAATGGTATTGTATGGGCATTCGCTGGGGACTCAAATAAAGCGATTGATATAGGGCAGTGGTCGATCTGTGGAGGTGGTCGGTTAGAGAGGTTTTACTGTACTATGAGTGCAGCTGGTGGGAGACTCACTTGCTCTGGTCGGTATGGCTGTCGGTGTGGTCGTAGGGCACGGCGATGTTGGTCCCAGACAGGTCTAGTGCGGTGAGGTGTGGCAGAGTGGCCACCAGGTTCCGTAGGTACACATCTCCGTACCGGAACATGTGCGAGTCGCGGTGCGACGTGCTGATGTCTAACTTCCTGCAATGCAATTGCAACTTACAAAGATTCTATAGAGATTTTAATTTTTTTTTTAAATTTTATTGGTTTCTTGTCCCTGTCCATAACATATAAGTTCATGATAGAACTTGTTTTCAATGCTGAAAAGCTTTAGTCGCTAGTTTGTGGCTTATTGTCTTGTATGGTTTGTTCGTAATTTGCATGCGTATTTATCTCAGCACTACCCAGGAGCTTCCTGATCCACAATTACCATTTTTGATAGGATATCTCAATCAATCGATGATGATATCAGAAGTCATGTCGGAGCAGGGTTCGAATGGTTGGTTGATTGATTGGGGTTCATGAACTAGCCACATCCCAGTTGTGAAAGTGTGCATTGGTGCTGGCTTTATACTGGGATAGTATGACACCCTGGACCGATATCCGACTCAGTCACATTATGCTGATACTGAGTCAACCAGCCCTTGCCATACCTAGGAATGTTGAGCGACTGGAAAGTTTCGACAAGTATCGACTTTGTAAGTCTGGCTGAATGAACTGGAATTTGCTGAACAAGTACACTGGTCTAAGTAAATTGCTGAAATTTTCAAAGTCCATTTGTACCAATTTACATCAATCCATAGACAACACTTGTAAAAAACCATTTTTGTGGCATACATCATGTCCACTCAAATATACTCCAAGTTCAAAGCTACGTAGACTTCCTTTTAAACTAATTTGCAATGATAAAAGTACTTTCAATTTTCACCAGGATACATGATTTGTTTACAAAATGAATTACAACATTATTTACCTTTTGTAGGTAAAGAGATTTGGCTATGCTACAAATACTTGAAACTTGCCTCAATGATTGCAGTTTGGAAATATTGTTGAAGGCAATTTGCAGAGAGCGGATGGGAACACTGTGGAGGATGAGTACGATGAGTTGAGAAAGTTCCCTCAGCCACACCAGCGAGTCCACAAGTACTGGGCAGTGTGAAAGGTCAAGGTAGGTCAAGGTCACAAGGGGACGACACAGATGTTCAAGCAGCTCAGGAGTTTTGTGCCTAATTAGGCTGAGCGATTGTATCGTAAGTGAACGCAGTTGAGGGCTTGCTAACCGCACTGTCACTGCTCCGTCCTCGTGAGTCTGCTTTAGTTTTGTCATAACCAGGTCGATTACCGAAGGATCGATGGCACTTATATCACCAGCTGCAAAAATTGAAAAACCCGGGTTTTCCACCAGCCCTGAGATTAAGTCGTACTTGAGAAGCCCATCAGCGTTATGTATCGCTAAACGCTTCAGATTGGTGCCATGTTCTTGGATCCCCAACCAACTCTTCTCTGTTAACCCATAACCCCAGATCAGATCCAGCTCTATCAGGTTATGTTGGAGGATCCAAGCAAGTCCGACATCGGTTGTGTCACTCGTGTCTAGCTTCACACGGCATAAAGGTGCAGCAGCGACATCCGCAAATATGTGCAAGATGCCATCACCCATCTCCGTCTTCAGCTCCTGCAGCATTGCAATGAGGTCTTCCGTTATCTGTGGAGGGAGGAAGATGCCTGGCTTGAGGCTCCACCACCCTGTTGCATAATCAAATATACAGAATGCCTGAAGGTTTCCGGCCAGGCTGCGCACGCACATCCGGCACAAACTTTCCACGACAGTGTCGCCCCCTACGGCATCCTCGCCACCGCCAACATCTGGCAATGAACAGGCCATTATGTCACTAACTGCTAACTGTGATATCACAATACTGAGGACGGCCTACCTCAGTACCATATAGGTATTGTGGTCAGTGATTTCACCCAACATTTATTTGTGGACTTGATGGTTGTGAAGTTCCGTTTTCATGTATGTGTGTATAGTCTCGAGCTGATTACAATGCGAACACGCGTGTGGTGATACTGTAGCAGCACAGTGGCAGTTTCCTCTTCGTCATAATAGTTTCATGAAGCACAAAGTCTGACATCCACTAGAAGGAGGCATGGCGGCGGTCCATAGATCAAAGCGGCCTCGCTTATAGAAACTTACACCAGGTGCCCATCCTAGACAGACAGTTGACCTTGAGGTCTCCATCTCATGGGGTCACCAGAAGATTATGGTCTCCTGGTGGTCCTCTCATTACACGTAGTTGCGGGTCATCAAATCTGAAAAAGATTAAATGGATATTCTTAAATGAATCCTTAAATGAAGTTATAATTAAATTTCATGGCATTTTTTTTTTTACAAACTTACATATAGCACTATGAGCTATAGGTCTACCATATGGATTCAACCACCTCACAGTGGAGGGCATCACCTCATACATTGACTGATCACCTCACAGAGAAGGAAAACAGATAATACTTACATGACACATGTATGACTTCATACTTACATCTGAGCAAATAACGGGCTGCTAATCAGCATTATAATAAATAAATAGCACTCAAAATATACTGATTTATTTTTTAAATCACTCTGCTCACCTATTCGGCATATTCTTACAGAGGTAAATTTGCGCATTTTAATGATAAAATAAGACTTTATGATGTATGTATGCGTAATAATCCGCGCGAATAATACTTATCTATAACTGCTGCCACTTAAGTAACATATTTAAATAATTTAACACAGGTAGCCACAATTATATACGAATCACAGTGTCAGTGGGGGTGTCATCTCACACATAGATCTATAAAAGATTCACCCTGTACTGCTGCGGTAGCCACAGAGTCAGAGGTGAATCTTT
Source organism: Branchipolynoe longqiensis (assembly GCA_030323885.1). Classification (NCBI taxonomy): domain Eukaryota; kingdom Metazoa; phylum Annelida; class Polychaeta; order Phyllodocida; family Polynoidae; genus Branchipolynoe; species Branchipolynoe longqiensis. Next base: position 46,112,571 of record CM059201.1, on the reverse strand, counting down.
TATCTATCCTACAGTTACACATAAGCTGTGTTCACACGGGAAAAGTTTAAAGCGATTTAGACAAGGCGAATAATATGAATCAATTTAGAGGGCCGTTCACACGGACCGAGTTTGAAAGTGTTTGAAAGTGTGTCGCGTTCACACGGGCAGTGCTTGAGTCGGTTTAAGGCGGAAGTGGATATCTGCACATGACTGTTTGGACCAACAACAATGGCGGAACAGATAGGGCGTAATCGATTAATCAACTCGGGTCACCCAAGCCACTTATTGGCGCATCGGCACATCCTACAAACTCGGGGCGAATAATCGAATACGCTTCTCCACGCTCGGGTGGACAATTTTTTCTTTTTTTTTTAATAACCGATAAAACTACAGCAAAATAGGATTTAAAGTATTTTATGATGGCCTAGTTTAGCTATATTTCCATTTCATTAATCTAAGTTATTCTTTAAAAAAAACATATATGACTGGTACTTGTAGCTCGTATCCTGCAGGACGATACCAGCGCAAATGTGACATCATCCACTTGCATTCACAAGGGCAATATAAGTCGAATCATAAAATTTGGTTCATATAAACCACCTACACAAGTGGTTTATAAAATCAGAATAATATGATTCGAATCAGCCCTAAACCGCCTCAGCCGCGCGTTCACACGCCAAATGTGAGCCGAACTAGGCAAGGCGATTTATATGAGTCGAATTAACTGCCCCGTGTAAACAGGGCTATAGTCTATAGCTGTATTCACACGGGCAAAATCTAAAGCGATCTCCAGGAGGCGAATCATATGAAGCGATTTAGATGCGCGTTCACACGGACACTGTGTGAGGCGGAAGTGGATATCTGCGCATGGCATAGATAATATGTCATGTCAACCAAATAAGTAAGAACGTCTCGTTTCATGTAATTCATTTCCTTGCTTGTCCAATGTTGGTGTACAACTCAGCTGTTTCCATTAATGGTATACTCGGGCAAACAGATCACTCTTAATATGATTTAAGTACATGCGACAATGAAGTTGAATCTAATACAGATTAGTCTCTATTTATGATTAGATACCCCAATTTACAATTACTAAATTAGGCCTCAACCCATCACCACCCACCCTCCCTTTACTAGTTACTAGAACTCGTTGACGCTGGTTTTCTTGTTGCCCCACCCTCTATTTAACATAGGCTTAATTATTTTTATTTTACCTGCTATTTCCCAAATACACTGTCTAGAGTCCACTGATTTAAATGTCAGAATAGGATCAAAGTGCATGCATAAATGATTCAATGACTGTCAATAGACAGACAATAGACAGAATATTAGCACCGCTACTCGTTCAGGAATCAGGGGGCTTGTCCGATGACGTCATAGAATAGCGGTTTCAGTGGCAGAATTATGCAGTAAATAGGTCGTGATAAACTGTAGGCATGTTTCACAGCGATATAGTAGTCTTCTATTGATAACTCGCGCACAGAATTGGACAATAACCATCCTTCCTTACCGTTCAATGAATCACCAGAATTGTGGAGTACAAACACATCAACCATCAAAACATAACCGGCCTCACTATGAGTGGTGACGTCATGGGAGGGGTTCCCTGGGATTCCCTTGCTAAATTTAGTAAGTGTACTGTTGCAGTGTTGGTCGATTGTTTTCGATCCAATGAGAGGGTATTATTTATAATAGAACATGCTAGATCTCAAATAAAGCGAGTGGTAGATGTTTAGTATTTCGTTAGATGGCACTACACAAAACGCACTTCCTAATTTTACATTTATTGTTAAAATGTTTAGCAGCAAAATATGTTACACACTTCATTCAATGGGATGCTCTCTCTTCCCACCTTCTCAACGTGTCCCATTCCACAATATTATGTTATCCTATCTCGTTTTCCACTATTGTACATACTCGTCTTGGAAGACATTGGATAACAACAGAAATGGACATGATTGACATGTATGGGTTATGCCTATTTGTGGAACCCGGGATATCTATATATATGTGTAGATCCTAGCCCTAGGCTAGGCCAGGCCCTACAGCTTATAGAATTAGTGCTGGGCCGCGTTCAGGGACCGTCTCTGAGGCGGCGCGGAGACGTCTCGGTGATGCTTTTTGGTCTATTTGCATTCAGGGTGCGTCTCAGCGACGTCTCGGCGACGCCTCCCTTTTCAGACTGGAGATGAAAAGCGCCTCGAAAATGGCCGCTGTTATTCAGTGGTTTCATCCAATCAGAGCGCAGCTTTTCCATTTCAAATGGCCGCCGCCTATGGAGGCTGCCATTTTCGAGGCAGCCAACAGCTAAATCCGTTCAGACTAGCGTGACGTCAGGCCCGTCGCCGAGGCGCCTCCGAGACGGACCCTGAACACAGCCCAGGCTTCCCGTGCCGAAGGTCTGGAGTTCCCACTCGAGTCAAACTATCGACTTACCAAATTGATACTTGTCGCTACCTAGCCTGGCACTTGGCATTACTGGAATAGTGCAAGGACTGGTAATCTCAGTATCAGGATAATGTGACTCAGTGGAAAGCCATGGTACCAGCGGTCTGGTTTCCCAGTGATGCAGCACTATAAACTCGCAATGAGTGTGCACTGTCACAAATTGGTACCTATCCTGCGGTGACCTTTGATGTTGCTAGGACGTAAAACAACAAGAAACAAACCAACATACCCACCTACATATCCCTGCCCGCCCTACTCATCCACCCACCCACCCATATAGATCGTACTTGGTGTTGCTCTAATACCCCTGTCACACTACAACGTAATGAGCGAACGTGAGCCTAACGTGGTGATTTTTCGTCATTACGTTGATGTACGTTGGATTACGTTATTATGACGTCATAATTCATAACAAAAGACTGGACTGGGAGTAAATTTATAATTTATTTACATCTTCAAGATTATTCGTAGCAAATAGGTTTGTACAATCAATCATTTGTAAGTATACAGAAGTATTATACCACATGTCAGTTTAAGTCATATCATAAGAACACACAGGCTATGTTATTAAACACACACTCAAAGTTCCGGGTTCGATTCAACCGAGAAACCTCTAACACTCAGCCCTAGTAGCCATATCGTAAGTACAAGAGGGAGGGAGGGTGGGGAAAAAACCGCCTTCCAGGTGTTTACTGTATGAGTGCCAGGACAAGGTGAGTTGGAGATCCTAGGTTTTCCACCTCTATATATACTATGGGTTTCCTTGGAGATTGTTGTTGACATTTGATATGAATGCTTGGAGACATGAATGTGTCCTCACTACCGGACCTAGCAACACAGATGCAAAGTCCTTGGATCACAGATTGAATTGAGTGGTTATGGCAACGCATACAAGTTTTGTTTACATCACTCTGGCAACACCAGTTTTGAATAGTCAGAGACCTTCTATGTTGTGGGTTCAATCATTCCAACAGAGTTCTTTGGCATTTTTAATAAAGAACAAGAGATAGGAATTAAATCTTAGTTTTTAACATTAATGATGATTTATATAACATACATAGATAGATCTTGGATTTCTAATTCTTTGAGATTGTCCATTAATAGTTGGAGATCAATGTGAATTTTATTTAAGTTCATGTTTATAAATTTCATTAGATACATATCAGCAAGGTATTTGATTTCTTTGAAACTATGAGACCATTATCTCTAGAATATGAGTTAACCCAATTACTGATGATTTATGTAACATACATATATAGAACTGGGATTTCTAATTCTTTGAGATTGTCCATTAATAGTTGGAGATCAATTTGAATTTTATTTAAGTTCATGTTTATAAATTTCATTAGATACATATTAGTAAGGTATTTGATTTCCTTTTGAAACTATGAGACCATTATCTCTAGAATATGAGTTAACCCAGTTTATCTATTATATTGCTTTAGAAGCTCAATCTAGTTAGTAGATAGAACTTAATCTCAGTTTGAACCCATTTGTCAGTTTACAAAAGAACAAAGATAGGAATAAAATCCTAGTCTAAAATTACTGATGAATTATATAACATGCAGATATAACTGGGAATTCTAATTCTTTGAGATTGTCCATTTAAAAGTTGGAGATCAATTTGAAATTATTTAAGTTCTTGTTATAAATTTCAGTAGATAAATATCAGCAAGGTAATTGATTTCATTTGAAACTAGGAAACCACTATCTCCAGAATATGAGTTAACCCAGTTTATCTATTATTTTGCTTAGAAGCTCAATCTAGTTAGTAGATAGAACTTCATCTAAGTTTGCACCCATTTGTCAGTTTACAAAAGAACAATAGAGATGAATAAAATCCTAGTCTATAATTTACTGATGATTTATATAACATGCATTGGTAGAACTGGGACTTCTAATTCTTTGAGAAATCCACTAGCAGTTGGAGATCAACTCAAATTAATTAATTTCATAGTTTATGACATTTTATATTATTCCCTTTTTTATATATTTTATATGCTATCAGAACAGTATCTCCAGAATATGAGTTTAACCAGTTATCTATTAGATTACTTGTAAGCCCAATCCAGTTATTAGAATACGTCACACTATGTAATAGAATTACTTGGTTAATAAGGAGCCAAATGAAATAACTGGGTTTTCTAAATTAAGGTTAATAACTTTTGTTTTTGATTATTTCTTTGCCTGTCAGCATAGTGTACAGAATAATAAGATCTAAGCTGTGAGTTAAGCCAGTTCTTTATGTTTTAACTTTGTTCTGTTTTTGGCAACCAAGTAATTCAGTAGATGTGAGGTGACCAATTGTTATGAATTACTCATGTTACTACATAACATGCACAATGATGTTAGACTGACGTCGAGCTACGTCACATTACGTCGTGTTACGTCGAGTTACGTCGAGGTTTTGGACATGTTCAAAACTTTTGACGTAGTTCGAACGTAAGGGTTTATGTTCGCCGTACGTTCTGTACACGTTCTGTGAACGTCAATGACGTTAAACCGACGTTATTAAAATGTTAGTCACTACGTTCAACTACGTTGCACTACATTGACCCACATTAAACCCGGTGGAAACGTCCACGCGGCGTAATGGGAACATCAGGATAATGTCAGGATAACGTCAGGATAACATCAGGAGAACATCAGGAGAACGTACATTCAACGTAGTTCAAATTTTGCCATCAGGTAACGTAGTTCTGGTGATGGAATAACGTTCATAACATTCCGTGAACGTAATGAAGTTGTCCTCTCTCGTTGAATGACGGTATCACTACGCTTTACTGACGTTACGCTCTCGTCCACTACGCTGCATCCACGTTCAACTTGTGCCCAAATTTGCATACTATGCCGAGAAGTTCAACGTTCTTCACGTTCTCCCTACGTTGACTTCGTTACGTCGTAGTGTGACAGGGCCATAAAGCTTTAGTTGTTCTTTTCGTTTCCTTTGGCCCTGTCACATTACGACGCTTCTCGCCGGCGCGCCGCCAACGCGCAAAATAAGTTGTACGCGTCGAGACACGTCCAACTTTTCGGCGGCGTGGGGAAAAGTTTGACGTCAGCGCAACGTGTTGGTAGCGTGCGACGGTGGAGGCCGCGTTTGACAACTTTGTGAGGGACACCTATGATGCGCAAGGCCCAAGCGACGAAGCCGCGGGTTGGCATATGTCGCGTGCTGACGGAGGCCCTCGATGAAGAGGTGGACAGTGAAGGGGGTTCCACGCACGTTGACCTGTCCACGTCCAACCCCTCCATGGCGTGACACCCCCCCCCCCCCATTCAACCGAAAATCAGGAGTCATTTCTTGTGCTAAATATGTGTATATATTTATTGTTTGTACTTTGTAAATATTGTATATATGTTTATTTGTTCCAATTTTATTACTATGTGCCTGTAAACTATTTTTCAAATGTTTGTAAATAAAAGTGTCTGTATTTTACTCCAGATTTACGTCTCTGAGTGTAATTCTTTGTAAGCATTACTTATCCTTATCATACAAATGCAATATGCTACAAATAAATTGTGAGAAATTATAAGCACCAAATACATAACGTAATCTCACATGTAAGTAACTATGCACCGACCACCCCTCCCCCCTTTAAATAAGTGTACAGTTAAATCTTTGCCTTCAAAAGTATTTAAACCTCCCTATAAAGTAACCTTCCACACCCTATTTATATCTGACATGTATTTGTCTGTGTTATCTTCCCCACCAAATAGTAATAACTTACATTTCCAGCCCAAAATATGGCCTAGTAGGTGTGAGATTGGACCATTGTAACTTAAGCTTTTAAACAATTTCCTGGTGGGATACCCCCTCCCCTTGGTTTTTGTGACTGTATAAATCCTCCCCACTCAGTTTAATAAACTGACATGTAAATTTGTCAGTCTATATATAATTGGGCCCACAAAACATCAAAGGAACCTACGCCACTGAAATTAATAACAAACATGTTAAGTATGGTTTGGTATCAACAACATATATTGATACCTTTTATTTAAACCAATAGAACTATCACAATTATTTACATACAAATTTCACAGTACCTATCACAAATTACAGAGATCACCGTACAATAACATCACAGTACAAACACATCACTAGATCATATTGTCCTGCCATTCAACGGAATTGGCTGGGGAGTTGGTCCAGTCCTTGAGGAGATTGCGCTGCTCCTTTCCTGCCCTGGAGCCAGTGTTCATGCCAGGTACGTGACCGGGTAGGTCTGGCAGGTTTATGCTGTCTCTCCATGGTCCGAGGATGACGTTGTGCTCTCCATTGTCTTCGCGGTCTAGCTGCTGATTCTGCAGCAAGGGATATCGCATCCTCATCATGTTGTGTAGGACCATGCACGCTGTGACGATGAGCTTCACGGTGGAGGGGTGGTGCTGCATCGTGCTGAACAGAACCTGGAATCGGTTGGCCAGGATCCCAAAAGCATTCTCGACAACTCTCCTAGCTCGCAAAATCCTATAGTTGAAGATGCGTTGTTCATGGGTCATACCCCTCCGGCTGTACTGTTTCATCATTGTGGGGCGTAGGGCGAATGTATCGTCACCGATCAGAATGTAGGGTACAGCATTCTGCCCGTCCACGATAAGGTCGCTGGCAGGGAGACCGAAAGTACCATCTTCGATGCCCGTCTTCAGCTCGGAGGCATTGTAAACCTGGGCGTCTGATGCCGAACCCGATCCACCAACATCTGCCCAGATGAATTTGTAGTCTGCATCGATGAGCACCAGGAGAACGATCGAGTAGAATCCCTAGTACAGGGATCCACTCTTTGGGGGACACCAGCAGGCGATATGTTTCCCATTTAGTGCTCCGCATGTGTGGGGGAAGTTCCACCTCGCCATGAACTTGTCCGAGATGGCACGCCATCCATCAGGAGTCGTGGGGCAGGTCATGGTCTCGTCAATGTATTCGGCGATGATTGCTTTACACACCTCTCTCACAATGAGTGATTGCGTGTTGTGGGGGACCCTCCACCCAAACTTCATGGAGGCATACCTGGTCCCAGAGGCTAGGTGACGCAGCGTGAGGGCAAGCTTCAGGCCAGGCTCCAGCGGTTCCCGGAACGTTGTGTACTGTTTTGTTATCCGAGGACCCACTCTGGCTAGCATCTCGTCGAACATCTGAGGAGGCATCCGCATGAAGTTGATGAAAGAAGCTGTGTCCTCATTACGCAGTTCGACCAGAAGCTGGTCGTACAGACTGAACTCTCGCCGCCTCCAGATCCATGCTCTCATCCACTTTATGGTTTGTCGAGGTGATCTCCTTCTTCTGAGATCGTAAAGTATTAATTGGTTAACATCGTGGTGATGTTGGAGAATGGCTAGTTCGTATTCCCCCATGTGCCTTGCAGGGACATCCATCCCCTCCCAAGAGCTGAGCTGTTCTGGTCAAACCTGAAAATCCCCACCTTTATATACTCAGACCCACAAAGCTGAGGAAACATTCGATAAACGTTCGCTACACATTCACAAAACGTTCGCAGAACACTCGCGAACGTTATGCGAGTGCGAGACGCGCGGCCAATGTGTCCAACACGTCGAGAAATGCTGGAGAAACGCCAAGAGCGCATCCGTGAGACGTTGTGCTTATGTCGGTCGAACGTTAGCAATGTGCTGATGGAACGCTCGCCGTCGTTCGAAAAAAGTTAATGTCAGTCAACGTTAACCAACGTCCGAACAACGTTCGACCAACGCGTGTCTAACGTGTCTTGACGTCCTCCTAACGTCCCCATAACGTCCATACCCACATGTTGGCACACGTCGAAAGCTTTGTGCAAGCATAAAACTTTCGATGCGCCACGCCGCGCGCCGCTGATCCTCGCCGACCTTCAACGTTCATCAACGTCCATCAACGTGTACTAACGCATGCCTAACGCGCCCGTAACGCTTCCTGACGTGTCCCGACGTTCCGCCCAAAAATCACACACGTCAACGCGAGTTGGAGAGAAGCGTCGTAATGTGACAGGGCTATTATAGACTTGTTCCCACAAGCTCTACATGAGCATTGAACTGTACAGTGTTCTTCCAACATAATACAGCTGATTATAAATTGGCACCGAAGGCAACACATACTTTGCCATCATAACCGCCCTATGCGTGTCTGTACAAAGATATGAGAATGGACTATATATATATATATATATATATGTAGTGGTCTGCACTGACCTCTCAGGCAAGTAACCACATAGACAGGTAGGCGTGGGGAGTGTGTTGATATCAGGGAGCCTAGGTGGTGTAATGGTTAGCACACTGGCCTGGAATGCAAAGGGGTGTGGGTTCGAGTCCCGCTCTAGGCACAGTAATTCCCATTTTCATCACCCCCATGACACTGGTTGCCGTGACCATGATCCTATACAAGCTACACGCTGTATAGTTGTAGAACCTACCCTGTGTATGTGTGGGTGCATTGCCTGTATGTATGTAATTGTAAGCATTACAAGACTTACAATTCCAGGGGGACGAGTGTAGTGGTCTGCACTGACCTCTCAGGCAAGTAACCACATAGACAGGTAGGCGTGGGGAGTGTGTTGATATCAGGGAGCCTAGGTGGTGTAATGGTTAGCACGCTGGCCCGGAATGCAAAGAGATGCGGGTTCGAGTCCCGCTCTAGGCACAGTATTTCCCGTTTTCATCACCCCCATGACATATATATATACATACATATATGCACACACAGATATATGTATATAAATATAATATATAATTGCAGATGAATTCTTCGCGCTACTTTGTATATATATATATCATGAGTCAGCCTCACGAAAATGGGCCAATTGGTGGTATATTTAAGATGTCGGCGTCACAATTTTTAAAGTGTAGTTCATTTCTTTGTTTTATATTTAATTATCCTAGAAACAAATAAGTTTGTTGTATTTTCTCTACCTTTACATTCAGGATACATTTAAGGACTTTGCAACACCTCTGTCAATGCTTAACTATAAGTATGCCGATCGACGCCGACATCCAATGCTCGACGCCGACAACCTTAACAGATGTCGGCATCGCAATTCTTAAAGTGTAGTGCATTTCTTTGTTTTATATTAAATTATCCTAGAAACAAATAAGGTTGTTGTGTTTTCTCTACCTTTACATTCGGGATAAATTTAAGGACTTTCCAATACCTCTGTCAATGCTAAACTATAATTATACTGTTTGACGCCGACATCCAATGATCGACGCCGACAACTTCACCCAATTGGCCTCTTTTCGTGATCCTGACTCATATATATTTATTTATATATGTATATGTGATGTATAACGTATTATGCGAGTATAAAAATACGAAGGGAATTGTTTCCATTAAATATTATATTGTACATGTTATAATTAACATGCGTAATTCTCGGCGGAGACTGGACGAGATGATGCCGCCACCTTGAGGAATATAATTTAGTTCCTGACCAACTCGATAGGTGGCGCCATTGACCTGAACTCTGCCGGCGAGATGTGTACATTATCTGCCTCACCCGTGCAAAAACGCCCAGAACCATCGCAGCTGCCGTCCGCCTAACTTCGACCCGACTTTCCTTTCCATTGACTTCAACTAAACTGTAACTGAAATTCTGAAGATTAAAAAACCCATTATACCAACTTTGTCTCCGTTCTGTGAATTATTATATTATTTGATTACCATTGTTATTCTCTGTAAGACTCCGCACTTGACTGGTGGCGCCACCTGCGCCCACCTCCTCTCGATCGGGTGTCGACAAGTGTAGCACTAAGGTATATACAAGTATATACAGTCTAGCGCTAAGGATTCATCTGCAATGAGGACCTTTCAGTTTGCATGAGTCTCTCGTCAGATGGCGCACGATGCCGGTCTCTGTCATGCTTTGGTTGAATAGAAGCAGTTCCTTCTATCAAGTGTGAGAATTTTGGTGTATGTGGTAGGGGTGCATGGGGATTAGGTGTGTGGTGGTGTAGGTGTTTGGTGTAGGTGTGTGGTGGGGGTGTAGGTGTGTTGTGAGGGTTTAGGGGTTTACCACACACCTACACCCCACCACATCCCTAAACCCCCACCACACACCTACACCCCCACCACACACATACACCCCCACCACACCTACACCCCCACCACATCCCTAAACCCTCACCACACACCTACACCCCCACCACACACCTACACACTCGCCACACACCTACACCCTCGCCACACACCTACACCCTTATCAAACACATACCACACACTTACACCCCACCACATCCCTAAACCCCCACCACACTCCTACACCCCCACCACACATCTACACCCACCGCACACCTAAACCCTCACCACACACCACCACCACACCCCTAAACCCTCACCACACACCTACACCCCAACCACACACACACCTACACCCCCACCACATCCCTAAACCCCCACCACATACATACACCCCCACCACACCCCTAAACCCTCACCACACACCCACACCCCAACCACACACACACCTACACCCCCACCACATCCCTAAACACCCACCACACACCCCCACCCCTACCACACACCTACACCACCAACATACACACACCTACACCACCAACATACACACACACACCTACACCCTTCTATCCAACCATGATGGCCGACTTGGACCGGGAATGGGTGCTGCCACCAAGTGTATAGCGAGAGAACTGGCTCATGAAAGCTCCCCATTATTTTATAGCAAAATATATGCAAGTAATATCAGGCTGTGTAGTGACAAGTGTCCATTTTGTAAGTCATTGGTTTGATTCGGCCGGGACTCAACATTGAGTATGTGATGCTGCCTTGGCTTCTCGATCGGAAATATAAACATCATTAGCAATTAGCAACTAAACTAATAGGGCAACACTATAAAGTAGCCATGAGTGCGCACTGGCATAAGTCGGTGCACGTCCCGTCCCGATCTGACCTTAGATGTTGCTACAATGCTAGGTCGTAAATTCAAACAAACCCAACAACAAATGTTAGAGGTCGTGTTGGTGGTGGAAATCTTCTATTTCATCGGCGAATTGTTTGGTGAATGGGGGCCCCTCTGTGCACAGTTGTAATGCGGGGCTGTGGCAGACGGCCGTCCGTGGCAGACAGTCGCAGGTCTATCCTACGTCACTTACTGCTGCACGAGCTGGGTAAGTTATCTCGATTTCGAAGCTTATCGTATGGGCTTGTTTGTTTCTACGTTAGAGTTTTATGTCGTAGCAACATCTGTGGGTATTGACTTGTAATAGTGCACACTCATGGTGACTTTATAGTGTTGCCCCACTGGGAGACCAGGCCACTCCATGTCAACTATGGCACCATGACCCGATTTCCCACTCAGTCACATTATCCTAAGATAATTAGTCCTTATCCTATCCTAGTAATGCTGAGTGCCAGTCTAGGTAGTGACACGCATCAATTTTGTAAGTCATTGGTTTGACTGGGTCAGGATTCGAACGCCAGGCCTTCTGCAAGGGAAGCCAGCGGTATTGACGATTCAGCCACGGCGTCTGGTATATAGTGCGAGCATAATGCAATACAACGAATGGTTTGTTGGTTGTTGGAGTTTTACATCCTGACAACATCTAAGGTCATCTACTATCAGGACGGGTACCGACTTGTGACAGTGCGTACTCATGGCGAATTTATAGTGCTGCTCCTCTGGAGGATCACGCCACCAGCACCATGACCTGATATCCCTCTCAGTCACATTTTCCTGATGCTGAGCCAGCCAGTCCTTGCCCTATCCTAATAATGCCGAGCACATCGCTAGGAAGTGACAAGTATAAATTTCCAAGTCATGCACAATGAATGGAAATTCTAATCTGGGTGTAAGGAGGTTGACAGCACCATACCACCAAACTCCTGTACCACGTGGCAGGCAAAAGAGCATGCATATTATATCAAATTGCTCTGTGTGATAACTGGGTGGTTAGTGCGTCCGCTTTCCATGTGCCAGATCGTCGTGTTTAATAATCGACTGTTTTGAGTTTCAGCCATTTTCAAAAGATAAATATATTGTGTTGATCATTGTGACCTACTTCATATTACTTTGATAGGGGTTTAACTGTGGAGGTATTTGAAGTGAAAACATGTTAAATTAATTTTGATCTGCCCGTCAAAATGCTGGACAGCGTAGGCTTCAGCAATGACAGGTTCTACCAAAGCCAAGACAACACCAACACTACAGCTGGCCAGCATTGAAAACAAGCCTGGATACCCGGGCTTACATGCTATGGACAGTATAAATACAGCCCCAATATTTTTTTTTTTTTAAAGCAATATATATGTTCAATGACTACACCCGTATTTAAGTGGGATATGTAGAATCAAATCTAAGTAAGTATGTTGGTTTCGCAAATATTATGCTGCGTCGGATTTAGAAATTTATATGTGTTACTATCTTGCCAGGTGTTCGACATTATTGGAAAAAGGCAAATATTGATTGGTTCAGTGTCGAGATAATGGGACTGAGTGGAATATCGCACCATGATGGTGGCGTCGTATCCTAGTGGTATGAAGGCACTTTGACTGCGGCTTGTTGCAAGTCGGCACTTGCTTGAACATAAACTGGATATAATAGATCAGCGATAAACAGTGAGTAATTCAATGAATTCAATTCAATGCTTTATTTCAGACTCAGCATTATGGTGGTTACATAAATTGGTCCATAGTAGGTACAAATAAAAATAAATGTGAATAACATACAATATTAACCATTATCAAAATGTTGGTCTACATACAGTAGTTTGTACGAATGCCTCCATATGGCAAAGGTAAATCTGAGACCATTCTCTCCTATTTTCACAAGTCCCGGTATTAGACTATAACATTTTCTGACTTGTCAAGTCTTGTAATGAATTTGAATATTAGATTCCTGATAACAGCCTGAAAGGCCGGCACATCAATATTTGCATATAGCTGACTAGCACTGTGATACCTAGGTAGACGGATTAAACCATAAAACATCACAAACCAATAGGAGACACCATACTAAGCAAATAATGACCATGTAAGTGCCAGGAAAGACATGCAATTGAAATAATAGGAGGTGTCTCTAAAGTAAAATGAGCTTAAAACAACAACAAAGAATATGGAGTACCTGAACCCATACAAATTATCCACAGACCTAACTTTCAAAGGTGTGACAAAAACAACAAAAAGCTAACATAGTATATCTTGCATGGGTACAAGGCATCACAAATTCTAACTATGTACAAAAATATAATCGAAAACCAAAAGAAAATGGAAAAAGATTTCAATCCGTATGGATTATGACCACTACCGCGCAGTGGCGAAAACAGGTGCATGCACTTAACCGTTATGAAAATAACAAACAAACTATCACTAAATCTTTTTTTTTTTAAACCTCTGATCTTGCCATGGCATAAAATCTCAGTCATGCAGGTTCTATAGTTTACGATCACAATAAGGTCCCATTGCTGTCTGTCTTATATCTCTATTGAGATATCCAACAGTCTGTCCAGTCTGATAAAATTTTATTTCGGATTGGACACAGTAGCACTTTTGTATAATAATAATAATAATTTTTTTTAATACAATTAAAAAGAAATCTTGCAATGACCAAATATTTCTTTAAATACATTTAGATATAAGATATTCTAGGCATCAAAGTTGTTATGATGCTTTGAAAGCCGAAACAATTTAATAAATACTTTATTTCCGTAATGATATGGGGTTTGACTTGAGTTCATGTGGCCTTTGGAAGTGTCGACTTGAAAAGCCCATTAATCAGCGGCGTTCACCTATTCACCAGGTCGCATATTCCTTAGGGTGGCCATTTCCAAAAGAAGGATACAAATGCTATGATTGTGTGTATATGTTTTTGTGTATGTGTGGGTTACATATATAACAATGTATATACTAAAGTAAATGCTGATGTAAGAATCGCATGGTGCTGCCCCCTCCCGCCGGTTCAACGAACCGGGTGGGAGGGGGCCGGCTATTCCACCAGTCGGCGCTACCCGCGATACATATACACCACTGAGCGCGCGCTTGCTACTTCAGTTCGCCATTCGCCAGAAACGCCATAAGATTACTGTACTTTTGTTTTATTTTGGTACTTGAACTTTGGGGACCTTCTACATCGCCGGTGCGACCAATTACATCGCCGGTACAGCTGACACTTATGAATTGCGGCCCCTGAGGTGGTTTACACCAAGGACCGGTGTAGTAAGTTCAAAACACTACCCCACAAAAACACTAAGGTAGTGTTTTCAACCTAGGTTCAAAACACTACGGTAGTGTTTTCAACCTAGGTTCAAAACACTACGGTAGTGTTTTTAACCTGGTTGATGGTAAGTTCAAAACACTACTGTGGCCACGCTCAAAACACTATCCTTAAGTTCAAAACACTACCTTTAAGTTCAAAACACTACTCTCTTTTCTTAGGGTGGAGCAGTATGTAGTAATGTGGGTCAGCCGGTTGCTGGATGTTGTTTCAGGTCCTAGCATCATATAAGGTCATATCAGGATGGGTATCGACTTGTGACAGTGCACACTCATGGGACTTTATAGTGCTGCCCAACTGAGAGACCAGGCCACCGGCCCGATATCCCACTCAGTCATATTAGCCTGACACTGAGCAAACCTTGCCCTATCCTATTAATGCTGAGCACCAGGGTAGGAAGTGACAAGTATCAATTTTAAAGTCATTCGTTTGACTCAACTGGGAACCGGACTCCCGACCTTCCACATGCAAGGCCCATTCTACCGAATAAGCCACCTGGTGGGGCAGTAGGGTGGGGAAGTTTGTTTGTCTTTGTTTGTTGTTGTTTTGCATCCTAGCAACACCAAAGGTCATATCAGGATGCATACTAACTTGTGACAGTGTGCACTCATGGCGACTTTATAGTGTTGCCCC
Source organism: Branchipolynoe longqiensis (assembly GCA_030323885.1). Lineage (NCBI taxonomy): Eukaryota > Metazoa > Annelida > Polychaeta > Phyllodocida > Polynoidae > Branchipolynoe > Branchipolynoe longqiensis. The sequence goes on along the minus strand of CM059201.1, from coordinate 46,097,299 downwards.
ACTGAGAGACCACGCTGTCAGAACCATGACCTGATATCCCACTCAGTCACATTATCCTGACACTGAGCCAATCAGTCCTTGCCCTATCCTAATAATGGCGAGCGGCTGGCTAGGAAGTGACAAGTATAACTTTTTATGTCACTGGTTTGACTCGACCAGGGTTCGAACCCACAAACCCATGTGTTTGGATCCCCCAATCTCCCAAAGCAGGAGAGGGTTGCTCAACTCATTCGGCCATCCCATCTGCTCTTCTCAGACATTGTTAAACGCTGCAGCACTATCATGTTTCTTGTTTGTTTCTTGTTGTTTTGCATCCTAGCAACATCCAAGGTCATATCAGGACGGGTAACGACTTGTGAGAGTGCGCACTCATGGTGACTTTATAGTGCTGTCCCACTTGGAAACCAGGCCGCCGGCACCATGACCTGATATCCCACTCAGTCACATTATCCTGACACTGAGCCAACCAGTCCCTGCCCTATCCTGTTAATGCCAAGCGCCTGGCTAGAAAGCGACAAGCATACATTTTTAAGTCGTTGGTTTGACTCGACCAGGGTTTGAACCCACGACCCCATGATCTACCAGCACGGGAGACGGGCGCTCTAACTCATTCGGCCATCCCGTCTGGTCGCAAAACTTGGACGCGCGCTGATGTAACTCGACGTAAGCTGATGTAACTCAACGTAACTCGACGTCAGTCTAACGTAAACATGACATTAAGGCCCTGTCACACTACGACGTAACAACGTCAGCGTAGGGAGAACATAAAAAACGTCGAACTTCTCGGCGTAGTATGCAAATTTGGGCACAAGTTGAACGTGGATGCAGCGTAGTTGACGAGAGTGTAACGTCGGTAAAGCGTAGTGATATCATCATTCAACGAGAGAGGACAACGTAATGACGCTCAGTGTGTGCGTCTCTGTGTATGTGTGTGTGTGTCTCTGTGTCTGTGTCTCAGTGTGTGAGTTTCTGTGTGTGTGTCTCTGTGTCTGTGTGTGTGTCTCTGTGTGTGTGTGTGTCTCTGTCTCTGTGTGTGTCTGTGTGTGTGTGTCTCTGTGTCTGTGTGTGTGTCTCTGTGTCTGTGTGTGTGTCTCTGTGTGTGTCTATGTGTGTGTGCCTCTGTGTGTGTCTCTGTGTGTGCCTCTGTGTGTGTCTCTGTGTGTCTCTGTGTGTGTCTCTGTGTGTGTGACTCTGTGTCTCTGTGTGTGTCTCTATGTGTGTGTATGTGTCTGTGTGTGTGTCTCTGAGAGCGCGACACACAGACACTCTCCCTCCCTCCCTCCATCCCTCCCTCCCTGCCTCCTTCCCTCCCTCTCTCTCTCCCTCCCTCCCTCCCTCCCTCCCACACAGAGACACAGAGACACACAGAGAGGCACACACAGACACAGAGACACACACAGACACAGAGACACAGACAGAAACACACACAGAGACACACACACGGACATACACACAGAGACACACACACAGACACAGACACACAGACACAGACACACACACATAGACACACACACATACACACAGAGACAGAGAGACACCCATATAGACACAGAGACACACATACAGACACAGAGACACACACACAGACACACACAGAAACACAGAGACACACATACACAGAGACACACACACGGACACAGAGACACACACACACAGACACAGAGACACACACAGACACAGAGACACACACACAGACACAGAGACACACACACAGACACAGATACCCACACAGATACCCACACGGAGACACATAGACACACACACACAGACACACAGAGACACACACACAGACACACACATAGACACACACACAGGGAGGGAGGGAGGGAGGGAGGGAGGGAGAGAGAGGGAGGGAGGGAGAAAGGGAGGGAGGGCGAGAGAGAGAGACTGTGCTGATATACGTTACCACAACGTTGGCCGCGCGCTACTAACACGCTGCGCTGACGTCGAACTTTTTCCCAAACCACCGAAAAGGTGGACGTGTCTCGACGCGTAAAACTTATTTTGCGCATTGGCGGCACGCCGGTAAGAAGCGTCGTAATGTGACAGCCCCTTAACATTGGGTTATGTTGGGCTCACGCTCAGGCTTATGTCGAGATTCGTTTGACGTTCGTGGTGCACACGCCGCAGTGCTATCAGCGTATACTACTAAACCGTGCTTCAAACGCCGCAGCACTATCAGCGTATACTAATACATGGTGCACACGCCGCAGCGCTATCAGTGTCTACTACTAATACGTGCTTCAAACGCCGCAGCACTATCAGCGTATACTACTAATACATGCTTCAAACGCCGCAGCACTATCAGCGTATACTACTAATACGTGCTTCAACGCCGCAGCACTATCAGCGTATACTAATACGGTGCACACCCGCAGCGCTTCAGGTCTACTACTAATACGTGCTTCAAACGCCGCAGCACTATCAGCGTATACTACTAATACATGCTTCAAACGCCGCAGCACTATCAGCGTATACTACTAATACGTGCTTCAAACGCCGCAGCAGGGTCAGCTAGTGTTTTGAACTTGGGTAGTGTTTTGAACGTACGTAGTGGTAGTGTTTTGAACTTAACAGTAGTGTTTTGAACCTAAGTTCAAAACACTACCGTAGTGTTTTGAACGTAGGTTCAAAACACTACCGTAGTGTTTTGAACGGCGTAGTGTTTTGAACGTCCTACACCGGTCAACGATTGCTGCCGTACAGTAGTTATGCAGATGTGACAGATGGCACGCACAACTGAGAAACTGGGCGTTATGTCTGACGACGATGGCGCCCCGTCGAAGGAAGAGGTGGAACCTTCGGCTAAGGCGCTGCCAAGTGACGACGAAATGGACGAGAGGGAAGAAGCTATAGCGGAAAAGGATCGTGCGCTGCAGCGTCAGAAGAGATGGGCAGAGCTCGACCACCGTGAGCAGCGACTGGAAGATGAAATGGCGGAGCCGACGGTCAAGCGGAAGAGGGGGCGTAGCATCAGCAAGAGGATGAGCGGGTCTCGTGAGCGCCGGCACCGGCACCGACACCGATGGTGGCATCGACGGTCGACGAGCTCGAGTACTTCGAATGGGACGACAAGCTGCGACAGTAAAAAACACAGTAAGTGGTCACTCCACAGATACCTGGAAGACCGCAAAGACTTAAAAAGGCTGTCCCCATTTGAAGTGGTCGAATCTTGTTGTGGTTGGGTGCTAGACAAAAAAGACTTGGACCTGCAAGAGTTACGGTGTGTGGTTAAGCATATATAGTATATCTGTGGGAAGGCAACAACTGGGAAGTTCCTGGATCAGTCGCAGGCTAGTTATGACCTGGCAGTCCGGAAACTTGGGGTCACCGATGGGATGGGAATTCAGAATTAGCTCTCAAATACAATGCATTTGAATTCATGCGAAGCCAGTCAGGGAAGGGTAATCAGAGCTCAGCCAAGGGTAGCTAGGGTAGCAACCGACAACTGTTTAGTAAAGATGGGAAGAAGCCTTGTTTCTCTTATAATAAGGAAGAGGGGTGTAACCGGGATGAAAAAACTTGCAATTTCGGCCACTGGTGCTCCCGCTGCGGGAGTAAGTCCCACATTAGGGGAAGTTGTCGGAAGGAGTGAATGCCAAAGGGCAGGGGTCGGGGGAGGGGGAAGGCTGTTACCTGTTACCCCCCCCCCTCCCCCGATACCCTTAATTGTGCTGCACTTAGCCCTGCTAGTTGTTGTATTGAATTTGAAACTAACTGTGTGGTGACGATTTGGAAGTGGTTATGTGTCCCAGTGAGCTTGACCGTCGCCATATTGGCACCCATAATCTAGACCGCCTTATTAAAGCTGAGATTCCTTCTACGCGGTGTGCGGCATGTGGCATGCGGTATGCGAATGGGAAGATTCCTTCTACCCGGTATGCGGCATGCGGCACACGACTGGCTATATTTAAAAAATAAAAATAAACAAGTATACTCCATACTGCACTGTATATGGCCTAATATGGCATTTATATCTATGTAACTCGTGGTACGTCACATGGAGGTTCCTACCTTTATAATTACCAAATTATAGATAAGTATTCATATTTATGTGGCTATGGTAGCATTTTTACGAACCCGTAACCCAACCACCACCACTACCATATGTTTCCAATCTGCACCCTTGTGTGTGTCCATTCCGTAATGCTCAGTCGCCTCTCCTCGTCTAAACCTAATGGACACGTGTGACTGATGTTTCTATTTGCACACCACATGCCGCATGCTGCATGCCGCACCGATCGCTACATGGACCGATCGAGTTGTCGCATTCGCATTCGCATTCACATACCGCATGTAAGGGTTGCAGCCCATTGACTTCAAGGCGTTTCGATTTTTTGCCGCATTCGCATTCGCATACCGCATACCGCATGTAAGGAATCTCAGCTTTAGCTCGGGCATTCTGGTTCATACTAATTGTGTTAATTGCCCCGTTGAGGGTGCCATTTGTGACACTCCTGAGTTATATTGTTACCCAGGCGCTGGTAACAAGGCACACGCGACACCCCATTCGGCTTTGATTGGGAAGCTATTAATAGGGATTGGTTGAGTGTCGAGGCCTGCGTGTAGTAGCCTCCGACACCTACACCGACGATAGCGCCAAGTTTACCGTCATGGCTGCATGTTTTGATGCTACATGTCTATGTACCCACCCTGTACTATGACCATGGTACCTCCTGGAATATACCCATCTGATGTGGACACTGTGTGTTATAGGCATAAGGAATGTTAAAACTAAATGTCTTTAGTCAGTGTCCTATTTACTATATATTACTATTTACTACATATTACTGGAATATGAATGTCTATAACCGTCCGTCTGCAAGAATAAAATGGTTACCCCTAAAAGTGCTTTATGCTAGGAGAATAAAGTTTTTTCTCTGAAAGCGCAAGATTGTGGCATATAATTGAACATTTTTTCTAAGGAAAAGATGCTATTACCTATTAATTGGAGCAACTAGTACATAGTTAAGTAGAAAAAACAGCATAGTTGTGGGTGGTACAGATAAGTTTAGTCCTTCACCATGAAATAAAAATGTAAAGGTAGGAAATATTTCTGACATATTTACATTGACAAATATGTTGTACATGTATATAAATTAAGAAATCATAGGTTAACAGGTATTAAATAGGTATATCTAGGCTTTATGTACATGGAAATAAGTGCAGACGGACGGTTATAGTCAGTAAGGAACCTTATTTTTCAAATAGTCACAGAATGGTCAATTTTTAGAGTTAACTTGCCCAAATTCTGTCACTAATGTACCAATATGTAGTGAATAGAATCAGCTTAGAGCTGAAATGATATAAAGAATTCCTAGAATACCCCCTCAGAACTCTAAATGTTGCAGTTTTGTGAGATGTGACTATATGTGGTCGGGCATCACAACTTAAACCTTGTTGTTGTTTCTGTGACTGCTTTGCTAGGGGCATCCCCACCCCAGACTCTGATTTCATACTGCATGGGGCGATTTTAGGTTTCAAAGTTATAAACCCTTCACGCTCTGCCACGTATTGTGGTAATTCCAATAAACAAGCTAACAGCAAGCATAGGAGCTTTGTCGATTCCAAATTACGTGCTGGGCTATCGTGTGGCTATATAAGCCGTGCGGATGGGGAAGCATTGTATGTTCACAACCTGTTCGCGGTCCCTAAATCAGTGGGGGGTAGTTATCGAACAATTGTGGACTGCAGTAAGCCGAGTGGGCTGTCCATAAACAACTATGTATCGGAACTGTCTAAAAGGTTTTACTATTTGGGAGTGGGTGATTTAGTAAAGATTATGACCCAGGGGGACTTCATCACCTGTATAGACATAAAAGATGCCTATATGTCTATAAGCATCAATCCCAGTGATCGCCCCCGACAGGCAATCCGATGGGATCTTGGGAAGGGACCCGAGCTATTCTTCGATAACTGCCTATGTATGGGGCTCTCCTCGAGCCCATACATATTTAATTGAATCTCCGATTTTGTCTTATGTTGTGCTCGTAAGGAAGGGGTTACTCGTATCGTGAACTACCTTGCTGACTTCACCACGCTGGGTGGTGATTATGATGAGTGCCTACGTAATCAATCTGTTGTAATGGCGGTCCTCTGCCGCTTAGGCTTCTATTTAAGCTATTCGAAGCTCCCAGCCCCTTCCCAATGCACCCCCGTCCTGATATGACCTTAGATGTTGCTAGGACGTAAAACAACAACAAACATCCCAATGCACCAGGTTCTTGGGGATAGAGATTGATTCAGTCACGCTGCAGCTTAGACTACCTATTGACAAAATTGTTAAATTAAAAAATGTTCTGTTTATGTTCTTGGGCTGCAGGAAAGTGATGCGGAAGGAATTGGAGCGGCTGGGTGGCATGTTGGCCCACTGTGCTACGGTCGTCCGCGGTGGGCGCTACTTCTCCACCAAAGCATATGACGTGATACGCCAGTTACGAAACCCTCATTATAAACTTAGATTAAATGAAGAATTCCGCTCGGAATTTCACTGCAGGTTGGATTTTCTAGAGACCTTTAACGGTTATGCAAAACTTTTGAACGTTCACCCCCAGCTCTACTGCGGTTTACAGCGACGCGTCAACCTGGGGTTTTGGAGCAGCCCACGTGGACGACTGTCTAGTGGGTAGTTTTCTTTATGAATCGGACTTGGCTACTGAGGTTGGCCATCACTATGCTGAAAGTGATTCAGCGTGTGAGGGCGCACATATTAACGTAAAGGAAATGTGGGCGGTTATTGCTGCGGCCCGCCGCTGGTGCCACTTGTGGAGGAATCATTGTATTGTGTTTGTGACCGATAATAATACGGTGTGCGCATCATTAGCAACCAGTTGGTGCATTAATAAACAGATTATGGTATACGTTAAGGAGCTGATTTGGCTATCTGTCCAGAAAAAGAATTATTTAAGCTTTACCAGAGGGAAAACACATAGTAGTCCAGTACATCAATATTGAGATGTAATTTACAATATTGAGGGTAATGTTGATATGCTTTTAACTTTTATTTTTCTATTTATTATTTCTATAGTATAAGCAATGTATCGGTGTTATTTTAAATGGGAAAAGCACCTCATAAGTATTGTACTTCTGCTTTCTCCTTTTTCATGTGAAAAAATTACGGATATAAATATCAACTTGTGTGTACATTGATCATGTGGAAATAAATATGTTATTATTATTATTATTTAATTTTGATATTAAATCAGCATACGTTCGAAGCAGGGATAATGTAATATGCGATGCCCTCAGTAGATGGAGAGAATCTTCTAGTCAGAGTCGTATTGGGAATGCAGATCGGGCCGCTAGATTGTGCTGTGCTTCCTTGTGTGTGTATATATATATCCATATCTGCGCTCGAGCCTGTCGGACGTGCCTCAGGCATCCTCCAGATGATAAATTATATTTATTTATGGATTTGTTTCTCATTGTTTTTACTACATTTATTATGTAATTATATATGTGATCTCGGATAATAAACAGGCTCTTGCCTCCTTTTGCTACTCGAACCATCTCTATTATAATTATTAGATTATTTACCGTAATACAAAGAGGTAAATAGAGCCTATATATACATAATGCATGTGCATTTCTACTTCATAATAACCCAAATACACCAATTACACAGTAGGCCGTATTTATCAAATTACTTACTAGAGACTAGGCTAAATCAATCATGTTCTATGGTGAGTTGAAGTAGATAAAAAGAGTGCTCAAAAGCAGGACTGTCCTTCCTAAAGTAGGACGTCTGTCCACCCTACTATTGCTTCACCATTGCATTAATTCCGTTCCAGCTCTCTCACTGAAAGATGATGCGCATTGCCGGCCAAGGAAACACCGACGACGAGTCTGAGTCGAGCACACTGTATGGCGATCTCGATTCAGATGCTGCAGACGAAGGCAGCTTCCGGTCAGGGGACCTGAACCTGGCAGACGAGGAGCTGTCCTTGGACAAGGAGGATACATTCAACCTCCACTTGTCAGATGGGGAAGGTGACTCCAGGCGCTACCAGCCGACTTCCGCTTCCGGTGTGGTGACTGCGGAGAACCAGTGGAGTGAAGCTGTCAGCAGCAATGCGGAACGCTATGACGAGGCGCCACCTGAGTACACTCAGGATGTGCTCAATACGGACACCGAGTCCTCACAAGGGGAGTATATCTATGAGGACAATGACGAAATCATCATAACAAATGCCGGCCTTCCATTCGATGAGCAAGGGTACTTCAAGAGATTTGTAGACGAAGACACTGTGAGACCTTCCTCGGACAAAATACTTCCGGAAAGCAGGTCACTCTGGGACAGAAAGACACTGCTGGGGAAAGTGCTAGCGATAGGGAGCTTCGAGCATGCGAAGACGATCACTGACAAGGAGAACACGAAGCAGATGCACGATGCACTCAATGTTTTGGATAAAAACACCAAGATCCCGATCGGTCCAATCTTGCACAAGATCACGATTGTGTTCGTTCATTTGTTCTTCATTGCCAACGTGATTACAGTGATTGTTGACATTTCACTGGACCCCACTTCGCTGACATACAAAGTGGCTTCACTTTTTTTGTGTGTAGTCGAACAGATGGGGCTCATCATCATGCACATTTATTTGTTCTGGAAAAGGTTATTTGATGAAGAGTTTGCCAAGAGGAAGCAGCAGTACATCGAGAACATCCTGCATGAGGTGCTCCTCTATCCGCTCATCATTGTCAGTGTTGTGGGCTTCACTACTGAACAGCTCTGGGACCCGGGAAACGATATCCTCAAAGGTATCCAGCTGTTTCTGTTACTTGTTGACATGGTGAATCTGCTGTGGGCGCAGAGCATGCGCTTGCGCATAATCTACAAGTTCATGCTGGACATTTATGACCTGATCAATGGCAAGGCGACAACGGACACAGGCTACTTCAGGAAGCTTCATTCACCTGGGAACCTGGTAATGCGGGCCTTCATGACGACTGTGGGGAACATGCTACTCATGTTCTACATTGTCTTCCTCCTGGGCGTCCAGGAGTACACAGACAATGTCGGCTCGGGTGACGGCAACCTGCTGTATATCATGTCATGGCGGTCCGGCCTCCTCACGCTTTGCATCATCGTGCTACCAATTTACAGCATCATCCTCTTCTTCCTCATCAACTACTACTGGGTGCTCACTATCTTCATGGAGATCAATATACATGAAGTCACCAATAAATTTAAAGCCTCCGTGCTGTCCCGAGTCCGGGTTGCCACTAAGAAGCGCTTGCGTCGCATGAATAATGTGGCAACGGCAAAAAAGATTTTCTTTGGGCTGACAAGTTGGTGGATGATCTTGCTGGTCCTGATGTGGCAGGTCCTAATGTTGCTCCCTCTGGTTACTCTCCTGTATGGTGACAACGTTCCTGTACGTGGGGAGACGTTCTCAGCGACCACTCCCTTTATTACAAGTGCGTCACTGTGTTACGTCATTCTGATCATCGTCTTTAACACCCATCTTTTGCTGCTCACTCTCATCATAAACTTTGGCTTTCTCGCCTGCATAGTCTGCTTCGTTTTCTATCCCATTTTCGTGCCGATTCTCTTTAGAACAGAGCTGAAGATTCATCCAGTGACCTAAAGCCTTATATGCATTACACAAATTGTAATCCGTAGTCGGCAACAGGATTTAATCCCAGGAGTCGGTGACTGGCTTTATCGTTAACGCATCGTTAACCTGATCATGATGTGAACCAGGCTAAGCTTTAGTCATGTACACATTACCCAACTTTCAACCCTTAGTTGGTCATTAGGCGTAATCTGATGGTCGATGACCAGATTTATCTTGAACCCATCGCTTACCAGATCATGATGTATACTAAAATAAGGTTTAATACTGAGATACCGAATTTAACACGCACACACACACCAGTCAGGTTCCTGGCTATACTATGGTTATAATGAAGCACATTATATCAACCAAAAAGAATGTTGCCACTTAGGCCTACATGTCAGGTAGCTTACCCTCCCGATCGACTCATAAGCCGTGTTCACACGGGCAAAATATAAAGCGATTTAGACAAGGCGAATCATATGAATCGATTTAGTTTTGCGTTCACACGGCAGTGCTTTGAATCGGTTTAAGGCGGAAGTGGATATCTGCGCATGAGCACGTCCATAAGAACCAGTGCTTAAGCTAGTTCGCTTCATATAAACCACCTCGCTAGGTGGTTTATATGAAGCGAATCATATGATTCGATTCAGCCCTAATCCGCCTCACATCGCGTTCACACGGCAAAATGTGAGGCGAACTAGGCAAGGCGCTTCATATGAGGCGGATTAAATCGCCCGTGTGAACACGGCTATAGCAGACACAGGGAGCATGCGTAGTAGCACTCACACAGTGGTCAGTTTGTTTGTTTGTTTGTTGTTGTTTTACGTCCTAGCAACATCTAAGGTCATATCAGGACGGGACAGTGGTCAGAGAGTGTGCGCTGTATTGATGGGGATAGTTTGTCCTATTATATGCACAAAGGGATGGCTGAGAGGTTACTATGGTTAGTAAGGAGGTTAGCGTGCGGGTGACTGGAGGGCTTTTTCCTTAATAACACATTTTAGGTGGTGGGTGGTGCTAAATTGTCTTACTCATCAGAATATTCCTCTTTTTTTAGTGCCGAGGTATGTCTGACTTTCTGCAATCTGGTCAAGATTTCTGGTTGGATTTTTCCTCACACAGATCAAGTAGTTGTTAATTTGTTTTTGCGAAGAAGCTATCTTGTCTTCATTGGTGAGGTGAGCTAATTTGTTTTAATTTATGCCAGAGATTCCCTGGGCTTTGTCTTGTATTGTATACAGTTTTTGAAGGTTTGATTCTAACGTTTATCTCCATATATATATACATATATTTACATATATATATATATATATATATATATATATACATATACATACATACATACATACATACATACATACATACTGTTTCAAGTCCCGACTGGATGCATACTGGTCAAGCATTACGTATATCTTGGAGCCAGTGACAGTTGCTACAATCCACCACAACTGAAGAACTGTCTCCATTTCCATTAATTAAGAAGGGCTAACAGGTCCAATGCCTATTATAGCTGTATCCTATTGAGTGATTGATTGATACATACATACACACACACACTTTCGCTGCGGGACAGTATTGCAAGCTACACTGGCGCCACCACCCGACCAGTTCGGCTGCCCGCGTCTTCCAAATATTGGCAGACGTCTGACCGGCGTTCCTTTACGACGCCTCAGGTGATTTCTATCCTGCATAGGACTTCGCATGCAACTTTGAATTATTTATTAATATGCCAATGACATTCTGTCCGGTTTGTGGAATGGTACATGATTTGGATAACACTGAGTTGTGTGAACTGAACAAAGCTGAAGGAAGACCAAATACATGCTCAGGTCGTCGGACGGCGGCGGGTAAGATGTCATATATAGTTATACAGTATAACCCCATTAAACCAAGCTCGGTTAAACCAAATGATCAGTTAATCCAAACCTTTTTCAGCGGCCCGACAAAATACTACCATTTTTCATATAAAAAAGTTGGTTAAACCAAAGTCAGTTAATCAAAATTATTGGTTAATCCACCGGACCCCAGGCCACTCTGGTATGGTTAAACCAAACTTTCATCTGGTTATGATGTCGTCTGAGACCCCACCAACTCTTTTTTATATGATAAATGGTAGTATTTTCCCGGGCCACCGAAAAAAGTTTGGATTAACCGATCGTTTGGTTTCACCGAGCTTGGTTTAAGAGGGTTATACTGTATATACATAAAAAAAGACAATAATCAAAGTGTCCATATACATTGTATATTACATGTGCAAACCACGCTTACTCAAAGCCAAAGTTTGGTTAAACCAATGATCGGTTAATCCAAACAAATTTCTAGGGTCCCTTCAAGTTTGGTTTAACGGGGTTATACTGTATAAGGTTGCAATCGAACTAGTTTACAAACAGGGGGAGTGGAGTATTCACCATATTGTTGATGGAGAGAAGGATAGGAGGATCCTGATGTTGGTGCGAGAAGTAATGGACAGGTGTGCAGGTTGTGCATTCATTAGCCGTGGTCACATGGGCGCTGTAAAGCGATTCGTAGAAATCGACTTGTATAGTTCGGGTTACATTTCGCGTGTGAACGGGCGTCTGAGTCGAATTAGGGCTGAATCGATTCCTGTGATCCTGATACTGGAAAACACTTGTGGAGATGCATTACGCGAGTAGATTTCTCTGAGTCGATTTATTTTTCCCGTGTGGACGCTCTGAGGCGGATTAAGCACCTCACACGCATGCACAGTCGATACCTTAGTGTGTTTACTTTCCGGTCGATCAAAAGCGCATATTATATAATTTAGTCTATTAAACCGCTAGCTGTGCACAGATATTTTTTTTATCATTTATTTTTAGGGTTTCACTGCCCAGCAGAAGTTTTGATCGTTCCAAACCAATAAGATTCATTAAATACATATCTAGGTCGAACGCACTCTCTCGTGGTGACTTCGCCTAACCGAAAGCTGGCACTGGTCAGACTGGACTTGCTCATGCGCTGATATCGACTTCCGCCCCAAGTACTGCCCGTGTGAACGGGCCGCTAATTCGACTCCTAGTATTCGCCTTGTCTAAATCGCTTTATTTTTTGCCCGTGTGACCACGGCTATTAACATGTTATATGGACTCTACATTGTAATAGTGAGCATAGATCTATACATGTTTTCACTTTGTTATATTGATAAAGATTCATAATGTTTTAAGAGCATGTAGACCTCTACCCCATGTCAATTTGTAATTTGACATTAATTTACATTAAATGTGATGTCCAACAGATGGAAAGACTCATTTTGCTACATATAATCGCTAATTTAGATGGCAAGCATACATTTTAAGTCAATTTGTTGTATAGGTAAGTTGTCGTAACACGCCCATACATACACTTGATTGCATGGATCACTGATTTAAACTAATTGCACCCGTCAGAGTTTAATATCTTTAAATAATGTGGCAATTTATACATGGCAAGACATTGACTTGATTCTACAAGAAGATAACAGTGTTAAAATGGCAGCGCTTTCAAAAGTATGTAGAGAGGAACAACAGTAAAGGTGATAAGCTGACCAGCATGTTTAGTTTTTTTGTTCAAGTGTTTTTATTCCTCTGAATAACATGTTGTCAGTGCTAATGCACTGGGTTTCCAGCCCTAATGACAATTGCCACTACACCGTAAACAAATCTACAACAATATAGATAGACAATTACAGGGAAATAAGCAAAACATCAGTACATGAATGATAGGTAAAGAACAAGATAAGAGAGAAAAGAAACATATACGGGGTGGTAACTATGTTAGACTAGTATGGTAAGCGTTAGTATAGGGTGGGGCATAACTGATTATCTTTCTAGTGGTGACATACTCGTTGAAAGGGTGATGGTGGTATGGTGGTGTGCTATCAGGGTACCTTTTCCTATCCTATTAATGCCAGTCTAGGTAGCGAAAAGTATCAATTTTATATGTCATTGGTTTGAGTCGGCTGTGTTACGAATTCCCGACCTTCCACACGGGAAGCCTGTGAATAGACACTCACCTTGCGTGGCTACTTGTTTCTGTTTCTAGCTGCTGTTGTCTGAGCTGACTACTTCCGGTCTGCATGGATGATCTACTCTCCCTACTTCCGGTTTGCATGGATGATCTACTCTCCCCACCAACTTAACTTCCGGTATTCAGACAGAAATTCTAAACCATCGGACTACACAACTTTAATATGTTCCTCATCAAGCTCTCCATTTAAAACTTCTTATAATATAGCCAAATATTCCTTAATATGTGCTTTGGAAGCAAAAACATGACTTTCTATTCACACAAAAAAGTAGCAAATTTACTCACATGGTCGCGATTTTTTTACGTTTTCCTTTATTTGTTAAAGCATTGCATAAACGGCATATGCGTTTCTAATATATCGAAGTTCTTACTTGATCTAATTAACTGATTTCAGCTAAAGGTATATCTATATATGTACATAAAGCTAAGATTCCTTCTACGCGGTATGCGGCATGCGGTATGCGAATGGGAGGATTCCTTCTATGCGGTATGTGGCATGCGGCATGTGGCATGCAGCACACGACTGGCTATATTTAAAAAATTAAAATAAACAAGTATACTCCATACTGCACTGTATATGGCCTAATATGGCATTTATATCTATGTAACTCTTGGTACGTCACATGGAGGTTCCTACCTTTATAATTACCAAATTATAGATAAGTGTTCATATTTATGTGGCTATGGTAGCATTTTTACGAACCCGTAACCCAACCACCACCACTACCATATGTTTCCCCTCTGCACCCTTGTGTGTGTCCATTCCGTAATGCTCAGTCGCCTCTCCTCGTCTAAACCTAATGGACAAGTGTGATTGACATTTCTATTCGCACACCGCGTGCCGCATGCCGCACCGATCGCTACAGGGACCGATCGAGTTGTTGCATTCGCATACCGCATGTAAGGGGTGTAGTCCATTGACTTCAAGGCGTTTCGATTTTTTGTCACATTCGCATTCGCATACCACATGCCGCATGTAAGGAATCTTAGCTTACCGCGTGTATGGAATCTTAGCTTTAGTGTGTATGTGTGTGGGTATAAAGGGGGGGGGGGCGATTCTAGGACGGTCACATTAATATGCATAATACATTAAAGGGGCAGCAACATGACCAACACAACTCTTTACTTAATCAGAATTATCATAATTGAATATGATTATTGAAACAACCTTTTCGCTGTGAGTTATTTAGGGCCCAATCAAGGCCAAGGGTCACTTTAGTCAAGCTGTGACCATCACACATTATATCGGAATTTGGCCCTAGTGACCCTTCTCAGCTGTCAGAACTATTCTTAGTAGTTATAAATGCAATGCCACAGTTACTCCAATGGTAACATAGACATCCTATATTTCCTCCGTGCGCATTGGTGGAGTGCCCCTCCCAGCTGTCGGGTAAATTGCCGGGCGGGCTCCCCCTCGCGTCACACACGGGATATATATCATTTCGGCGGTACAGTGACTGTGGTTAATGGCAGATAGCGAGCGGTGGGAGGTGGTGCCACCGTCGGAGCTGAGGTTGAGTAGGTTGGAGCAGTAGATGACTAGCCCCAGGCTCCATCACCCGATTACTGGCGGCTGGAGCTGAGGAGCGAGCATGGAATTCTGGGTCATTATACCAGTATAATTCTTATACAGTAGATATATATATTATCATTGCAATCTATTAAACAATTATTTATTGAACTTTGTTGCATAATGCATACCAACCGGATATGGAGGTGTGGCATTTCTTTTCTTTATATTTTAATTTAGAAAGACAGTTTTCTTTTATACCCCTGTCACACTATGACGTAACGAGCAAACGTAAGCCTGACGTGATCTCGTTTCGTCATTATGTTGACGTATGTTGGGTTACGTCATGATGACGTCAGAATGACGCTAGACTGACGTCGAGCTATGTCATGTTACGTCGTGTTATGTCGGCACGTGTCAAAGTTTTGAACCTGTTCAAAACTTTCGACTTAACTCGAATGTAAGGGTTTACGTTTGCCGTACGTTCTGTACACGTTCGCCGAACGTCAATGACGTTAAATGGACGTTAGTCAAACACTGCTCACTACGTTCAACTACATTCCACTACGTTGACCCACATTAAACCCAGTGGAAACGTCCACGCGGCGTAATGGGAAGGTCAGGAGAACGTACGTTCAACATTTCGCCACAGTGTAATGACATATGTAACGTCACGTAACGTTCTTCTGGCGATGGAATAACGTTCATAACGTTCCGTGAGCGTAATGACGTTGTCCTCTCTCGTTGAATTACGGTATCACTACGCTTTACCGACGTTACGCTCTCGTCCACTACGCTGTATCCACGTTCAACTTGTGCCCAAATTTGCATACTATGCCGAGAAGTTCAACGTTTTTCACGTTCTCCCTTCGTCACGTCATAGTGTGACAGCCCCATAAGATTAACAAAATGTAGTGATACTACAGAGGGGTTCATGCCTTCAATTCGAGGGTGGTATTTATTTAAAGAGACCAGCTATAGGTCACTGAGAGACGACCCGTACTCCGACAAATGCTCTCCAAGCATCCATTTGCCAGTTTTCCGTTTATGCAACTACATATGTGGGGGAGAGTGCTAACATTGCTTGCTTCTGTTCTGTTTTATTTAGTCCAGCAGCACTGACACTTTTAAACAACCATATAGAGAAATAAATGTTAGAAATTGCAATCTAAAATAATAAATATAAAGTTCAAATGTTTATTTATCATAACCAGCTACTTTTTGTGTGAATAATTGATTAAATCATGTAGATTAATAGACTTTAAAAGTTGAATTGAGAGCTTTCTGTGGCTGCCATCTTGGTGGTTGCCATGGCTTCCCCTGTGTGTGGGGAACCCCTCTAGATCATGTGGTGAGGGAATACCACCTATGATGTCATTCATACATCACAGACCTCAACTCTCCTCCCACATGTTCAGTGGCATGAACTGAACAAACTAAGCAAAGGTATGCTTGGAGAGCATTTTAATGCTGGATCCGTTTGTATCTGGGTGAGGTATAACCGGCGACTTTAAGATTGTGGTGAGCAATGGACACATTTGCGGACACATATATACCCATGTATCTCTCATCATGACACTGCTATTTCATCAGTGCCAGATTAACCTAGTAGCAAAAGCAGCACATGTTACGGGCACTGCATTTTCAAGGCCCCTGCGCTAAATGTGTACACAGTATAAACCAATGCCTAAATGTACATAATGCTATTACTGAAATGGCAGACATATTCGTCGTATCATCTGACTGTATTTGAAAAATACAAAAAATAAATTACTTTACTATGCAAGCAAAGATTTATGTCTTTAACTATTTATGTGTATTTGTTTAATTTAGTACCCATTTACAACTGGTTTAATCTGATCCTGTATCCTATGCTACAGGGATTACGTCACAGCATAGTTGTTAATGTATGTCATTAAATACCACCCACCCCAGTATAACAGTGTCGTCATAACAACAAAGGAAACCAGACACATATAGTCAAGTTCCTTCAAGTGCGGATGTTCCAACTGACTTATGATGTGTAGACTAGCTATTGATACAGTACATGTAGTGGCTAGGCGTCTCTGAATGCTCGCCTGAAACTAGGGATTGAACGGTGGGTAAAACATACCCATCACTTGAGTTTTTTTTGCGAACAGATGGCGTGTCACGGGCGTGATATGACAGTAGAATGTCTTTGAGCGTTCGCCTGAATCAGGAGTTGGAGAACATATGTTCTGCTAAATAAAAGATTCACCCCGTAGTCAGTACAATAAGGGTGAAGAAGAAAAAATTAGAAAAAGTGGCGAAAGGCTGGGTAAATAAAATGAGCAGATAAATTCTTAATTTATGAAGCAAAATATATTCTTCACATACATCTTAATATTTACCCACTACTTTTGATTTGAAAAATATAATAAAACATCTAGTTTAATAGACTTTAAAAGTCAAATCGACATCATTCTATCTGTCTATGATCGCCATCTTGTCTTTTGCATTCTCTTCCATTTCTATGGTCATTCACCCCTACTCTGGGTAGGGGTGAATATGTTATCTAGTGTTGTGCATGGTATGATGACCGAGTCTTCCATTCAGCGGAGGCGGAGGAAGCTAGAATGAGAGAAGTGTGTTATGCACCATGGCTTCATAGCTAGTCATGGGGCTGCAAAGTGTCGTCTGAACTCTCGCCTGAAGTTGGGATTGGAGAACACATGTTATGCATTGTGAGAGCTTATGGCTCGTCATGTCTAGATCAACACATGCCTTTACATGGGGATTTGCAGCAGAATGTCGTGTGAACTCTCGCCTGAAGCAGGAGTTGGAGAAATGTGTTGTGCGTCATACAGTTTCATGGCATATCTGGGCTTGATGATGTGACACGTTCAGTGGCTACAGAAGCCTCACATGAACTCTCGCCTTGGAGAAGTGTGTTGTGCGTTGAAAGAGTTGTCAAGATGTACAGCGTATAACCTAGAGGGCCACATGGCTAATTGTGTCTGTGCTGACAGATGACACAACATGGGCAGTGGCTGGAGAATGTCGTCTGAACTCTCACCTGAAGCGCGAGTTGTCGAGATTCTGCATCTAATATATCCAGCCTCATGACTAGTTGTGTCTGTGCCGACAAATGACGTGACATGGGCAGTGGTTGTGGAATGTGATCTGAACTCTCACCTGAAGTGGGAATTGTTGAGATGTGTTGCGTATAATATAGCCGACCTCATGGCTAATTGTGTCTGTCCCGACAGATGACGCGACACGGGCAGTGGCTGCAGAAGAGGCGTCTAAACGCTCGTCGGAAGCTGGGGTTGTAGAGGCAGTAGATGACCGGGTTGATGGCGCTGTTGACATAGTTGGTCCAGATACTAGCCTCGAACATCGCCTGCGACACACAGCTGGGGCAGAAGGTGCGCAGCGGCCAGAGGATGGAGAAGGGCAGCCAACAGATGAGGAGAAACCCCATGATGCTTCCAAGAATACGCGCCGCGCGAATCTGCTGCTTCAGCCTAGTTCGCTCGAGCCAGCCTTCACGCTCGGACCGCAGCAGCGTCGCGTAGTGCCGGCGCAGCTTGGTGCGTAGGCGCACTAGGCTCAGGTCGCTATCGTTAGTCCGGGATGAGCGGCTTGTCGAGCTGCCCGAGCAGGTCGAGAAGGTCTTTACTGTGTCCGTGTCCGACTCGTCCGAGCGCACGTCGGTGGCAACCCCGACGGACGTGGCCGCCGAGCCAGTGAGGAGAGACGTGACGTCAGTCGCCGAGCGGCCGACGCTGGCCACGTCCGGGACGCTGGTGCCGACGCTGGCCGAGCCCCAGCTGACGTCCTTCCGGTGCAGCGATGGTGACGTGTTGGTGCCGATGGTCCGCACCAACCCCAGCCGCTCTGGGCTCGTGCTTGTGCCAACAGTCCTGAACTTGCGACCTTTCAGGAAGTAGAGCTCCACGTCGCTGCATATGACGTCAGAGGTGGCGTCAGGGCCGGCTGCCTTGCTGACCAGCCCGCCCGAGTCGAGACCCGCCCGCCCGCGACGGCTAAGTGTCTCCAAAGGAATGTTGCGCGTCTGCTGTTTGGCATTCGGCTTCATGCAGCGTGGGTTGAACGAGATGCCGCCGGCCACCTCGGCTGTCATGTGATCATCTGGGAGTGGCTCCTTCTGCGTCGGCGAGCACCGGTTCAGGTGCTGATTGAGCGAGTCCATGTGGTGCTTCAGCAGGCAGAGGATGGAGATGAAGAGGATGAGGATCATTGCCAGCGGGACATACACAATGCCCACCACAGACGCTATCAACAACAGGTCCGGCTTCCAAATTAAGTAACAGGTGCCGGTCGGCGGGTGGCCATTTGTAACTCTCAATGCGATTATCACTCCGAGCCATACAGCCATGGGCACTAGCCACACACAGAGGATGATCTTCAGAAGGCGCTTCTTGGTTCGCTTCCGAATAGATTTCAACGGTTGTGCGAGTGTCATGAATCGGTCTCCGGCGATGGCGCAGACATTCGTCAGTGACGTCGTGCATGAAACATAGTCCAGATATGTCCACACGTCACAGATGACGTCGCCAAATATCCAATGTCCGTTAAGCGTAACGGTGTATAAGAGCATGAAAGTCATAACCGGAAGTCCAACAAATAGGTCAGCCGTCGCTAGGGACGCTAGGTACAGGTTGCTCACCGATCGCAGGCGTTTGTAAACGCAGACGGCAATGATTGTTGCTAGGTTACCGAGCGTGATGAAGAGAATGAGCAGCAGAATCACCATGGTGACCAGCAGGCGCTGCGTGTCGCTAAGTCTCCTGGGTACTCCTAGCGGCATTTCCACGTACCAGCCTTCAGTGAAGTTGGGCACGGTGGTGCCAGTTACCAGGCTAACATTTACTGACTCACTCTCTCCGAATACCACATCCAATCCATTTACAACCTCCATCACCACACTTCAGAGGACTGGGCGTCCAGTCCCACATCGACGAAGTTAATTCAAGTGACAACGATGCGCAATAAACATTTAGCGACTCACTGCAATGCGCTTATCAAGCATACCTCATCGGCAACCTTCCATGTCCTTATTTCCATTCAAATGTTGCCAGGACGTAAAACACCAACTAATCAAATCATTTCCATTCTTTGGCTAACTGGCCACGTAGGTTACAATCGCGAATGAATTAAACTTTATCATTGAAAGGCATAGTATTGCAATTGCAATCACCGGAGTGCAACTGGACTATTGGATTGTGTTGAGATAAATAACGTAACATTTATACTTAGACATCAATAAACCACTGCTGTCTTTGATGTGATATTTGCTCTTAATTCACCGCAGTAATTTACAACAGCTGAAATGCATGCATGGCTGAATCTAGCATTGCATCAATAAATATAGAATGCACATCATGTTATGCATTACAATACAATATATATATATATATCTACACTATAGCTGCGTTTACACGGGCGAGTTGAAACGTCCTAGGTAGAACCAGTTGCCTAGATCGTTTTAAATGTGTCCGTGTAAATGCGCCACTGCGGCGTTTTAGGGCTGAAACATTTCAGCTGGAACGTTCCGCGTATACCACCTCGGGAGGTGGTTTACAAGAAACGTTTCAGCTGGTTCCCGGGCGGCGATTGTGTACAATAGCAGTGCTCACCGGATACAGGCGGACCTAAGGCTGCTGGTTCCCGGGCGGCGATAGTGTAAAATAGTAGTGCTCGCCAGCTACAGGCGGACCTAAGGCTGCTGGTTCCCGGCGCCAAAACACTTTCAAACTCTGTCCGTGTAAACACGCTTCTAAAACGCTTCATATAAATCGCTTTGTCTAAATCGTTTCACAATTCCCCGTGTAAACACGGCTTATATCGCATAGCAGCTCTGCTGTTGTAGCTTATGACGGCTAGGTGGCTGTTCTGCACATAGTAGTAGTATATAAAAACTGAGGTGTGGTGTTCTCTGTGGCGGAGTGGTTAGAGTGTCTGACGTTTTTCGAGGTCAGACTCCTAATCTGAGGGTCGGCGGTTCGATTCCCTGTGCCCCCAGCTCTGCCAATTTGGATTTCCACAGCTGTGTATAACTTACAGCGTCATCAAAGGCCGGTTGCTCTCATACGATGTCTATGTGGTGTGGGAGGTTAAAAATCTCTTGGGTCGGTAAAAGTGTAGGCTCGGGCTTTCTATCGACCAGCAGTGGAATGAGGAAGACCAGTCGTCTATGACTGAAATTTCCCCTGCTTAAACAACTAATGGACCAAAAAAAAAGAAAAAAGTAAGGCGATCCTGGCTTTATATTTATGCATTCATTTCCAGAGTGATTGGTGTGTATCAAATTATCCCGGGTTAAATAATAGTAACACTAGTGCACTGATCCACTACTCATATGGTAAACTATTGACCGTCGTCAGATTTGGCAATGTTCCCGTTTTGATTTATCCTGTTACTGTTAGTATCCTTGCCAGCCACAGTCCCGTCCAACTTCCCACCAGGTGGCGTGATTCTGTCCGGTCATAGTGTGTGATTGAATGGTTGCACCTACTTGATTTTAGCAGAAATCTACAACATGGTGAATAGTCAGATTATGATCTCCTTAAAGGCAAAATGCATGTTTGCAATCTGAGTCACTCATAGTAACCACACAGCTAATTTAATTATCACCTTGCAACCTCATAGTGAGCTGTTAGGATAATTGTTTGTATGATGTCGATTAATAGTCACTTTGCTGAATCGGTAAGAGCGCTGGCTCGCTTCTCGTGTAGGAAGCCATTGACTCAAACCCCCAACCAAATCAAATCAATGGCTTGCCAAATTTGTACCTGTCGCTAGAATAAGGGAAGGACTGGTTTGTTCGGTATCAAGATAGTGTGACTGGCTAGGATATCAGATTATAGTGCTGGTGGGCCGGTCTCCAGTAGGGCAGCACTATAAAGTCCCCATAAGTGGGCGCTGTCACAAGTCGGTGCCTGTCCTGATATGACGTTAGATGTTGATAGGATGTAAAATTCCAACCAATAAATCTCTTTGACAGCTTCTCTAAGTTATTTATGGTTATACTCGTTTTGACTGACGTTGTGAGTGATTATACCACGAATCGAGTGGTAACCCACTCAGCCAGTGTCGTCGGGGTTTAGGTTCAATGCCTGTCTGGGGAAGGGAGAGGGGCGTGGCTTCACAAACTGACAGCCTGGGTCATGCTATAGCCTACGTGGGTTCGCCAGCAACCATTGTCCAGCCTCTCTGCAATACCGCATACGCCATAGGAAACAACCCACCCGCCCTCATCAACTAACGCGACAGACACACTGGTCCCCGTGGCTATAAAGTATGATCCTCCATGCCTGCACTCAGTCCGGCCACAACCGGAGCGGCGTGCTGTCGGGGGGACCAGTTCAAATGCTCAGTGTCGGCGCTGCCAACCTGCCAGGCAATGTCCCTTCTCAGTGCACACCCCACGGCGATATCGGGCGATATTCCGCGTGTCAGCTGGCAGTGTGCCAAGTGGTGCTGGCGCAGGGCGGCTACGCCCTCTGCACAGTGGAGAGGCTTCACACTCTCATGTCTTTCTCTGCTCCCGGAGCAGCCAGTGCTCAAACCCGCCCTCCTGGCTCGTGGGTGCATCTAGGACCTCCTGTAGGTGTTGGTGCAGCCCCCTCCCACCGAAGCGTCGCGTTGACGCTGCCCACGGCCTCCTTCAGCTGCTGCTGGCGCTGGCTCCTTCTCCAGTGGCTTGTAATGAATGCCCTTCCTACCTACAGCAGCGGCAGCACCAGCGGCCGGCCTGCCTGTGGGTGGCTTTGGCGCGTGTGTAGGGGGAAAGGGTCGGAAGGGG
This sequence comes from Branchipolynoe longqiensis, assembly GCA_030323885.1. Lineage (NCBI taxonomy): Eukaryota > Metazoa > Annelida > Polychaeta > Phyllodocida > Polynoidae > Branchipolynoe > Branchipolynoe longqiensis. The sequence continues at coordinate 46,074,411 of CM059201.1, read as the reverse complement.
GGGGGGGGGGGGCGCTGTAGGGATCGGCTGGTGGGTGGGGAGGGCAGGGGGTGTATTATAATGGTTAGGTAGGAGCAGTATGACATTACAGTGATGAGGGAGTGATCGGGTGTTGCATGTGTGGGGGTGTTGTAGTGGTGGGGGTAGGATGGGGAGTGATCGGGTGTTGCATGTGTGGTTGTTGTATTGGTGGGGGTAGGGTGAGGGGTGATAGGGTGTTGCATGTGTGGGTGTTGTAGTGGTGGGGGTAGGATGGGGAGTGATCGGGTGTTGCATGTGTGGTTGTTGTAGTGGTGGGGGTAGGGTGGTGATCGGGGGTTGCATGTGTGGGTGTGGTGGGGGGGTGATCGGGTGTTGCATGTGTGGGTGTTGTAGTGGTAGGAGTAGGGTGGGGGAGTGATCGGGTGTTGCATGTGTGGGTGTTGTAGTGGTGGGGGTAGAGGGGGGGGAGAGTGATCGGGTGTTGCATGTGTGGTTGTTGTATTGGTGGGGGTAGGGTGAGGGTGATAAGATGTTGCATGTGTGGGTGTTGTAGTGGTGGGGGTAGGGGGGGGGGAGAGTGATCGGGTGTTGCATGTGTGGGTGTTGTAGTGGTGGGGGTAGGGTGGTGATCGGGGGTTGCATGTGTGGGTGTAGTGGTGGGAGTCGGGTGGGGGAGTGATCGGGTGTTGCATGTGTGGGTGTTGTAGTGGTGGGAGTAGGGTGGGGGAGTGATCGGGTGTTGCATGTGTGGGTGTTGTAGTGGTGGGGCGTGATAGGGTGTTGCATGTGTAGGTGTTGTAGTGGTGGGTGGGGGTGATGGGGGTTACACATGTGGGTGTTGTAGAGGTAGATGTATGGTGGGAGGTGATAGAGTTTTGCACATGTGGGTGCTGTAGTGGTGGGAGCAGGGTGGGGGGAGCGGGTGCTGTACGTGTTGTAGTGCTGATGGTAGGGTGGCGGTGATATAGTGTTGCAGGTGTGGGTGCTGTAGCGGTGGGGGTAGGGTCGGGGAGCGGGTGCAATAGTTCAGGTGTTGGACGATTGGAGTGGTAGGGAGGGAAATGGAAGGGTTTACCAATGGACATAGTGGTATAGTATTTATATACTAGAAATAAATGGTGAATTGTTGTAGTCGTAGGGTGGGAGTGGGCTTATAGTGGTGCGGTGTTGTTGTGGTGTGGTGGTTATTTTTGGTACATTAGTTGTTTAAGCAGGGGAAATTTCAGTCGCAGGCAATTGGTCTTCCTCATTCCACTGCTCCTTGCCCTATCCTAATAATGACGAGCGCCTGGCTAGGAAGCGACAAGTATCAATGTTTAAGTCATCGGTTTGACTCGACCAGGATTCGAACCCACGACCCCACGATCTACCACACGGGAGACGGATGCTCTAATTAGTGGTTATAGTGGTGATGAGGTGTGGGGTTATAGTGATGGTGAGGTGAGGTGTTGTAGTCATGGGGAGTTATAGTGGTGGTGAGGTGTTGTAGTGGTGGTGAGGTGTGTGGTTATTGTGGTGGTGAGGTGTTGTAGTTGTGATGAGGTCTGTGGTTAGTGTAGTGGTGAGGTGTTGTAGTGGTGAGGAGGTGTCTGGTGATTGTGGTGGTGAGGTGTTGTAGTGGTGAGGAGGTGTGTAGTTATTGTGGTGGTGAGGTGTTGTAGTTTTGAGGAGGTGTGTGGTTATTGTGGTGGTGAGGTGTTGTAGTGGTGATGAGGTCTGTGGTTAGTGTGGTGGTGAGGTGTTGTAGTGGTGAGGAGGTGTGTAGTTATTGTGGTGGTGAGGTGTTGTAGTGGTGAGGAGGTGTGTGGTTATTGTGGTGGTGAGGTGTTGTAGTGGTGGGGAGGTGTGTGGTTATTGTGGTGGTGAGGTGTTGTAGTTGAGGGGAGGTGTGTGGTTATTGTGGTGGTGAGGTGTTGTAGTGGTGGTGAGGTGTGTAGTTATTGTGGTGGTGAGCTGTTGTAGTTGAGGGGAGGTGTGTGGTTATTGTGGTGGTGAGGTGTTGTAGTGGTAGTGAGGTCTGTAGCTATTGTGGTGGTGAGGTGTTGTAGTGGTTATTGTGTTGGTGGGGTGTTGTAGTTGAGGGGAGGTGTGTGGTTATTGTGGTGGTGAGGTGTTGTAGTGGTGGTGAGGTGTGTGGTTATTGTGGTGGTGAGGTGTTGTAGTCGTGGGGAGGTGTGGGGTTATTGTGGTGGTGAGGTGTTGTAGTCGTGGGGAGGTGTGTGGTTATTGTGGTGGTGAGGTGTTGTAGTTGAGGGGAGGTGTGTGGTTAGGTGTGGTGAAATGCTAGAGTGGTTGTGGAAGAAAAATAACTTTGCGGTGTTGGTTGTTGGCGATGGGGTTATGTTGGTATAGTGTTACTTTTAGATTGAATGGTCCGTGGTTGCAGTGCTGTTGAATGATTGCTGGTTTCTTTATGCCGTGTCGCCCCCCCCCCCCCCCCCCACCTCTTGTTGCCTTTGTTGTTACCTGCACACTCCCATGCTTTCCTATCTCCCTGAATGCTGCTATTTTGATATGTGCTTTTCTCCTGTCATTTATGATTTAGTGTTGACTCTTGTTTGCCTATGGAGATCATCAGTTGGGAGTCTATGTTCCACCTCCAGTGCTCTATTTTGTAGTCTTTGTAGTTTATCCAACATATTTGTGTTCCCCCCATGTATACTACATCAGCATAGTCAAAGGATGGTAGTATCAATTGTAATAGCCATATTTGTGGTTAGGTATTTGCTGGTATTCGCTAATATCCAGATTTTGTGGTTTACCTTCTTGATAACTTCTTTTATGTTACCATTCTAGTTTAGTTTCCTGTCATGATTCATCCGTAGATATTTGTAGTTGGTCTGATAGTCAAGAACTTTTCCTCCCAAACTTATTGGCTCCTCATTGTCATACAGTAAAACCTCTCTAAATCAACTGACCGTAAGTGGTCCATTTAGGTGGTCGGTACAGGGAGTTAGAATAGGGTTACAATGGTATTGTTGGGACCCAAATAAAGCGATTGAGTGGTCGATCTTTGGAGGTGGTCGGTTAGGTGGACGGTGTAGTTGGTCTTTTCACTGCCAAACACGAGGACCTTCGACCTCTTGTGGTTTATGCAAATCTTGTTTGAGTTACACCAATTATATAAAGCTAATAGTTTCCTATGTATCTTATCTCTGTTCTCTTTTCTGCTATTGTTTATTGTATATATAACTGTGTCATCAGAAATTTGAGGGACTCCACAGGTTGAATTCCTTTCCTAGTCTATTCTGTTAACTAGTCTAATCACTTCATACTATCTTACTTTTGCTGTCGCTATACTATTTTCAACTACATCACTTATGTATTCCCAGCTTCCTCTGAATTGTTCTGCTAACTTTACTTCTATCTCTGTAAAGTGTTCGTTTAGTCTATCTGGTGCTCTCTCATTTGGTAAAATGTTCCCTTCTCCATATGTTAGTATTATTTTGCTTTGCTCCTTATCCCCTGGTAATGGATTCCTTACGTTGTCCCAGAACTTCTTGGGGTCATCACTGCATTTGCCATCTTGTTCTTCAATGTAAGTAGTCTTAGCATGCCTGACCAGTCTTAGCATTTTTCTTTTCGCAGTTTGGTAGTTGTTGATGTCATCTGTCTTATTTGTGAGTCTAGCCTTCTTTCCAAGTGTTCTCTTCAATTTGGTACTATCCATGGGCCCTGGTTGGCCCTCATCTTGATTTTGTCCATTAATTAGTAGAAGGGCACCAGTATCTAAGCTAGAGATGTAGAATCAAATTCAGATGATTGTTTTAGTTTCGAAAAATGTCTGCTTTTATCGGACTATGAAGCTTTAACACCCAGGGATTCACGACCCACCTCACCCAACACACAATGTGTCCATAATACCCCTGTCACACTACGACGTAATGAGCCAACGTGAGCCTAACGTGGTGATATTTCGTCATTACGTTGGATTACGTTATGATGACGTCATAATGACGTTAGAGTGACGTCGAGCTACGTCACATTACGTCGTGTTACGTCAAGTTACGTCGAGGTTTTGGACATGTTCAAAAGTTTCGACGTAGGTCGAACGTAAGGGTTTACGTTCGCCGTACGTTCTGTTCACGTTCAGCGAACGTCAATGACGTTAAACGGACGTTATTCCAACGCTCCTCACTACGTTCAACTACGTTCCACTACGTTGACCCCCATTAAACCAAGTGCAAATGCCCACGGGGCGTAATGGGAACGTCAGGACAACGTCAGGAGAACGTCAGGAGAACGTGCATTCAACGTACGTTCAACGTCTCATGACGTAGCTAACGTCACGTAACGTTCTTCTGACGATGGAATAACGTTCATAACGTTCCGTCAGCGTCATTACGTTGACCTCTCTCGTCGAACGACGGTATCACTACGCTTTACCGACGTTACTCTCTCGTCCACTACGCTGCATCCACGTTCAACTTGTGCCCAAATTTGCATACTACGCCGAGAAGTTCAACGTTCTTCACGTTCTCCCTACGTTGACGTCGTTACGTCGTAGTGTGACAGCCCCATAAGAGATTTACTGGCTAGCCCAGATCAGAATCATCTTAACAGTTAAACAAAATGTAACAACCTGCACAGAGCGAGATTATTTCCCGTTTCTGGGGTACCAGCCCCATTTGCTCTTTTTGCTTAAAAAAGAAAAACACAGCAAAAAAACACACCCAATAACATATTTATTGTGTTTGCATGATTCAGGGATGAAAGTGGTCTCCGGGAAAAAAACCGGAAATGCAGATCATAGTCTCCCATATGTTTAGCATTGTCTGGGAATTGCGGACAATTTCCGGAAGTCGGGTTTCATATATATTGGTATACGCTGATAGTGCTGCACCGTTTGAAGCATGTATTAGTAGTATACACTGATAGTGCTGCACTGTTTGGAGTATTTATTAGTAGTATACGCTGATAGTGCTGTGGGTCTGCACCACATAGTAGTATACACTGATGGTGCTGCGGGATTGAAAAATCCTGGAAATCCGCGGAATCGCGGAAATCTTTCATTCCTGATGATTCCTCTTTAGAAATGCCCCGTCGGGATGCTCGAAATCATTCCCTCATGCTTGTAGTAAGCATAGCCATTTGGGTCGTTCTCAGAAACTGTGTACCACTTGAGGTAGTCTACTTGAAATGCATATTTCAAAGAAACCCATTATTGGAGTGTCAATATTTAGATTTCATCATTTAGCCCAATAATGTGGGAGATATTTTAGATCAAAAGTAAATGTTAATTTTGTGTATTATGTATCTTATTGGGATGGATGTAGCTAAATACATAGAAAATTACATCACTAATTTGTGACATTGTCAACAGCATTGAAAATAAAGTGTCACAAACTTAATGAAAACCTCTGAACAACAGCTCATTTCACTTCAAATGGTCATATACAATGTCTTCATTAAGTTGAAGACATTTATTTCTAAAAATAAATGTTAAATTATGAAATAGTTAACCTTTTCTGGAGTCATTAACATCATAACATTTCGTTTCCACTTGTAAGTACTATGAAACTCTGTATCAAACACTGAGTACAGATACAGTACAGGAACTATTTTCACCATTTGACACTCTATGCATGGACCCAGTTATGGTATAGTAAAAGATAAATCCTGAAATTGCCCCATAACATTGAAATTTGAGCCGAACATTTGTGTAAAATTGTTGTTTCCACTTTGACTGTTAGCGTGCTAATATTTTTTTGATTTTCTCTTTAATATTCACAAATAAGACAAAACCATAGCAATGAGGTTTCAGATTATTATTACTACTGTTTATAAAGCAAGTGGCATGTGAAATCTCATAAAAATGTCAAGTTTTGTGTGGAAAATATTTGATTTTGGATTCAGATTGGTTTCCATGCTATACTGCTATTTATTGGGTGTGAGCATCATTTGACCTACTTAAAAACGCCAGAATATGTTTATTTTCAATTATTCAGATGCAAAAGGACATACACATTGAGGAAACTTGCTTATAGGACTTTGGCAGCATTTTGATTTTGTGGTACTGATGTCACACTATTGGTACACAACTTCTGAGAATGACCCATTTATACAATTAAAAGCCCCCCCACTCCAAACTAAAGAAGCCAACATATACAACCACTTGAGCAATACTTGATTCTGTAGACAGTGTGTATCACACAATGTAAGTGTAAGTCACCATCACATTAATGAAAAAATGCCCACACAATAAGCTACAACTCACTCAACTGGATCTGATTCGACAGAAATTCTCTTTACCATTATGCTGCTTGATCTAGTTTGATGCTCGGATGCAGATTCAGATTTACATATAGGCTTGACAGGCTGAAGCCTAGGGCCGCGAGGTGACCGAATCGCTAACTGGCTTCCCATATGGAAGGTTTTGGGTTCGAACTCAGACCAAGTCAAACAATAGACTTATAAAATTGATACTTGTTACTACCTAACCTGGCGCACATTTCTAGGATATGACCTTAGATGTTGCTAGGACGTAAAACAGCAACAAACAAACAATCTAGGATAGGGCAAGGACTGGCTTGCTCAGCATCAGAACAATGTGATTGAGTGAGATATCGGGTCATGGTGAGGCAGCACTATCAGGTCGCCATGTGTGTACGCTGTCACAAGTGGGTACCCGTCCTGGTATAACATCAGATGTTGCTAGGAAGCAAAGTCCCAACAAACAAGCAGCAATTCCAAATCTCAACCAAATTCCAAATCCCAACCATAACCATACAGGTAGGGCTAGTTTTGAATAGCGGAATCTCACGGAACTAGCATTGCATGATTAATTGGTTGATTGGGTGATAGCTTAACACGGTGCTGGCAGCAAAGGTAATAATAGACTCATGGTAAAATATGAGTGGAATTTATTCTGTCACTTTTATTTCATGAACAAAAATGTGACAATCACATTTATGTTTACATTAAAATTCATACGAAATCTGTAATGCATGTCAAATGAGAGCAGAATTGATCTGAGACACAATTTTGAAGTGACTTTGTGACATTGAAGTTACCTTTGTGTCAAATAACAGCAAGGTTAACTTGCAAGACATTGCTAAAATTGTCAGAGCCAATGCAGTCCAGTTGTTCTTTGGAACTCTAAAATTTGTTCATGCATTGGTAAATAAGTCTTGCATGTTAATTTGTTATTTACATTAAAAGTTCTTGGCGCAAGGCCATTAACTAGTTTGACAACCTATTCTCCATTGATAATAACAGAGGAATAATAGCATATATATCACATTGTCAAAATTAGCTGGGCAATTATGTGAAGTGGTCAAGTTTATCAATTTCATGCCGGACACATTATCGGGACCTCAGCGTATGCTATGAAAAGTTATTTTTAGACTGATCTATGATAAAGTACTACAGGCTGTTACCAAAGACAATGTATGATAAGATGCACCACTCAGCGCTTTCCCCGAAATACAGCAAACAAGGTAATGGGGACCTTTCATGAGCCATTTCTCTCACTATACACTTGGTGGCAGCACCCATTCCCGGTCCAAGTCGGCCATTATGGTTGGATAGAAGGGTGTAAGTGTGTGTGGTGTAGGTGTGTGGTGGGCGTTTAGGGATGTGGTGGGGGTGTAGGTGTGTGTTGGGTGTGTGTGGTGAGGGTGTAGGTGTGTGGTGGGGGTGTAGGTGTGTGTGGTTGAGGTGTAGGTGTGTGGTGAGGGTGTAGGTGTGTGTGGTGAGGGTGTAGGTGTGTATGTGTGTGGTGTAGGTGTGGTGGGGGTGTAGGTGTGTAGGTGTGTGGTGGGAATGTAGGTGTGTGGAGGGGGTGTAAGTGTTTGGTGGGGGTATAGGTGTCTGTCGTGGGGTATAGGTGTGTGTGGTGGGGGTCTAGGGCTGTTGTGGGGGTGAAGGTGTGTAGTGGGGGTTTAGGGATGCTAAAGATTGTGAGGTGCCGCTCTGCAAGACACCCCTACACCTCTACCACAAACCACCTACACCCCCACCACACACCGTCAACCCCCACCACACATACCTACACCCCACCACATCACCCCCACCAAATCCCTACACCCCCACCACATCCCTAAGCCCCCACCACATCCCTAAGCCCCAACCACACCCCTACACCCCCACCCCACCATACCCACTCCCCCCCCACCACACACCCCCACCAAAATCCTCACCACACCCCTACAACACACCCAACACACAAACATATGCCCCAACCACACTACCATATACACTCACCACACACCCCTACATACCCAGCACACAAACATACGCCCCCCACCATACACCTCCACTTCACCCGCACTTATTTACACACATTTGATAGTAGAAGGAACTGCTTCTCTATCCAACAGCAGCATTAGAGACAGGCATGGGGTGCCATCTGACGAGAGACTCATGTAAACTGAAAGGTCCCCATTGGACAGGTTCCCTAGCCCACCCTGACTGATGTACCATTAAAGACAATGTACAACAATTACAGTGCATTACCTACTAATATTAATAATGAAAACAATATCATAGTATAGTAAAGTCCAAACATACTTTAAGCACTTTATCTGTACCATACATAAATAAAATTTGTGATTATGTCTGATTAAGAAAACTACTTACTACACCTAATCAAAGACAATGCACCTTGTTTGCCATGGGATGGCGTCACTGCATGATTATTTAAGAATCTGCTATATATATGAAAGCGATAAGTGGTGCATCTTATCGTACATTGTCTTTGTTGTTACCTAGTTACAATTATATTTAATATGTAGCCTTCTTAAACAATGGTGCCAGTTGGCATAGTTTCATAGCATATAACTTGTTAAGCGAATATTCACGATGGAGCCTAACCCACTCGTCATCGGTTGCTACCGCCTCGACCCACTTATCTGCAGTACATCTAAGCCGATTCTCGCCTGACTTACACGATCATGTTGATGAGTTACTCTCACCTAACTACGCCATGGCCTACCACACCTATGGCCACCTGTGACTTGGTTGTGCTACCTGCTATCCTGATGTTCCATCCTGGGCAGGAGCGCCTTGGTCAACAGCTCACATGCAATCATTATGGCAAACACAGCTCGGGGGGTGGTCACGCGCATAGGTCTCCATTCAAAAACCCTCACTCACCCAGATTTGATTTCACTTTAATAAATGGAGAGGCCTTTCGTGGTCCAACCAGAGTTCACTCAACCAACTAATCTGTTTTCTATACACATAAACAAAATAAATAACATAACCCAACAGATTTTACATATCACAAAAAATATACCAATCAATAAACAGACACAAAAACCATCTCATAATGTCATATATGGAATTGTGAATGAACGCCTGGATCTGGTCTTACTACTATATGTAGTCTTTTAATGTATATTTGTCATGTCTTTAATGCTCCCTGTGCATATTTAACCTCATTAACCTCCATACGTTTTAGTGACCAGCTTTGGCATGAGATCAGTGTAAGGAGCTCGAAGTTAAGAAACAATTTCTTCTGAACATGATTAATAAAATTGAACGTTTCAATCTTAAAGTTGCAAAGTCCGATGGTTTTGTATTTCTGCCATATTATTACTGTTTAGATGAAGATATTAGTTTGATTTCTATACTCTACTTTACTTTAATGTACCTTATTTTAAAGGGTTAACTTTGAAGATATTAGAAGTGATAACATGCGAAATTAATGTTGGTGTTCACATCGAAACGTTGGACCCCATAAACTTCAAAAGTAATAGGTTATATTAAAATGAATACTATCCCTTCTGTGCATCAATATCAGTTTAATGGATGCACCAGTATCTAAAGCCGTGTTCACATGGGAAAAGTTTAAAGCGATTTAGACAAGGCGATCATATGAATCGATTTAGTTTGAAAGTGTTTCGCGTTCACACGGGCAGTGCTTTGAGTCGGTTTAAGGCGGAAGTGGATATCTGCGCATGAGCAAGTCCAAACTAACCAGTGCCAGTTTCGGTTAGTCGACGTCGGCACGAGAGAGTGTGGGTTCGACCTAGATCTGTTTCGACTGAATCGTATTGTTTTGGAACGGTCAAAACTTCTGCTGGGCAGTGAAACCCTAAAAATAAATGATGAAAAAAATATCTGGGCACAGCTAGCAGTTTCATAGAGCAAATTTACCGGAAAGTCAACACACTCAGGTCTCGACTGTCACGTCCTTAATCCGCCTCAAGTAAGTCGGTTGCGTTCACACGGGCAAAATAAAACGGTTCACAGAAATCGACTCATGTAATCGACCTCCACAAGTGGTTTACAGTATTGGGATCACAGAAATCGATTCAGCCCTAATTCGACTCAGACGCCCGTTCACACGCGAAATGTGCGTCGAACTAGGCAAGTCGATTTCTACGAATCGATTTACATTGCCCGTGTGAACACGGCTTAAGTCGGATATCTAGGATCAAATCGAGGTAAGTGTTTTTGGTTTTGTAAATTTGATGCTTTCATCGGACTATGCAACTTTAAGGAACATCACTGTGACCAATCTGTGACAAAAATACAGATTACACAATCAAGCGGAATGGATATTCTCGCGATGCCCTATCCCTGCCCATCTCTCACTATCCTGGTATGTTCCCGTTAAGTTTGACAAATTCAAGACTGAAGCAGACCATCCAGAATATTCCTAGAGATGGGAAGAAAAAGGTCAAGTCCTTTTCCTACTAGGCCTGTGTAAATTGGTTGACAGTTAACTATATCTCTGATAGTCTGTACTAATACGTGGTCATCGTCGTAGTGGTGGTGGTGGTAGTGGTGGTGGTGGTGATGACATGTGTACTCTCAGGTCATATGTAACTGCGCTTCGTACAATTCCATCAGATGAATACACATGATCCAAATACACTTAGGACACATATAACTGCACTCCGAACAGATCCATAAGACAACACACATGTAGTGATGGTGCCGATGATGATGAGATGATGATGATGATGCGTGTACGTTTGGGTCACATGGAACTGCGTTTCATACAGTTCCATCAGACAAATACATATGTAGTGATGATGATGATGCATGCACACTAAGGTCATATGCAACTGTGCTTCGTACAGTTCCATCAAATGAATACACATTTATGATTTAGTGATGATGATGCATGGACACTCAGGTCATCAGACGACTAAACAAAACAAAAAAAAGTTTGTTTTATTTAACGACGCCTCTGGAGCACACTGATTTTTATCATCGGCTATTGGACAGGATCGATTGGATGACCCACACCTTCACAGTTGGACATTCTACTGTCTGAGCTACGTCCAGCTCCTCAGACGACTAATCAAGCAGTGATAGTGATGATGATGGCAATGATGATGATGATGATGATGAAGATCCATCTACACTTGGCTCACATGTAACTGCACTCAGTACAGTTCCATCAGATGAATTCACATGTAGTGAGGGTGATGGTGGTGGTGGTAATGATGATGATGATGATGACGATGATGATGATGCGTTAGTGCTTTCAAAAAGTTGTCAAATATGAGTTGGAATTGTAAAAGTAGAAGTTGCAGATGCAGGTGCGGTGCCTTTAGCACCACAGCACATGAGGCACTATGGAACATAGTCTATGTTGTGGAAAAAGTACAGGTCGCAGGTGAGCATGTAGACGACACTGGCGGCCTGCGACGGCTCATTTTGATAACACTGCGTGAACAGTTGCGCCCATACAGTTCCACCAGACTACACACATGCTCAGCAGACGGCCGCGTCCCTGAGCCTGATGTTGACGCTTCCCAGCGCGTCCACTACCCAATTTGGGTAGTCGGCTTCAGGGTACATCGCCACCATGAAGTCAGTCACAAACTCTGGGAAGCGGTCCTCCACGACGGCTTGTCGGATAGACTGCATTAGGCGCATCTACAAACAAACAAGCACAGAACAACGCTTTAGAATACACAACTTTGAAAGTGGGTTTGCTTTCCGAAGCGAAAGGTGAAATTAAGCAACACTAGCTGTTTGTTTGTTGTTGTTTTACGTCGTAGTAATATCTAAGGTCATATCAGGACAGATACCGACTTGTGACAGTGTGCACTCATGGTAACTTTATAGTGCTGCCCCGCTGGGAGACCAGGCTGCCGGCACCATGACCCGATATCTCAGTCACATTACTCTGATACTGTGCTAACCAGTCCTTGACCCACCCTATCCGGTGGTACGGTCTCCCAATGGGGAAGCACTATAAAGTCGTCATGAGTGCACACTGTCACGAGTCGGTACCAATCCTGATATGACCTTAAGTGTTGTTAGGATGTATAACCCCAAAAGAAATCCGCTCATAACAGAACAGTTTAGAACGGAACAGTGTTTGCAGTAGGTTTCTTCACTTAATTTGTTCGTCTTTGTTTTTATTTGGGTTTAAAAAATATATGAAATACCAAGTTTTGCTAATGCTTTCTCTATGTGATATTCACTGCAATTCATTGTGATTTTTCCAATTTGATCAAATTCATACAATAGTACCTATCTTCCAATGACAACTCTGCACCCAGACCAATGTTGTCCTGACATAGCAGGTGTCATGTCATTGGAAGGACTGTCAAATGAGACAAATTCAGTTTATTCTGCGAAAATTTGCGTACACATAGCAGGTGTTCACGAATCGCAGGGACTACTGTATCTGACTGACCTCATTTGATATACGGGCTGCTTTTCCCACAGAAACCCAATTATCTAAATAAATTCAAAATTTTATGAATTTCGACAAAAAAACCCTGGAAATCAGCCAATTTTTTGTTAACCCCCCCCCCACCAAAAAAACCCGCACAGATATCCTATATACCAAAACTATAACTGGATCTGCTTTAGAATTGTCAATGTGCGCCTGGCTTTTCGAGGCGAACTCACTTGGTAGGCGACATTGTGCACAGTGAGCAGGGCGCACGCGACAGTCTCCTGCATGACCAGCGCATGGAGGTAAGCGCGTGTGTACAGTGCGCATGTCGAGCACCCGCAGGACTCGTCTATTGGCCGGAAGTCCTTCTCGAAGCGTGCAGACTTCAGAGCCAGCTGGCCAGTCTCCACCAGGGCGCAACCGAACCGCTGTCCACAAACACCAGTTAGACACTCGTAAACATGTTTAAACAGTGTTTCCCTTAAAGTTGCATAGACGGATGGTTTTGAGTTTCTACCATATATTTTTGTTTATAGATATCAGGGATGAAAGTGATCTCTGGGAAAAAAGCGGAAATGCTGATATTCTCCCATAGGCTTAACACTGTCAGGGAATCGCGGAAAATTTCCGGAAGTTAAGTTTCATATATATTGGTATACGCTGATAGTGCTGGGCCGTTTGAAGCATGTATAATGGTACTAGTAGTATACACTGGTCGTGCTGCAGCGTTTGGAGCATGTATTAGTGGTATACACTGATAGTGCTGTGGCGTCTGCACCACATATTAGTATAGATCTACGCTGATGGTGCTACGGGATTGAAAAATCCCGGAAATCGCGGAGATCTTTCATCCCTGAGATATCTAAAAGCTGGATAGTCTGATGAAAGCATAACATTTTCAAAACCAAAACTTAACCTGGATTTAACCAAATTATGCAAATTAGATACTCGTGCACTTGTTAAGCATTTGTGACTAATTAGAAGGGAATACACTAAGTCAGTTTAATAGAACCTGTCATCGCTGAAGCCTATGGTGTCCAGCATATCAATGCGCATGCCAAAATTAATTTTGCCTTCTTTCACTTCGAATATCTATATAAACGAAATTAGCCATTTATAATCAAGTAAAGTATGGTAGATTATAACAATCAACATACCATAATCGTGACAGAGAGACAATTATTATATTCATATAGTAAGATCCCATCATTTTCATACTGCAACCTAGCACTACACGACAGCAGTCTACACGGACACTGGGTTACCAACGTTACCAAGTTACGACCGTCTATCCAACTACATGCAGCTCTCACTCACCGCTGTATATATTTGTAATTTACAACTGGACGGGATGGTGGACTGAGTCAGGGATGAGAATTTCCAGTCGAACAGCAGTTTCCCGCCTCACTTTTGGGCAATGTCCCGCCTTTTTAGTCCTATAATCAGGGATGAGAATTTCCCGCCGATTGGCAGTTTCCCGTCTTTCAGGCAATGTCCCGCCTTTTAAGTCCTATAATCAGGGATGAGAATTTCCCGCCGATTGGCAGTTTCCCGTCTTTCAGGCAATGTCCCGCCTTTTTAGTCCTATAATCAGGGATGAGAATTTCCCGCCGATTGGCAGTTTCCTGTCTTTCAGGCAATGACCCGCCTTTTTAGTCCTATAATCAGGGATGAGAATTTCCCGCCGATTGGCAGTTTCCCGTCTTTCAGGCAATGTCCCGCCTTTTAAGTCCTATAATCAGGGATGAGAATTTCCCGCCGATTGACAGTTTCCCGTCTTTCAGGCAACGTCCCGCCTTTTTAGTCCTATAATCAGGGATGAGAATTTCCCGCCGATTGACAGTTTCCCGTCTTTCAGGCAATGTCCCGCCTTTTAAGTCCTATAATCAGGGATGAGAATTTCCCGCTGATTGGCAGTTTCCCGTCTTTCAGGCAACGTCCCGCCTTTTAAGTCCTATAATCAGGGATGAGAATTTCCCGCCGATTGGCAGTTTCCCGTCTTTCAGGCAATGACCCGCCTTTTTAGTCCTATAATCAGGGATGAGAATTTCCCGCCGATTGGCAGTTTCCCGTCTTTCAGGCAATGCCCCGCCTTTTTAGTCCTATAATCAGGGATGAGAATTTCCCGCCGATTGGCAGTTTCCCCTCTTTCAGGCAATGACCCGCCTTTTTAGTCCTATAATCAGGGATGAGAATTTCTCGCCGATTGGCAGTTTCCCGTCTTTCAGGCAATGACCCGCCTTGTTTTAGGTCTGACCTGTCCTCATCCCTGATAAGTAGAATGCTTGCTTCCCATGTGGGAGCCCATGGATTTGGTCTGCGTCTGAGTCAAATCAAAGACGTGCCAAATTTCTACTTGTCGCTCACTACCTTGCGAGGCACTTAGAATTACTGCGATAGCACAAGAAGCAGTGAAATGAGGCCGCAGTTGAAAACATTAAGTGTAATCATTAACACACACATAGACAACAATCGGGAAAGCTTTAGCTAAGTTAGATTTAGTTTAGAATAATTGTGTTAAAATCTTCAGTTGGAATCATTGTCAATGTATATTGGAACTTACAGCTGTTCTTGTTGGGAAGACGCAGTCGAACATGTCGCAACCCAAGGCTGAGCACACGACTAAGTCCACTGCAAATCTGTTCATAAAGGGCAGGATGGCAAAAGAGGTTTAATCACCGCCACAGGGGTTAGTCACAGCCACAAGTGTTAATCACAGCTACAAGGGTCAGACGGGGCACATAGCTTTACTCACTCCACACCCATCGAATTCAGAAGAGGACTGTACTCACAACACACGCTCTACTCACCGGACATTTATTAGTTACAAACGAGTATACCACTCACTCAACATGCACAAGATACAGAACACCAAAATGTATCATATACAGAAGGGTATATTACTCACCCCACATGTCAGATACAGAAGGGTATATTACTCACCCCACATGTCAGATACAGAAGGGTATATTACTCACCCCACATGTGTCAGACACAGAAGGGTATATTACTCACCCAACATGTGTCAGATACAGAAGGGTATATTACTCACCCCAAGTGTCGGATACAGAAGGGTAGATTACTCACCCCTCATGTGTCAGACACAGAAGGGTATATTACTCACCCAACATGTGTCAGACACAGAAGGGTATATTACTCACCCCACATGTCAGATACAGGAGGGTATATTAATCACCCAATATGTGTCAGATACAGAAGGGTATATTACTCACCCCACATGTGTCAGATACAGAAGGGTATATTACTCACCCCACATGTGTCAGACACAGAAGGGTATATTACTCACCCCACATGTCAGATACAGGAGGTATATTAATCACCCAATATGTGTCAGACACAGAAGGGTATATTACTCACCCCACATGTGTCAGATACAGAAGGGTATATTACTCACCCCACATGTGTCAGATACAAAGGGTATATTAATCACCCCACATGTGTCAGACACAGAAGGGTATATTACTCACCCAACATGCGTCAGATACAGAAGGGTATATTACTCACCCCACATGTGTCAGACACACAAGGGTATATTACTCACCCCACATGTGTCAGATACAGAAGGGTATATTACTCACCCCACATGTGTCAGATACAGAAGGGTATATTACTCACCCCACATGTGTCAGGCACAGAAGGGTATATTACTCACCCCACATGTGTCAGATACAGAAGGGTATATTACTCACCCCACATGTGTCAGTTACAGGAGGGTATAGTACTCACCCCGCATGTGTCAGATACAGAAGGGTATATTACTCACCCCACATGTGTCAGGCACAGAAGGGTATATTACTCACCCCACATGTGTCAGACACAGAAGGGTATATTACTCACCCCACATGTGTCAGACACAGAAGGGTATATTACTCACCCAACATGTGTCAGATACAGAAGGGTATATTACTCACCCCAAGTGTCAGATACAGAAGGGTATATTACTCACCCCACATGTGTCAGACACAGAAGGGTATATTACTCACCCAACATGTGTCAAATACAGAAGGGTATATTAGTCACCCCAAGTGTCAGATACAGAAGGGTATATTACTCACCCCACATATGTCAGACACAGAAGGGTATATTACTCACCCCACATGTCAGACACAGGAGGGTATATTAATCACTCAATATGTGTCAGACACAGAAGGGTATATTACTCACCCCACATGTCAGATACAGGAGGGTATATTACTCACCAAATATGTGTCAGACACAGAAGGGTATATTACTCACCCAACATGTGTCAGATACAAAGGGTATATTAGTCACCCCAAATGTCAGATACAGAAGGGTATATTACTCACCCCGCATGTGTCAGACACAGAAGGGTATAGTACTCACCCCACATGTGTCAGACACAGAAGGGTATATTACTCACCCCACATGTGTCAGACACAGAAGGGTATAGTACTCACCCCACATGTGTCAGACATAGAAGGGTATATTACTCACCCCACATGTCAGATACAGGAGGGTATATTAATCACCCAATATGTGTGATGCACAGAAGGGTATATTACTCCGCCAACACCCATTGATTGAAGATGAAAAGGCTCACTCACCCGACACCCATCAGATATCGAGGCTTCTCCTTCGGTAGGAACTCTGTAGACAACGTTACCATCTTCCAGAATTCGCCTTTCTCCTCTCCGCCACTGAGACCTCCTATGGCGAACCCGGGCACATCACGCTTCGTCATTTCTAGCAAAAAGATGATGCAAGTCAACACCAAACACAGAAATGAATGTGAAACGATGTTGCCACATAATGTTCTTATCCACCGTCATCGGATTGATTTGAGTCTTACAGGGTCCATATAAACGTGAAGATATGGAATTCAAGGCTATTTCAAGGCTGTTTAAAAAAAATAGGAATCCAAGATTTTCATTTGGATTTCAGGGGAACAAAAAAAAAAGGCAAATGGCGATTTTGGACAAATTTAAATCAGTGGAGACATTTTAATGGAATTCAACACCTTTCAAGATTACTTAGCCGAAATAGGTTAAATTCAAGGCCTTGAAATGGGGAAAATGAAGACTTTTCAAGACTTTTCAGGCCCCGTACAGACCGGCTTCTTACCACCGGATTGAATTGTTTCACCAAATTGACCGACGCCTCACCTATTGCACACTTCTTCCGCAGGTCGGGGTCCAGCCCTCCTTGAACGATGGCAAACAAGTTCTGTTCACGGGGCCGTTTATGGCCCAGGATGCATCTATCGAGCCAACGGATTGACCTAGAACATTCAAGTTCACCATATATGCAAAGTCATAAATAAACTTATTTAACAAATAACTCAAATGTTTCCCATGCTGGGGTTCTGACACGAGTTTTAACATTATGGGTAGGCCGTCTTAACTACTAGGGCATCCAGCATAGCCGATTCTCTATGCCAGTATCCTAAAGCACTTGACATGTTTAGTATAGCTGTGTATGGCGTTTGCTATATAAGGAGCAGATACAGATAGAGAATCGGCTATGCTGGATGGATATATATTTGTAATTATAATATGTCCCTTTCTATTGAAATTTAAAAAAGTGCATATCTACCTATGCATGGCTTCTTCGACTCTGGGCCCTGTTGTCGTGCTCGATACAACATCATCGAGCTGCATCATGATGTCGGCCCCGATCGAGTTCTGTATGGACATGGAGTGTTCGGGAGTGAGCATCATCATCGTGCCATCGTGAGGCGACTTGAACCGCACGCCTTCCTCGGTGATTTCAGCCAGGTCAAGTAATGACACCATTTGGAACCCACCACTGTCCTAGAATTGTCAAAATAAGGATAGTAAAACTTCTGCTATAAGTCAACCGTTACAATATAATGGACGCACAGTATAGGGTTATCATATAAATCGTATTTGGGTCGTTCTCAGAGACTTTGTACCACTTGCGGTAGTCTATTCGAAATCTGTATTTCAAAGCAATCTTTCATTGCAATGTCAATATTTTGCTTTCATGTTGTAGCCAATTGATATGAAAGATAATAAAGATAAAATTGAGTGCCAGTATTGTGTAGTATGTACGTTATTGGGATGGATATGACTGAATCAATAGAGAATTACCCCACCGATTTGTGACATTGTCAACACGATTGAAAATAAAGTGTCACAAACTAAATGAAAACCCCTGAACAACACAAAATTTAATTTCAAATGGTCATATTCAAAATCTTCCTTAGATGGAGACATTTCTTCTTCAAAGTGTATACAAATAAGGAAATAATTAACCATTTCTGGAATCATTAGCAGAGTAACATTTCGATTCCATTTGCACACACTGTGAAACTACTCAAGAACTGAGTATTAAACACAACACAGGAACTACTTTCACTATTTGACCCATGCCACATTGATCTGATTATGGTATAATTAGAGTTAAAATCATGAAGTTGCCTTTGAACAGTGAAATTTGAGCTCAATGTCAGTGTTAAACAGTTGATTCCCATTCACACCGTCAAATTAATTCAGAATAGAATAGTGGCCTACTTTCATGTGAATCAGTAAGCACAACCTGTGGGAAAGGCAAATGAGCAAGCATGAGCAGTTCATCATGTCCGTTATTTGGTCAAAGGGTGATTTTCTATTCCTTTTAATTCATGTAACATACGTTTGTCTGCTAATAGGTACTCCAAACTGATTTTTTATTTTGATAAAGTTAATTTACAAATAGTACAGTTAGAAAGATCTTATCATTCTGATTACAAATATATATAATAATGGTAATTTGGTCTATTAGTCCCTAAGTTGTGATTGTTAAAATATTTAATTGTTGCCCTTAATTTTACACACATTTTTCATGATTCTGCAAATGCTTAAATTGTGATGTTTGAGGCTGCCTGCTGAAGGCAAAATATATTTTAATCCCATCATTATTTTTTTAACTTATTATTTCTAGTACAAATTCTAATCTCAATTTTCTTTTAAATTGCATTTTCATGTTTTGTGTGTGTTTGTTTCAATTTTTGTAAGTCTGTATTTTGGTTTCCATGTTACATGATTAATCAGATAATAAAATGCATTTATTCAAGGTCAAAACAAATCAAATGTGCATTATTTGTTTACATTCATGGCACCATCTTATCCTATATAATTTCAATACTATTGTAAAAAATAAATATTTACACATGTACAGTACTTTGCACACACAAAAAAAACATTTTTTATTTTTAATGTAGTGTAGTGGTCTGCACTGACCTCTCAGGCAAGTAACCACATAGACAGGTAGGCGTGGGGAGTGTATTGATATCAGGGAGCCTAGGTGGTGTAATGGTTAGCACACTGGCCCGGAATGCAAAGAGATGCGGGTTCGAGTCCCGCTCTAGGCACAGTATTTCCCATTTTCATCACCCCCACGACACTGGTTGCCGTGATCAGGATCCTGTACAAGCTTTGTGCTGTATGGTTGTTGAACCTACCCTGTGTATGTATGTGTTAGTGCATTGCCTATGTGTATGTAATTGTAAGCATTACAAGACTTACAATTCCAGGGGGACGAGTGTAGTGGTCTGCACTGACCTCTCAGGCAAGTAACCACATAGACAGGTAGGCGTGGGGAGTGTATTGATATCAGGGAGCCTAGGTGGTGTAATGGTTAGCACACTGGCCCGGAATGCAAAGAGATGCGGGTTCGAGTCCCGCTCTAGGCACAATATTTCCCATTTTCATCACCCCCACGACACATCATGTAAAGCACTAGTTTAAATCTGATAAAATAACACACCAAAACATAGTTTTAGGTTTCAACTTGTTACTTTTGCTGCTTATAAAGCAAGTGGCATGTAATGTGCCCTAAAATTGTCAAGCTTTGTGAGGAAAATATTCTGTTTTGGAGTAAGTTTGGTTTTCATGTTACACTGCTAATTATTGGTAGGACTCATCATTAGACCTAGTTAAATATTGCAGAATATGTTGTTTTTCAAATTATCAGATGCAATAGAACATAAACATTAAGTAAACTTGCACATTAGGAGTTTTAAAGAATTTTGAATTTTTGGTAGGCCTACTGATGTCACGATTTTGGTGCAAAGTTTCTGGCATCTAGGCACATTTCTAAAGAATCTGAGTACTGTAAGACAGCCACTGACGTTAGGATTCCCTATAGACCATATTTCTTCAAGACATGAGGTGAGGAAACACCATTCATTCGAATTATTGGAGGTTTACATAAAACGTGTTTGGATCCCATTTCTGTGATAATAAGTATCTGCCCTCCAGATATACTTGCATGCACACATGATTGGGTATACATCTAGTCCTTGTGAATTATCAGATCCATACCGTTAGAAGCGCCCTGTCCCAGCTCATAAATTTATGTAGTCCTCCTGCTTTTTCAAGAAGTTCAGGACCCTGCAAATAGAAAACGTGCAATGCTATATAGAGTTTTTAAATGTGATATGATCTACTCAGTGTCATTAGACTACTGACACAACATATGCATTTACACACACACACACCATATCAATATAATAATCATTATAATCAACGACATCAAATGATGATGATGGCACATGTTTAATTAATGTAATTGGCTAAGCCTAAGACTAAGTTAGGGATTATGCACATGAAATCTGCTTCATTGGGCTACGCCTTAGTCTTAGATAAAAGTCACCCCGTAGTCCGTATTTACAGTTACAACAACTTTACTGTTTACATGTACGGGGTGATCTTTTAAGTTCTATTTTGTATTCTAGCTACGCCTAAGCCTTAGCGGAGTTAGCCCTAGCCTAAGATAAGGCCTAAGCCAAGGATAACAATAGTTATTATCTGCCCCTAATGAGAACCACATACAGTTTAATGAGTATGTATGGTGCACCAAACAAGCCAGATTAAAATTAAATGTGTCAATGGGGGAATTCGACTGGGCCCTTTCTATCCGCAAGATTTACAGATGGAACGGATGGAGCCACATACACACATCCGAATCATCGGTATATGAACCCACTTCCGCCGGTCCCAGTCGAATAGGAATTTGTTCGGAAATATTTTGATATTCGGATAGAGAGGCCCAGTCGAATGCCCCCATTGTGGTTCAACATTGACTAATTACGGAGTGCTATTCGCACGGCTCGCCGTATGAATAGCTGATATTCTATTCATACGTCAAATCAAATGGGAGGGGAGAGAAGGGGGAAGGAGAGGGGGACAAGATGAGAGGGAGATATGGGGCCGTGAGGGGTGAGGGGGACGGGAGGAGAGGGAGAGCCGAGAGGGGGGGGGGGGGAGACGGGGATATCATCGTGCGGCGAGCCGTATCACTAGCAACTAGACTATTCGTACGGCTGATTAAGATCTGGATCAAGCTACGTCACGTGACTCTCGCCGTACGAATTGACACCGATCTATTCGTACGGCCGCCGCACTAATAGCAGAGAGCGTGTATATAGATCTATATACAAGCTCTCTGCTAATAGCAACTGCCGACTAATTAATACGGGATCCGGATGCACCGACCGGTCTGTGTCCGAGGTGATACGTGTTGGCCAAGATGATTTGACAGTTCAGTTCTTTAAGCTGATCCGGGACCAACCCTTTTAATGTCCCCTGTGTTCCGACTGGCATGAACACAGGGGTGTCCACAACATGATGAGGTAATGTCATTTTGCATGTCCGCGCTTTTGTTGTGGTACATTCTGCAATAATTCTAAAGCTAAGCGCGTGTTTTCCCGTGGAAGCTGCCATGTTGGAATAACCAGTGGCGTTGGACCAATCAAAGAAAGGCGTCGTCTGCTTGGCACATCCGTGGTAGCAGTAGTTTAGAATTTAATTTGTAAATTTATAATAATTTCGGATTCAATATTAGACGTGAATAAAATGTACAGTATTTTTTTCGATTTAAATTCACACCAAAATCTCATTTAAACTTAAATAACATAGAAATCTACGTTTATTTACTAAATGCGCTTTGCACATGCGTACGCCTACCGTTCAAGATGGAGGGACATGGAGCAGGTTCTCTGAAAGAGAACGCGGATTTCGTCGCAGAACAATCGTTTGAACAAATTAAATGGAAATCTATTGCGTTAACTCACGTAGAATATCCCACAGGTATGTATGATTGAGTTGAATACGAGTCTACCAAAGGTCCCATTTGAAATTTCAGTCAGAACAGGAACTGAAAACGTGGCAGTTTACCTTGCCAAAAGGCAAAACCACCTGAGTCCAATATCATTTTGAGTGGACTCCCACTTCGGCGCAACGACTGCTTAGTTTGACAGCAAATTCTTTCAAATATTATCTTAGTTTGAATCCAACTTCGTTTATGTGAGAATACCCACGCAAGATACTCCTTTTGTTGGGTACTATTAGTTCATAGAAGCAACTAATTTGGTCCTCATCGAATGCCCTGTGAACGCTTTGTAAGTTTGTTTACATCTGTCAATGCGAATGCAGTGATGTAGATTAGTACTAGTTTTTAGTAATTAGATCCAAATAACCACATATTTGAGCAGTCGTGTTATCTCTGACACTAACATTGAAGGCTTTCGTTGTCACATAATGAATACATCAAATTGAAAGGCTTCAATTTTTCTATTATAAAGAATGTACCGCTATCTTCAAATAATCTTGTATATTGCTATCCATACAAAATTACAACTCTTGGACTTTGGTGCATGGAAGTAATTTATTTATCTGTCCATCTCTTTATCGGTTTATCTACACTACAGGGCTCACCGTTCCGACAACTAACACAAATGGCTCTACATGTGTATTTAGATTTCTCATAGAAGATAATAACATCAAATTTGGGGTACACATTCTATTTGAATATACCGTAGACCGCTAATTAATGTTAACTAATTGAATTGTAAAAACAATTCGATGGAGCTAAATCTACATATATTGCCTTGCAAGTTGCAGTGTAGTTTTTGCTTAATTTTGTGGTGCATGTATCTGATTTCAGGGGACTTCATTGGCTACGTGTTGGCCTATACCAGTCTCCTGCCCATCTTCATTGGGGTCGGCTTCGTCACTCTTATTTTATTTAGACGGGACCTCCACACCGTAAGTACTGCTTTGTCTTTGTTACTGTTGAAATTCAGAAACCCAGTAGTGTTGACCAAAATGCCCTTAAATTATTGAGCCACCATATCTAATTAGATCCAAAGTACCAAGTCTGTCGTGTTATCTCTGCAGTGCATACTTACATTACTTGTTTATTTAAAGTCTTAAAAAGTAAAATATGCCTGCATAATTTTGTTATAGAGAAAAACGTAGTACAGGTTGTACCTCTTTATATCCAGCAAGCGTGGGTCCTGGCTATTGCCGAATTAGAGAAAATGACAGACTACATAAACATTAATGCTTCCAGGCAATGTTTTTATTGTTTAATGTAATGTAAAGGCCAAAGCCAAAAATAAAACCCGTGATGTTCATGCCAACCCATGAGAGTTGCGAAGTATGGAATGCCAGTGTAGCAGGAAATCACAAACTCCAGGAGATCTCACCCCCAGGTTTGCAATTTCCTAGGAAATCACAACAACCCCTGGAAATCGTAACCCCCACCCCCACCCCCCATGCTTTGTAGCATTTTGTAATATTCAACTAATGGTAATACACTAGTAAATAATGGTTTAAATGATGGATAAATAAGAATTTGGAATATTAAAATGGTTCTATTTACGGTATGCAGTAACTGAAGTTGGAACTAAAATGGCCATTTTGCTAATGACATTGTTTGGTCATAATGCTTGCATTGCATTATCCTGTTATTATCCTTCCATTGTCTCGCACTTAAAATAAAGTGCCTTTTCTCCACCCCTGCCTCCTCGTTCCTTCTTTGTCGCATATCACATTGCCGATCCTGAAACTGAGTGATAATATCAGGATATTGCCACACCTCATTACCTTGCCTTTATAATGGCCACAGTGCCGACATCTGTACATAAAGGCTGTTTCAGTGCATGTGCGGTCGGAATTATTAACTGCACTATCCCAAAGATGTTTTCATTAGAATAAAGACTTCCAAACATGGGGGGTTTGCGATGTCCAGGGGGGATATGTTATTTCCTAGGAAATCACAAACCCCCCCATGCCCATATATTATGGCATGGGGGATATATCATTTCCTAGGAAATCACAAGTGGGGGTTTGCGATTTCCTGCTACACCGGATTAAAGAGGTACAACCTCTACTGGTTTTAAGTGGGAGAGTTTTTGCCCCGATATGCAAGTGGTACACTTGACAATACTAAAAGAGTAGGACTGTTTCCGTCAACTATCAGCTAGTACCCTTATGAGCGGATTTATTTTATTTAGCTCCTGATGAGAGAACGGTCCTCGTCCCCCATGGTATCTCGTGAGCGAAGGAGTTTGGTTAATTACATCATAGTTTTTGTTTTATTTCATCAAGACAAGCACTTATTGCAGCGATTAATGCCTTTATTATGTCATGCATTGGTCACTGCAACTCCGTATCGTATGGCATATCTGAATGCAATATCAATCGCCATAGACATATTCAGAGCAGTGCTGCTTGCGTAATAACCCATGCATACCGAGTGAGTTGTTCATTGACATTGCTCTCGGATTTCAGATGTCCTACTTTGCTGGTCTTCTACTAAATGAAGTCGTGAACTGGGTCCTAAAGCACATCATCAGGGAATACCGTCCCCTCAGAAGTGAGTTCTCTTCTCTTCTTTTTTCCGATCTAATGTGATCCGATGTGATCTCTTTCCTCTCTCCTCTCTCCTCTCTCCTCTCTCCTCTCTCCTCTCTCCTCTCTCCTCTCTCCTTTCTCCTTTCTCCTTTCTCCTCTCTCCTCTCTCCTCTCTCCTCACTCCCGCCCCCTCCTCTCCTATCTAAGACATAGTTGGTTGTTTTTATCTATTTTAATTTAGTTTTGTATCACGTATTTTTTAATATCAATTCGAAAATAAACAAAAATATCGGATTTACTATTTAAGTGAAAAGATCTGAGTGATTTGGTCATCTTTAACAATAAGTAGTGACAGAGATAGCAAATTTACTAAAGTTAACCGGTTCTTGTGTAAAATGGATGTGCCAACATTTTCTTTTTTTAACCCACCCAAATCACGTAATAGAGAATTTGTTGTTTTATATATCATACCTGGATTCTTTCCGTTTAACTATAGCACAATCGACCATTGAGGCTGAATTACCTACACATCCATTCTATTAACAATTATTCCGTAATATTACAATGGCGCTTAATACATTTGTTCCGTGCCTTCCTAACACTAATATTTGGATCCTATTTTTATGGGGATATTTTACACTTGTTTCTTTCAGCGCGTGAAACAGTGATCACGGAGTATGGCATGCCATCCAGCCACTCCCAATACATGTGCTTCTTCGCCATGTACCTTGTGTTCTTTCTGTTCATACGGTAAGTCAATGCATATCTTTCGTGTACCTTACACCTAAAATCATGCAGAGGTCAATGCACATGCCAGGGGCATAGGAACTATCTAAATGAAGAGAGCGGACGTGGTTGCCGAATCGGTTGAGCGCAGGTTTCCCGTGTGAAAGGTCGGGAGTTCGAATCCCAGCTGAGTCAAACCAATGACTTATAGACTTGATTGGTTTTGAAAATGTGATGCTTTCATCAGATTATGCAGCTTTAAGTGACCTTTGTATTTGAAACTGGAGCAAATTTCGAGTGATAGAAAGTGCAATTTAAATGTAATTTGGTAAGCTGTTCGAGTGTCTAAAAGTGGTATCGGAGAGGTCAGTTTTATATCAGATTGGGCAGGCTATCGTTTATTGTAAAGGGTATCAGCGAAGAGATTGTGTTATCAACACAATTTATGTATTTATCAGGGATTTTTGATTATCTACGATTAACAGATACTTTTTAAACAGATCATGTATTTTTTCAATCTACCTATATCATCACAAAATTCCAGAAGCACTTGAGTCATTTAGCCGTACCTTAGACTCTGTGACAGTTGGTGTTAAGTCAACTGGCCGTTGTTGGGGTGATGGCTGGCTTTGGGGCCGGCAACAGGTCAGTGTTGGGTCTCCCATGTACCAGGGGGGGGGGGGGGGGGCAGGGTGTGAATGTCCATGGAAACGTGGACACTCGTATAGCTTTGACATTGTTGGGGAATCGTAGAAAAGTACTGGAGGTTGGGTTTCATACAGAACTCTCCTAGCACTATCCTAGCCCCATTCCTCTAATCAGCCAGTGCAGACTATCCTTGGAGAGCAATTTCGGCCGCACAACCCTCTCATCCCCATCACAGGGTTTGTGCGGGATCTGAAACATCTTGAACTTCATACATCCCATTTAAAAGTGTTGAAAAACCTTGAATTTAACCTATTTTGGGTAATCAGTCTTCAAAAGCCTGAATTCCATTAAATCTGAATAAGTCCGAAATCGGCATTTGCCAGTGTTGTTTTTTCCTTAAATCCAAATGAAAATAGTGTTGTATTCCTATCAAAAACAGCCTTGAAATAGCCCTGAATTCCATATCTTCATATGTGTACGGACCCTGCCACCCCTTCTGAGATTACATTCATTCCAGATTCATATAAAAGACAGCGTGTTGTAGATTTCAAGTATTTCTCAGAGTTAAAAGTTGTAGAATACAGTCAAACTTCACTTCCTTGACAGGGTTTTAGATGTTGTGAGCGATGTTTACAAATATCGGTGGTGATGGTGATGGTGATGGTGATGGTGATGATGATGATGATGATAGGCACACTTTGCTCTTTGTTTTTCAGAGTACACCACAACCTGACTTTGATAGAAAACATGTGGAAATACCTCCTGTGTGCCGGAGCGTTTGTTTTGGCGATTGTTGTGGGGTACAGCAGGTAAGGTTGAATTATAGTGACTTGTGGGAAAATGGGTGTGAGGGGTGTTATTATTAGACCACCAAAACAAACAAACAAACAAAACCGCATGGCTTCATAATTCTTTCGTGATCCCCACGTGATATATATGTAGTGGTCTGCACTGACCTCTCAGTCAAGTAACCACATAGACAGGTAGGCGTGGGTGGTGTGTTGATATCAGGGAGCCTAGGTGGTGTAATGGTTAGCACACTGGTCCGGAATGCAAAGAGATGTGGGTTCGAGTCCCGCTCTAGGCGCAATATTTCCCATTTTCATCACCCCCATGACACTGGTTGCCGTGACCAGGATCCTGTACAAGCTTTGCGCTGTATGGTTGTTGAACCTACCCTGTGTATGTATGTGTTAGTGCATTGCCTGTATGTATGTAATTGTAAGCATTAAAAGACTTACAATTCCAGGGGGACGAGTGTAGTGGTCTGCACTGACCTCTCAGGCAAGTAACCACATAGACAGGTAGGCGTGGGTAGTGTGTTGATATCAGGGAGCCTAGGTGGTGTAATGGTTAGCACACTGGCCCGGAATGCAAAGAGATGTGAGTTCGAGTCCTGCTCTAGGTGCAATATTTCCCATTTTCATCACCCACATGACATATATATAAATTTACGGTACACAAATAACGTAAAATGACAAAGGGGAGAGAATGAGTTGGGTGTGTAATTTAATATCTGGCTCAGTGTATGTGGCGCGAGGGGGGCCCCCAACCCACCAATTACCCCGACAATTGGGGGAGGAGGGGGCACCACCAATGCGCCATGGAGGAATAGATATATACAGTGTTATGTTCCCCTTGCGTTTATACTCGTATACTGCGTTATACATCAGGGTGTGTTGCAGAATCTACCTTGGTTACCGCAGTGCTGCATGTGGCTTGTAGCACAGTGCTGGGCACGTTGTTCGGCATGTATAATCTCACCAGAATTAGAAATGACTACTCTCTGATTGCCAGTTTTTTTCACCCTCCAAAGCCCCCTTTTATCGCTGTATTTGCCTATGTGTACACAAAGTGGGCCTGCTTGCGGTGTGTTGCAGAATCTACCTGGGTTACCACACGGTGCTGCAGGTGCTCTGTGGCGGGGTGCTGGGCACACTGTTCGGCCTGCTGTGGTTTGGTGCCGTTCAGTTTATCCTTACGCCTTTCTTCCCCATCATCGCGTCCTGGTAAGTACTCACACACAGCTGATTATAAAAAATAGCAAAATACTACAATTTATCATATAAAAAGTTGGTTAATCCAAAGTATTGGTTAATCCAAAGAGAATTGTCAGACCCAGGCCACTTCCGGTATGGTTAAACCCAACTTTCATGTGGTTATAAGGTCATCTGAGACCACACCAACTTGTTATATGATAAATGGTAGTATTTTGCTGGGCCGCCGAAAAAAAGTTTTGGATTAACTGATCGTTTGGTTTAACATTTATAAAAAAACAATCAAAATTCAAAGTGCCCACACACATTGTATATTATATGTGCAATACATGCTGACTCAAAGTCGAAGCCAAAGCTCGGTTAAACCAATGATCGGTTAATCCAAACAAATTTCTATGGTCCCTTCAAGTTTGGTTTAACGGGGTTGTACTGTAACAACAACCAGAGAAAGAATGCGAGCAATAGATAGCTACACAAAAGCAAGAAGTGATTGTGGAGCGAGGGATAAGGGAATTGGTGGCATGAGCGATAATACAGACACAACAATGACAGTGGAATGCTCTCCAAGGATGGTCTGTTCTGACTGATCAGTGGAATGGAACTAAGATAGTGCTAGGAGAGTAGTGGATGAAACCTGACTTCCGAAAAGATTCTGCGGTCCCCCGACAGTGATGTCTGTCGGACATAGGAGAATATCCACAATTTTCATGGAAATTCGCCATTCGTTTCCTTTCTTTTAATAATAGTTATAATTGGTAGGATAATGATGCTATTATTGGAGCATTATTACTTACAGATATCCTCACTGTAGATTTCACCCCTTGTTTTTTCGGAGACCACTTTCATCCCTGAACAAAATTTTAACAAATCTGTAGGAGCTATAAGCAAGGAAATATTTCATTCACACTTCTGTAACTTCTCGCGACATAGAATGTAGAATGCTGTTACATTTCCATGGGTGAAAGATCTCTGAAATTTCGCAATTTTTGTTTGTAATTTGCTATTTGAGTTGGTTATATAAATAAATACAAACATTCCACCATGTTCTGTGACACTAGGAGTATCTCTACGAATTGTCCTAAAAATAAATGTGCAGAGGTATCGCGACTTCTAATTTCATAGTGCAATAAGTAGAGCGCTCGCTTTCCATATGGGAGGTCGTGGGATCTATCCCCCGCAGAGTCCAACCAACAGTTTGCCAAATTGTCACTTGTTTCTACATGGTGATGCAAAGAAACACTGCGCCTGGAGTGGGATTCGAACCCATACATGCCATTATATGATAGCGTCTTAGCTATCTAGGTCCCTTGGTGCTATCACTCTATCTACGCCTACCTACCTAGGCGGCTGACCAGACGGCATGGGCGAATGAGTTGAGGGTCCGTCTCCCGTTTTGCTAGATCATGGGGTTCGGACCCATGTCAAGTCAAACCAATGACTTCAAAATTGATACTTGTCACTTCTTAGCCAGGCACTCAGCATTAATAGGATAGCGCAAGGACTGGTTGGCTCAGTGTCAGGATAATGTTACTGAGTGGGATATCAGGTCATGGTGCTGGGAACCTGGTCTCCCAGTGAGGCAGCACTATAAAGTCACCATGAGTGCACACTGTCACAAGTTAGTACCCGTCCTGATATGGCCTTAGATGTTACCAGGATGTAAAACTCCCCAACAACCAACCAAACCTAGGTGGCTCCTTGCCCGAGAGAATGTGTTGTGACCTGGTGTGGTTTTGCTGATCGCCAGGCCAGTGAGTGAGTTCCTAATGCTGCGGGACTCGACGCTCATCCCCAATGTGCTGTGGTTTGAGTATACATCGTCACGGAGCGAGGCGCGCAACCGGCAAAGGAAGCTGACGTCACGCAAGTCCCAATGACGTTTACAGAAACGTCGTACTACTCGTAGGCGCTAATCCTATTTTCATGTAAGTATACTTTGTCTAGATATAGATGCTGTCTTAGTAAAGGATACAGGTTTTGGAGTGACTGGTGCCTTCTTTAGGTCGTGTCGGTAGCACAGGTCATATTCACGGTGATGTAAAGGATACAAGATGTACCTTTATATTTACGAAAGACTCAATTTTACATACGCATATGTGTTGTTCTCTGAAACTTGGTACTACATATTTTAGTGTCCATGTTACAATTGACATAATTAATTCTTTCTTTTTTTTAATAGCAATTAAAATAATTATCGTTGCCTCTGTATTTGAAGTATGTTAACAATACTATATGTATTTAATTTATCCCTCAAAATCTATTAACCTTATGTTTATGTTTTTTTGCTAACATGAAAATGTGAAAAATTTAACATTTACATACAAATTTAGATTCAATTTTGTTCTTGTAAGACAAGAATTCATCTAATGTCGCACAAGGACAGGTACCGACTTGTGACATTCCCTAATGACGATGGCTTGATGATGCTACCCCACTGGGATGCCATACTGCTGGCTCCATGACCCGATATCCAACTCAGTCAAATTATCCTGACATTGAGCTGCCAACCAGTCATTGCCCTATCCTAGTAATGCCTAACGACCAGTTAGGTTGTGATAAGTATAAATTTGATATAAATCTTTGGTTTGATCCGGCCCGGGATTAATCCTGAAACCTCGCGCACAAAAAGCTAGTGTTGTGCCGAATCGGCTTCCCGTCCTGTTCCTTTGAACGTGGCGTTCGCTGGTCTTTAATTTAAGAAAATGTTATAATAATAACAAATTTTGAGAGAAAAGGGGTAGATTCTTACTACCAGCAGGCATTCTAACTCGATGTGCCGTATAGTCACAGTAATACACATTTTCAACCTGCTTACAAATATTGAAAGATGCATTTACCAGAAAAGACAACTGTAAACGGATTCGATTTAACATCCATTTTACACAATAGGTGGCGCCACCACGCCAGCCAGTTGCACCTGCTTACGATGTTATTATACTGTTCTGGTGGCCCTTTTGTTGGCTGTGACTTGCTTGTCTTGAGGCTGTCTGACTTTCGGGTGGTTTGTAAAACATGCCAGTGGCTTCACACGCTGTACATTCGTTGTTCCAATGTCGATGGCTTGTATATGATTTCCACGTTGTCGAAATTTGAATCACAACTAACGGACCTTTCCACAGCTGCCCTACTCAGTGGACCTCTCCACTGCCCTCAGTGGACCTCTCCACCATCGCCCTTTGTGGACGTCCTCAATGGACCTCTCCCACAGCTCTCCTTATTAGACCTTCCTTTTTTTAATATTGTTTTAATTTCTAGCTCTTATCTTAGATGGTTTACACTGTAATTAACTTCTGTGTAGTGTTGAGCTTGTTACCAAATTAATTTCTATCTAAATCTAAAATTGTCACTCAGAGTTAGTGCCGCTACAACCATGCCAATGCCGTCTTTGTAATTGCAGTCTACGCTTATAAGTATGGTGGCTAGGTGTCCAATCTCAACCAGTTACTTTTGGTGGCGTGGCTAACGATGAGTCTCGTTTTCGATTCCTGCAGATTAGCCGTGTCACATGATTTCATAGTACATCCGGTAGAGGAGCGTTGTTGACGATAGCAACAGGGTTTGAGAGTATGGCACACTCCCCAGTGACCCTGACAACTGACCGCCGACCTTCAACCATCCAGTTTGATGTCTTCGGTTTGTGACGTCACGCGGCGCGGGTCACGTGACCGGCGCCTGTGTATCCATGTTGTTTTTAAGCGTGTTCGGTGTGAGAAAAGGAGAGTCGGCGACAGAAATTAGTGCGTCGCGCACACAAGAGTGTTTTGTTCGTCTGGTGGTGTTGTACTTCGAGAGTGTGTGTGTGTGTTCTTTTCTGGTGGTGGTGCTGTGGTGTGTAGGTGGACGTGTTTGAGTGTTAGCGATTGGTTAACAGGTAGCAGTTTGCGTGTTGATTGGTGAATTGGCCAGCTCTGTGACGACTCCTGGACGCTGAGGTGTCTGCGCCAGGCTTTCTTTGTGGGTGCTTTTTTCCGTGCGACACTGTACTCAGGCTATAGAAGGCATATAGCAGACCTGGAGCACTGAGGTGCTGTTTTATCTTTGAAATCTTATTCCTGGTAGGGGAATGATGAAACCCAGTAACAACAACAACAATAACCAAGGAACAACAGCCAAGTCCGCTCCGTGGCTTCTTGTTTCCGTAGTGCCTTTTGTGGCAGTCTCGGTTGTCACAGCGCCGGCCGAGTTGTTTATGAGTTATAACCTAAATGGGGATGTCGTACTAATCATTACTTAATCCTTTGCGTATTAGCGCGGACAAGATTGGAGGTTTGAAGATGTCCAGTTCAGTGGGTGTAGTGGTGGTGGCAGGGAGAAGCTCTACTCGTTGGAAACCCTGGAATGCAGGTTTTTAATAATTGTTGTAAAGTTGCTATATCCGCGACTGAACCATCTGAGATAGGTGATCCAACTGTTTCAATGTTGTCAAAGAATGACTCGTTTACAAGTATGCTGGCTATTAATATGTTCGGATAAAATTTAAAGCTAAGATATTTATCCATTCATTATGGGCATCAATCTGGATATGCGTTTATGTTTTAAGCCTTTTGTGTAATGTGGACAATATCAATTTTCTAAATTATATTTGTATAAAGCTGTACCGGATCTTTTTTGATGCTGTGAAGTCATCCAGATTTGTATTATTTGAAAGTGTAGGGACATTCTCTGTATTACAGTTACAACAACAAAAATCAGTGGTTCCATACTTGTAAATGAGATTTTCTATTGAAGTGTTAATCACATGTTATGGTTAAATAATATATATTTTAAAAAAACTTGAACTGTACGAAGCTATAACCTTTACCAGTGTGCATAGGTAACATTGTAAGTATTTGGGGTTATCAAAATAGCCAAAGCAGTGATTTCATCAATAAGTGTGGCAGTTATTCTGATCTCTCATTGTGACCATTTAAACCCATTCTATGTAATCTTATCCATTACGATAACTTAGCACATTTAGAAGATGAGTACGCACTCATGTGATAGGCAGGAACTTGATGACCCAGCTGGTACTTATATTAATTTTTAGTGGCCTTTAACACACACACCATCCCCTCCCCGGTGCCATTGAAATCTGCCGCTTATTAATATTTTAGGTACCCTTTCCCTTGGTTCTCAGTCAAGATCCACTGCTTAATTAATTTTTAGTGACTTTCACCCCCGGTGCTCTGTCAAGATCCTCTACTTATTACTGTTTTAGGTACCCCTTTCCTTGGTTCTCAATCAAGATCCTCTGCATAATTAATTTTTAGTGGCCTTTCCTCACGGACCTTATGGGAGATGGCGTGCTTATTAATCTTTAGTGGCATTTATCTCATTGAAAAAGGGTTATTCATTTTTAGAACTCTGATATTATTTAAGAATACCATAATTATATTTTGATAAGCAAGCAGTGATGCTAATGTAATATTTTAGCAGTGTTGTGGATTTGATTTGCGAGTTATGTGTGCACACTGGGAATTGTTATTTAATGTACACTGTCTGATTGGTCCTTGCAGACTTGTCCATTTTAGAAGGCCTGGGGCATGTCCTGTGCAGACATGTTCAGTTGGTTGGTTCTTCATGGACTGAATGTTAAAGCGTATAATACATATAATAACATGTATTTTCTTAACATATATATCCACATTGTTAAACATGTTACTACTTTATTGACTACACATCAGTAGAACATTGGCAACGAACTATAAATACTGTGACTCTTCTCTATTTATTATTTTGTCGTTTAAAAAAAAAGTTGAGAGAAAAATCTTAAATCACCAATATGCGGAAGGTTGAAAAAAAAATATATACATGCCTGTAAAAATTAAATAATATATATATATTAGATATGTATGTATAGGATTTTAAAATATAATAATTTTAATGGAATGGTTTGGTTAGCATAGGATCGAAGTTGTGCACTGAATTGAGAGTGGGCAGTGTCTTGTATATGCACTAACTTAAAGAAAAGTTAATGTTGGGTAGTGAGAGAGAGTGTGTGTGTGTGTGTGCTGCTTATAGTGTCTTGTTTGGTGATGTCCGCTTCGTTATGTTTCCATCTTTAATCGGACTCGGTACATTTACACGTTGTCTCGTCGTAGAAGCAGTTTGATATCGATTCACGTCTTTGTGGGGAAATTAGCCCCTAACCCCTCCCTCCATTATTTGATCATTTAACAAATATATAGCAAAAACCCACCCCGATTTTTAATTAGCTGAGGAGACTCGACGCTTTTTGATGTTGTTCTGTGCAGTGCAGTCATAACGACGATTTTGTTTTGGAGTTTGATGTTTAGGGCGTGTTTCAGTGACGTGACGCCTTGGTGTGTTGTGTGCGCGCACGTGCGTCACGTGGTACGCAAAGTGACGATTGACGGTGGGAATAGACCTATTTCATATGACGTCAGCATCGGTATTTGGGTCAGTGCGCGTGCTGCTTGGCTGCGGGATGACATACTGTCACACTGCAAACTCAATGGCTATGAGCAATCTTCATAGAGAAAAGGTGAAATATCTCTAAAACCACACCACCTAGAAACAAACCGATGGGCACACATACAGAAAACATATTCAACTAAAAGATTATATTAAATTTATATGGTTAGGGTTCTGTATTTCTATTAATTTTGAATAAAATCTAAGTGTTGCACTGCGCGTATCGGCAAACTCAATGCATTGTCAATGGCCGTGAGCAATCTTCATAGAGAAAAGGCGAAATATCTCTAAAATCACACCACCTAGAAACAAACTGCTTGGAACACATACAGAAAACATATTCAACGAAAAGATTATATTAAATTTATACAGTTAGGTTTCTGTATTTCTATTAATTTTGAATAAAATCAACGTGTTGCACTGCGCGTATCGGCTAACCCAATGCATTGTCAATGGCTGTGAGCAATCTTCATACAGAAAAAGTTAAATATCTCTCAAACCACACCACTTAGACACAAACCGCTTGGCACACATACAAAAAAAGTATTCAACGAAAAGATTATATTAAATTTATACGGTTAGGGTCCTGTATTTCTATTAATTTTGAATAGAATCGACGCGTTGCACTGCATGTATCTGCAAACTCAATGGCAGTGTGCCATCGTTCTGCAGCCAAGGTGTGCGTGCATACACAATGTTTATAAACATTGAAAGGGGTCTGTAGACGAGTTGGTCATTCCAACTGCGCATGTGCTGAAAATGGTATCCTAAGCAAAACAAAAGCTCATGTTCATTGGTTATTACCCATGTGCTCAACACAAAACTTCTGTATTTCTATTAATATTCAATAAGATTAAACAATTTAGCATAAACAGGGATCCAATTCTGTAGCATAATGTAATGAAAAAATTGAATACACAGCTATCCATAATTAAGTATTTTGAGCTAATAAACACCCAGCACAAAACTGACAATATGCAATAATAGTAGGTACTCCAAACAAAGGACTGGTTGCTGATGCTGACTGGCCACTGGAAAAATAGGAGACTTGCTCTCAGCACACAACCCCTCTTTGAACGTTGTGTGAGGCGAATGAGTGCCTAAGAGCTAGAAATAACTACTTTCACAGTAAAGTAGAGATCCGCTTTAGTTTAGTATCCATTGCGGCTGACTTCAGGGGTGGGGAATTGAGGTTTGACAACTTTGGAACGATCGTAAAACATGATTTTACCAAATATTTGTCATTAAAAAAATAATATTACATAGAAAAGGTCTCTCTACAAATCTGTGTAGATTGTTAACCACAATTTAGCACTCACACTCAGCAGTTTGGACTTAATCATAGGATAGGTATGCTAATTAGAGGAATCAATTTTTTTAGATATTTTTTAATCACATAGATATTTTCATTCTGATCATTTTGATACCAAAAATCAAGTCAATATATCAAATAGAACCAGAGATATTAATTTTCTAAAGATTTTATCAAGGACGGTTAGTGAAGATCACACGATTTGCCATGTTTGATGTCAAATTGCTCAACAAATATTTATTTTGTATGGTCTGAAATAAAATTAGGTTAGAATTTGTACTAGAAATAATAAGTTAAAAGAATAATGATGTGATTAAAATCTAATTTGCCTTCAGCAGACAGCCTCAAACAGGCAGCCTTTGCAGAATCATGAAAAATGTGTCTAAAATTAATGGCAAAAGTTAAATATAAAAATATTCATAACTCAGAGAATAATAGACCAATTTTCCATTATTATTATATATTTGTAATCAGAATGATAAGAGCTTTCTAACTGTACCATTTGCAAATTAACTTCATGAAAAGAATAAATCAGTTTGGAGTACCTAATAATAGTCCAAATTCCATGCCTTCGAGAACTATCCACCAATAGTGTTCTTTGATTCTTGGTCAAAAGTAACAATTCTAGACTCAAATATGGGAATAAGAATTGTATAAAAAGATTTTCATTCAATGAGAACTGAGCCCTGCCAATTTTCACATTTTGTTTTCAACCAGCATAAATAAAAGAATGTAAATACAACAAAAACAACTTCCTCTAGATCTAAATCTAGACTTGTTAATATATTTTCTAGATCTAAATGCAGGTTTAAGAATGTGCCGTGTACATACATTGGTAGATAAACGATTCACATCTTAAGCTATGAAATTGTTTTAATTTGCTAATTCTAACGATAGCTGAAATGCATTGTAACAAACTAACAGATCCCAAAGCTGCACTCACTGCTTGAACATCACCATAACTTGACCACTTGTGCTTGGTGCGGCTTTCTTATGCTCTTACGCATCTCACAATGCCCTGCGCGGCTGGAATTGCGAACTCGTCTATTACTAGTGTTATCGTTGCGAGCATTTTTATTTTCACCTCCCGGTGAGTGGGGGTTCCGGGGTGTTTTGCCTGTTGGTTGATAATTAACTATCAGCGGGTTGGTTGTCGGCGTTGTTGGCACTGACAAAGATTGTGTACATACATAAATACGAAACGCAACATTGTTTGTGTGTCAGTGTTGTCTCCTGTACATAGACCCGCTCCATATCGAGCCGAGGCGCTGAATTGACAGTCAGGGTGTAGATTTTGCATTGTACCTTTTAGACTGTTTCTAACCAGACGCGAGATGCTACTACTATTACTACCAGCTAGCACTCATGTGTTGATCTCCACAAATAGAGACCATTTTGAAGCATCATATATCATGCACATCATCAGGTGGTTTTTGTGTGGTATGTATGTGTGTGTGTGGAACATATACATTGAAATTTGCGCACCCAATTACTATGTACTGGGTGTTTACTTCTGGTAACTAATTACATGACTGTCGAGCATTTAGTTCTCACAATGCTCTATAGTGTAGCGAAGAAGCACCCAGGTTAAATAATGATAATGTTAAATAATTATAATACTTAGGATCCCAAAACCTTGACGCGTAATTTGCCAATGTTTATTAAGTTTTTTTTAAATATAAAATTGTCTATATATTATCTCAAAAACGTGGTATGGTTAGATAATTAAAATATTAGACTGTCCAATAATCGAAGTCATTCTGGCTAGCAGTGAGAGCCGTGTCTCTGGTAATTTGTTCCGGGTGAAGAATCCACACTATTTAAGTGGGAGCAGTATCTTGGGCAATTTGTTCCATGTGGAAAATCCACACTATTTAAGTGGGAGCAGTGTCTCAGGTAATTTGTTCCAGGGTGAAGAATCCACACTATTTAACTGGGAGCAGTGTCTCGGTGTAATTTGTTCCGGGGTGAAGAATCCACACTATTTAACTGGGAGCAGTGTCTCAGGGTAATTTGTTCCGGGGTGAATAATCCACACTATTTAAGTGGGAGCAGTGCCTCGGGTAATTTGTTCCGGGGTGAAGAATCCACACTATTTAACTGAGAGCAGTGTCTCAGGGTAATTTGTTCTGGGGTGAAGAACCCACACTATTTAACTGGGGGCAGTGTCTCGGGTAATTTGTTCCAAGTTGAAGAATCCACACTGTTTAAGAATTTATATATGGTTCGGTGGAATCTGATGCACACAGATTTAGAGTGGACCTCTAATATCCGGTTTGAAGATTTGAAACCTGGTGCTCTTTCGCGACACTACTGTATTTGGAGATGTGAATGGAGGGGGGTGGGGGAATGTGGAATTAGACAAACTCTTGAAAGAATATTATAGCATGTCGAGTTTTCGTATGCAGTGTATATATATTTCTGCGCTTAGCGCTAGACAAGTTTACCAATACAGTAGCAAAAAAGGACTAATTCTGCGAAAATATTGGCGTGGTTTTGTTAGACAAAATTCTGGGCTTCACCAAAAGCAAACTGTTTCAAGTTGTGGCTACACACATTCTAATTATACCTCCCACGGACATTTTGGAGAACAAAAAAGAAAAGTATTCTATGATGTGGAATGCGAAACATTAAACAGAAAAAAAGATTTAATTGAATACACAAGCAAATTAATGTCTATTGATGGGCTTTAACCATAAAGCACTCAACAGCGGTGCCGACTAACTATCGACAGTTGCCAACCAATTATGTCGAGGGGGTTAAAGCCCTGCATTTTCACCCGGTGTACAGTGACATTCACTCAATTCCTGCGACTTAAGATTGCCACGATATTCTAGTTGACAGTGTGAAAACCTTTTCAACAGTACTGTGCACAACTCTAGTAACTATTAAAGTTGCATAGTCCACTGGTTCTGACTTTCTGCCATTTTTTTTTTTTTAGATAAATAGTGAAATAGTGAATGGTAGACAGGAAGTGTGAACACTTATTTGTCTCTCATTTTTGCTTGAGTGCAAGTAAATATGCAACACAAGGAATAATTAGTAGCATGTGGTGAATAAGGGGTCAAATTTCCCTGGATCATCAGCCCATGCTTTTTCTAATCTGTTCTTGAATGAATTTATTGACTCGGCATCAATGACACTTTGTGGGAGACTGTTCCATATATTTATGATCCTGTTTGAGAAACTGTGTTGCCTTAACTTTGAAATGGCTCTGGGTTTTACTAGTTTGAGAGTATGGATAATTAGGTTAGTCGTTATAACCTACCTCACTTCAGTTTGATGTAATTTGTCATTTTAAATGGCATGCACATTAAATTTCTGACACCATAGGCTTTTTTAGCAATAATGAGTGGTATTATATTGACTTAGTATTCCATTCTAAGCAGATACTTAAAGACTACCAATATCCAAGTTTGATTTGTACAGTCAAATCTAGTGTTTTGGTTTTGATAATGTGATGCTTTAACCAGACTATGCAGCTTTAACGGACATTGGCGTACATTGACAACTGTGTCCTGACAACAACTTGGCAGTAAGGTTATCGATACTAAAATTATGTGCTCACCAATTCACTAGAATGAGGACAACTTAGTCATTTCATTTGCAGAAGTTCGCCATGTGTGTACATTTAAAATAAGATTTTAAAAGTTAAATATGTCGGGCTGGGGGGGGGGGGGAGAGGATGGCTGATTTAGTTTAAAGTTGCACAGTCCGATGGATTTTAGTTTCTGATATTTTCGGAGATCAATATATTAGGTTGATCGCTATAATCTACCTTACTTTAATTTGAAGTAACATTTATCTTAAATGGCTAACTTTTGAGATATTTGAAGTGTAAGCATGCTAAATTAATTTGGGCAAACATGCCAAAACTCTGACACCATTGGCTTCTACAGTAAGAAGTTCTATTAAATTGAATCGATCTTCCCTTCTATGTGGCGACAAATGTTTAATAAATACACCATTATCTAAGTTTAGATATGTAGAATCAAATCTAGATAATTGTTTTGGTTTTGAAAATTTGATGTTTTCATCGGACTATGCAGCTTTAAAGCAAAGTACCTTAGTGTTGGAAGTAAGTACAAATTGTAGTCGCGAAAAACGTTCAGCATGCTAACTAATGCTAGGTAGACACCTACCGTTTTTCCGCACCCACCTACCGTATTCAATCTAAAATTGCCCAAAAGTCTTGAGGTGTGCACTCCCCTAGCACACCTACCGATTGCGATTCGCGACTTAAAACTCAATTTTAGGGCTAAAAGTGCTTCCTTACGATTGCGATTCGCGATTCGAAAAATGAATCGGCCCGTTTTCAGTTTTAAGCGGGTCGGGTCGCGAGTTTTAGTGCGCGAGTCGTAAACGGTAGGTGTGTACCTAGCATTAGCCATAAAGAAATGAGTAGTGGAAGTCATTAAGTTAGGGGTCGTCCAAAGTTGTCAACATTTTCACGGTCGTACAGACAGTACTACTTTTCCAGACCCTCCCCTCTCATGTCAATATTTTACCATTTTGACCCCGTTTTTTAAGCTGGTATAAACATTTTATTAAACGATAAAAGTCATTCTTGACTGACACTCCCCACTCCCCACCCCATCCTTGTCATACGACCGTGAACATGTTGACACTTTGGGCGGCCCCTTTACCTGCAGGGTCAAATGTTTATTGAAAAACCGCTCGCACAGAAGAAACCGCCCGAACAGAAGAAGAAACATTGCGGCAATCACGAAGAAGAAACATTGTGGCAATCATGATTAAATCGCGAGTTGAGCACCTGTGCCGGCAGAATGCGCACTGTACGCCGGGCTTTATTTGCACTGTTAATGCATGTCGACCACTTTTCAGGTAGTCTGCCTGAGTTTAGCTGATTTGTGAGGTAGCTGGGGGGGGAGTGAGGCTAGTGTTTCTACTGTATGTGTACACGGTTTGTAGCTCACCGCACCGAATACGCACAAGGGCCCTGTCCCCTCGTACTCACAGCCCCTCCCGGCGCCAGGCCTGCGGGCCGAGAGTGGCGAGTGCCTGTGGGTTGAGAGTGTTGCCCACTGACCAAAACACGGTGTAAGCATTGTTGCAGTGTGTGTGAGTGTGCACTCATCTTTTTAGACGGTAAAATCCCATGGAAAGTTTGTGGTGGGAACTCGAGCACGAATTGGCTTGAATGGCGGAGGAGACAATGTCTTGCGTCCGGTCACGTGTTTCCGGACCGGTTACATCATTATTTTTTTCTTTCTATATATATACATATTTATATATGTGCCATTCTCTGAAACTGGGCACCAAAGTATGACATCGATACCAAAAGTGAAAACCTTCCAAATAATAGCAGAATCCATGTTCTGCATCTTTTTTATAGCTATTTCACATTTTGGTTTTGATCATATAGAAATTGAGCAATATGTTAATATCACTCGTGTAACATGGAAATCAAACACACATCCACAACATTATTTTAGCATACACAACAAATTCAAACAAGATGTTATTGATTACAATTAAGCAAACAAGGTTATGTCTTACAAGAAAAAGGTTTGGGTAAATGCATAATGTCGATGTGTAAATTTTCACTTTGGCACATAATCATACAAGCATACTTTTGAAACATCTTGTGAGATACATTAAATACTTGTATTGCTAACGTATTTAACACATAGAGGCAACAATAATTGTTTGACTTGTTACCAATGAAGGAAAGTTAATTATCACTATCGTAAAGTGGAAACCAAATATGTGGTGCCCAGTTTCAGAGAATGACCCCTATATACGCGCACACACTAAGATTTCTCAATTGCGGCTATTGGGGCATGTAGTTCGCCCAGTATGTGTGTAAGGAGTAAATCTTGAGTCAGTGTGACTGATATTGTCACATGCCACTGCCACCCATATGGCATGGAGGAAAGATTTGTGGCAGCTTAGTTGCTTTTCTCTTTTTTTTCCTTAAAATAAAAATCTACGGAAAGTATTTTAGATTTTGTTTAATGCCAAAGAAAAACTTGAATTATAGTAAACGCCGTTTGAGAAAGGACAACGTGGGTGGCTCACGAACCCTACACACAGCATGGCGGATCAATCGGCTTATGTTGGCAATTCTGACATGTCATATTTTTTACGTGGTCATTTGATCTTCCTGGCGATCCTGTTTTTGTGTTGACCATGCATACTATGCAGTAAGTAAAGTCGCCAGACTGTGTGTGCTGTCTGTGGTTATCGGAGACCACAGCGGCATTTGTGTTTGGTGAGTCTCTGGCATAGAATCGACACAGGTAAATTAATGAGAATATTTCAACGCATTCAGGCACTCAAAAATTGAAACTCCTGATGTGACCTTAAATGTGAGGAAGTAAAGCTCCAACAAACAAGTTATTTCTGATTACGATTGGGCTAAAATTAATAAACTGTTATTTAAACATCACCAGAGGCAGAGAGACAACTTGAGATTATCTGGGCCTGTTAACCAGGAGGCCCTCAGTGCACAACAAACTACAACAGTTACGGGTAAACTTGAAACATAAACACCGGCATGCCGAACCAGAACGTCAAATAGGTTGGTAATAACGAAGGGGTGGCAGTGTGAACTTGATGCCAGCATAGATTGAACTTCTCACCACGAAGAAAACCTTGGACAGTTATACTTATACTTATAAATGGAGGTGCATGCTGGCTACTTCCGATTGTGCGTGATCTCAGTGAATTTTGTGTGTGGGGGATGGGAGGTTCCTTCTTTATTTTCTGGGGGCTGTTTGTTCTATTCTAGCTGGTTTTGTCCCTCCGAATGTTCTGTATGTAATATCATTGGTGAAATAGGTTGAAAACTGCATGATATTGATGGCGTCTTCATTTTAAGGTACTCAGGACCTATGGCGCCACCTAGAGGGTTTCCGTACTACCAATACACATTCAGAGTGTTTATAATTAAAGACTGCGAAGACTACTGCAATTGGAAAGCTTTGTATTGAGAAAAATTGTCTATAAAAACGGGGTTTCCATTGAAACATAAGAGGAAAATTATCCCTTTATATTATTGAGGCCTCTGATATAAATATGTTTCTGAAGTTATTCTCGCATTGCTGCAATATTCTGATTTATCTGAACAAAACACCTCCCAAGTAATTGTACTGGGTCTTCAAGTGAGTGCGTGACCATGACTGTTACTTT
Source organism: Branchipolynoe longqiensis (assembly GCA_030323885.1). NCBI lineage: Eukaryota > Metazoa > Annelida > Polychaeta > Phyllodocida > Polynoidae > Branchipolynoe > Branchipolynoe longqiensis. Next base: position 46,030,962 of record CM059201.1, on the reverse strand, counting down.
CATTGTGATAGTTTGTGTGACTTCTGTTCCGATGTTTAAATCTGTTAAATGAATGAAAACAGTGATGCAAGCCACTATGTTCAGTACACAGCGCATTCCTCGGTTGAGTACATGATAATCGACATGGTATCTATCGCTATTTGTATAGGATGACAAGGACGCAAATGTTAGGAAAGTTTATATATATGGGTCGTTCTCAGAAACTGTGACATGGAAACCAAAAGTGAAACAAATAATAACAGAAAACATGTTTATATGAAAATTTACATGTTGTGTATATGTCACAGTTGTATATTTTTTTCAATATGCAAATTTTCATTTGAACACAAAATCATAGCATATTTGTCATACATTTTGTGGAATCGATTAAATACACGTAGTATTGGTAACATATTTAATACACAGAGGCAACAATAACTTTGATTTGGTAATCCCCCCCCCCCCCAAAAGAGGGCTTAATCAATCCTTAACAATATAACATGGAAACCAAATATGTGGTAACAACATTTCTGAGAACAACCCCCCCAATAAATAAGGTGGACATTTACATAGTTGATGGGTCACTTCACAGCATGAATGTACGTCTACAATACAATGTTCCTATGTCTATATCAACTGGGTATGTTTACGTCCTTGTAACCTGCAATGTTATGGTCGCTTCTTTGCAAAAAAAAACAACGTCATGATGGGACGCTAAGAGAATTGGGGTCACGTGACCTTACGGGAACCAATGCAACGCGAGAAATCTGAGTCGCCGTCGTTTAAAGCTGCACAGTCCGATACAAGTTTCCGAGGCCAAAGGTTCCAAGATTAACCCTTTAAAATAAAAGTTTCTCCAAGTAGATCATAATCATCTACCTAATATTTTGATCTACCTAAACAAATATGACAAAAACGACACAAAATAGGATTATGCAGCGTTAAATAACAATGACGTATGTTAAGGATTCAGGGGGGTGATACCTGAAAGTGAACTGGTTACGTTGTAGGGCTTGTTACGGCCCACCTACTTTGGCGCCCTACAATTATGTTGTGCTACAAGACCTGTGAAATGAGCTGTCTGAAAACTAGACAGAGAAAGTAACACGCAGTTGTGGACACGGAACTGAAGTGGTTTTAATTAATTAATATAACAATGCGGCATCACGTTACTTTGATTTGATACCAAAATGTGTGGTGGGGTGGGGGTGTGGAAATCGTGACATATTGGGTAGAAATCTGATTAAAGAAATTAGTTTTAAATTCCCTCAAAATTTGAATTATCCGTTAGGCCAAACCAACAATTTTAATGCATTACAAGGAAATGGCTTACTTACTTTTATTCTGGAATTACTTGACAGTACAAGTTCCTCATCCCCCTCCCCCATTGTCTATCTATATTGTTGTATTTAGCTATATGAAGTAAAGGGAGGGGGGACGGGCAATACTGCCCTAAAAGTAGGTGTTTAAAGATGCGCAGCCTGATGGGTTTGAGTTCTGCTATGGTTTGGGAATGAATCAGTTAGGTTGATTGGTATAGTGTATCTTACTTTCGTTTGAAAAAACTTTGATTATACATGGCTAACTTTGGATGTATGCTAAATTAAATATGGTGTGCACATACAAATTCTGACACCACGAACTGATAGGCTCTAATAAATTGGCATAATATTCTCGTCTATACATTAACAAATGCCTAAGTGCACCCTTATTTAAGTTGAATTAAATTCAGAGAACTATTTTGGTTTCGAAATTGTGATGTTTTCATCGGACTATGGGGCTTTAAATTAAATTTCCAGCCACACAAAAGGCCTAATTTTTCATTTTTGGTGGGAGAAGACTCTTGTTGATTTTAACAAGTCTATTGTTTTATTTTGTCCTGAATTTCTAAACCCTGGTAAGAAAAAAAGAAAAGAGATGATGTCCGACTCCCCAGTCTGATAAACAGAAATTTTGATTTGTGCTTTGAAGATTGCTATAACATGTTAAAAAGTAAGGCCAAAATAGCCAACTTCTTAGATAAGACTTCTGATCAATTCTTTATGCATTATAAACTACCTTTTATTTTCGAAAAGGGAAATAATTTGTTCATTTTCTCTTGGAGTAAGTATGACAAATGTGACATTGTTGCTGGTTAAAAATGGATCATGGTTTAAATCTTTTAAATCGGTGTCTTTAGTTGTAATAACGGAATACAAGTTGGCGAAATATTCACCAGTTAGGCCCAGCGCAAAAACGAATTTTTGGTTCCTTTGACATTTTGGTGAGAAATCCTGTTTTGCGATATATTATATTGTATATTAAAGGGCTTGTACAAAGCTTTCATCATTTTCACCTTCACTTCCAACTAAATAAAAGCTTTGGGAATATATTTTGGAAACATTAAAAAAAAGACAAAATGCTTTTCTATATCTAAACTAGAAACGATTATAACTCTTTAAAAATCCGATTTTACAAATGATATTTTGGTATCACATTTGAAATGTGTTTAACTAGCAGACCTGTGCACCTAGTCTCGGGGCTTCCCGTATTGTCAAAGCTATTTTCAGTATCTTTGAATGACTTCCACTTTTAGCATGAAAAATAAACAATTGCATAATATTCACAAGCAAACTTGCCATGAATTCCGCAACAAAGACAGCCTCAATCCTTTAATCATTTAACCCTTTAAGATATGAAGTGCCCAGATGCGCTTGCAAGTTTCACGTGCTTACTGGCTGGGAGAATCTGAATGTATGCCATATCATATCTCATAACGGGTAATACCAAGTAGGCTAACATTGGTATCATTTGAAAGAGAAATCAGTATACTTTCATATAAAATTTTAAGGGTTTTTGAGATATATCAATTTAATTGCACTAGCATCACATATTCAGGTCTGTCAACAATTCGGTCAGGACTCAATTGAAATCTCATTATGGCTAAAAGGGTTAAAATGGTTTACTCCGGAGATATTTGAAATAAAAACATGCCAAATAAAAAAAATTTATTTCGAGGCCGGCGATTTCGTAACGAAGCAAACAAATCCGTATTCAGTGTTCGATGCCACAACAAATACAGAAGAATAGGGAGGGTGCACAGGTCTGAACTAGTTATTATATTGAATTCGTGATCTATCTTCATCCTATCTCTGGTACTGGCTTTTTTATGTGTAAAAATGATGAACACTTTGCAATAGTCTACTGTGTATTTTGCTTCAAAATGTCTTAGAAATCCCGTTTACTGTGTTATATAGTTTTTTTTAATTAAAAAAAAACAAACGGGGGCCATGAAAATTGATTATTGCAATTTCTCTGCTTCGCGTTATTTTATATGTATGTAAAGATTACACAAGGTGTATTTTGCGTTATTTTAGCGCAGTCTGTGGCGGTTATGCTGTTTGATAGTTGGTGATCTTTTAATCTGAACTGATCTATCTTTGATGTAAATTCATCAGTGAGATTGACGTGTATTTTGTTGGGTTTTTATTTTATTTTATTTGTTTCTGTCTCGCCGTGGACATGTTTATGTAGGCCCCGTTGAAATGTAATGTCGGTTTGTTTTACGGTCATGTCCAATAAAAACCACAGCAAAATGGGGACATTCTACATGGGGTTTTCACAACAGAATGTTAAATAAAATTGAGTTTTTTAAAACGAATGTGCTACTTGTGTTTGTTTGTTCTTTGTTGTTTTTCTATTTAAAGTGACTAGATGGGATGGTATCTGCTACCCACACCGGAGTTCCAAGGAACCAATGCCCAACCAAATCAAACCAGACTTTCAAAATGTGTACTTGTCGCTTGCTAGCCTGGTGCTTAAGGCCCCAGTCACACTATGGCTTGCGATCACTGGACCAAAGCGCCCACCTTTCGACCAAAGCAATGGTGGCCGACCTCTGGGCGATGATTTTGGTCGCAAGGTTTTTAGTGCAGTATCTGCAACCTTGCGACCAAAATGGTTGCGAGGTCAGTGACCACTGAGGACCAATTTGCGACTACCCCTTATTTGTGGTCGCAAAGTGGTCACAAGCAGTAGTGTGACAGGGGTATAACATCACTAGGATGGGGCATGGATTAGTCTGCTCGGTGTCAGGATATTGTGACTGAGTGGGATATTGTGTCATGTTGCTACTAATTTGGTGGCGATCTATATATCAGGGATGAGACCAGGCGGGTCATTGTGAGGGAGCGTATAACGACTGATAGCGTCGGGGGAGAGGCCTCAGAAATTTACCTTCAAAATGGTGAATTCTGGGAACAGAAATTGTGTTTTCATTGCGCTCCACTTGTTCACTTTATCGCAGACATATTGGAATGCATGTCACATATGAATAATGCTGGGGGTACCCCTAGCAACCCATCACATTATTTTGTTTATAAAGCAGAGTAGAGCAAACAAGTTTTGGCCTTCCATACTAATTTCTTTAAAATTACATAGTCCGATGGTTTTGACTTTCATTATTTTTTAGATAAATATATTATGTTGATTATTATAATATACTGCACTAGTTTGAAGTAACTTACTTTAAAGAATATATTTGGAAGTGAAAACATGATAATCTAATATTGGTATGCACACCGAAATGCTTAACATAAGCTCTAGTTGCCCATTTTTAAGCATAGCACAGGAGCACCAAACTGCAATAAATGTTTAATGGGTTCACCGTTTTCCAAGTTGAATGTGTAGGGTCAAAATATAGCTAGTGCTTTTGCTTAACATAATTGTAGCCCTTCATCCGATTATGCAGCGTTACCTCTAGACATCTGATTAAACATACTTTTTATTCCTTTTAGGAGAAACTAGACGTGTAGAATGTCCAACTCGTGGGAAATTTGAAAGATGTTTTAAGAAGAGGGAAGTAAAGAAGAATTCAATTAAAATAAAATATTAAACCTTGCTGATTTAACACAGATGAGGAGCTAACCACATAATCGCTTTTTCAATTGTTCTTATTAGTGTGTAATGGAGACTGAATTGGTAAGACCATTGGTTATGGTGCTGTCACATTACGACGTTTCTTATCGGCGTGCCGCCAACGCGCAAAATATTTTCAACACGTTGAGACGCGACCAACTTTTCAGCGTTTTGGGAGAAAATTTGACGGAGCGCAGCGTGTTAGTAGCGCACGGCCAACGGGTTTCGACGCGCGGTGGACATTTATAAAAAAAAAAAAAAAATGCTGCTTGACCGAATTCCTCCCGCGTCTGTCGGCGCGTCTCAACGTAACGTTCCGCCAGCGGGTTATCAAGTCTTGTCGGCGTGGCGGTGGCGCGTCACTAACGGGTTCCGAGATAAGGCGCCCGGTGTGTGTCTCTGTCTGTCTGTCTGTCTGTCTCTCTCTCACACAGACAGACACACACAGACAGACACACACAGACAAATAAGGGTGGTGTCTGCGAAAAAATGCCAACGTTGATCAATGTTCTACCAGCGTTCTGCCAACACGCTGATAACGGGTATCGACGTGTTGGTAACGCACCAATCAACACTTTGAGCGTTGAACGTGTCGAAAGCTTTGTGCAAGCACAAAACGATCGAAGTGAGCCGGCATTCCACCCAGAACGCCGCTGTCACTCAAAGTGTACTGACATGCCGGTGACGCGTGCCGACGTTTCGCCCAAAAAGGCGACATGTCGGCGAGAAACGTCGTAATGTGACAGCACCATTAGCTTCTAGTGCGAGAGGTTGTGGGTTGTCAAACCAATGACTTACAAAATTGGATACTTGTAGCTACCTAGCCTGGTGCTCAGCATTAATAGGATAGGGCAAGGACTGGTTTGCTCAGTGTCAGGAGTGGGATATAGGGTCATGGTGTTGACGTCCCCTCTTCTAGTGGCGCTGCACTATAAATGTCGCCATGAATGTGCACTGTACATATTCTGATATGACGTTAGATGTTACCAGGACGTAAAACCCCAACAAAGCCTTGCACAGCTTGAGCGAATAAGGTCGATTATGGTTAGGCTACATTATAGAATATACATAACAAAAACGTGGTTTCTATGTACAAATTTAGTATTTATTGTGCATGGTTACACGAAGCCGTACATTGTAATGATATCCCCCCCACACAGATCTTAGACCAACAAATAGCCACGATGGCATAATAAAACCAATATCTAGCTTCGACACAATGAAAATATAGCCAATAGCCATGACATCATGAAAGTATCACGAATAGCCTCAACACAAAGACAATATTGCCAATAGCCTCGACACCTCAATACAAGCGTAATACTGGCAATGACCATGGTAACAATTCAGCAGACGGGATGGTTGAATGAGTTGAGCGTCCGCCTCCTGCTTTGGTAGGTTGGAGGATTCGAACCATCGGGTTCGAACCCCGGATTAGTCAAACCAATGACTTGTACTTGTCGATTCCTAGCCTGGCACTCTGCATTACAAGGATAGGGCAAGTGGCAGTGGAATGAGGAAGACCAATTATCCGAGATTGAAATTTCGCCTGCTTAATCAACTAATGTACCCCCAAAAGCATTTTAAAAATGTTGAAATAATATTGAAACTACATAAGGTCTCTTATAGTCTTCTCCGAAGCAAATGCTATGGGTTTTGTAGTTGTGGGTCGGCTGACTTGCGGCAGAGACGGGCGAGCATCCCGGACATCTGCAGAAGGGACTGATTCCCCTCCAGCAGCCTCATGTGTGTGTAGCCAATCTCCTACAAAGTACAAGTAAAAATCAATATTTACTGGTATTTCCCAAATTGTGATGATTTTGATTCAATCTAGATATATCGTATGTGATCTACTGCAAAAGTGATCCTAGATTGGTTGGTTGTATAGTTTTACGGCCTGGTAACATTTAAGGTCATATCAGGACGGGGTCATCCTAGAAAACTTGTTGCAAAGACGGGGTCGTCCGGTTTTATTGATCCAGAATTGAGTGATCTCTATTTGTTAGTACATGGCACTGACAAACAAAAAAAGAAGGTTTTCAAGGAAAAACCATGTCAGTCCTCCAGGGAGTCACATAGGTATCCCTGGCAGGGTCAAAGGTCAGAACCCTTTGCGGAAGGTCTGTGGGCAATGCCTCCTGAAGCTATTGAACTTGCAGGCATTTTGAAGCTACCACACTTCCTCCTAAACTCCTGTAGCCTGACGAACTGACGCCACACACATTCAGACCTAGAGAACATAGCAAGCAAGGAATCCGCCCCTCACATCCCCCCCCCCCCACCCCCCGTTTTGTGTGTGGTTTGTATATTTTAGCTTTTCGTGGAATGCCACGATTCCGCGGGGGAGTACCATGCCAGTACTGGAAATGGGACGAAAGTAACTTTTATACCACCTACACACCAGGTAGATGGTGTGGTAAGAGACACCCGCCCAGGGGCAGCGCCCCCTGAAGCTTATGCAATTTTAACATTTTACGGGCCATAAAAGTAGTATTTTCGGCAAGAAAATATAAATTTGTCCATTCTTTTTACATGCAAGTCAAACCCATAACACTATATAATAATACCAAATATTTTTTAACAGATCTGCACAAACCACAAAAATGACCCAATTTCATTATTAAAACCTTGGAAACCAGTGGGGAAAATCATATCCCTGATGCACATACAGATGCGCACACTATTTTTATATATATAGTTTTGTGACCTTTGGTGAACGAGTGTTCGTAGTTACCTTTATAAACTCTAGTTTGAGAAACTCGGCCATGTTGTGGTTCTTGGCGACCCGGAAGACGATGGTTATGATGTCCTCCGGTGAGTACCCCAGTCCCCACAGGTGTGCCATCACCTGCGTGTCAGAAGTAACAGGGATGAAGGACCGCCGCCATTTTTTATAATCGCTAATTAACTATTACAAAGAAGCCAAGCATAAATAACACCAGTTGGTCAGTGAGAATCAAGAGTTGACCATCATATGATTACACATGTGTCATGGGGCGATGAATATGGGAAATATAGTGCCCACAGCAGGATTCGAACCCACTTCTTGTCATATCGGGCTAGTATGCTCATCATTACACCACCTAGGCTCCCTGATGCAATTACCCTATCCATGTCTACCTGTATATTAGGCTTCTTGCCTGAGAGGTCAGTGCAGACTAGTACACATATATAGTATAGTTATACGAATCTTACCTGGGTACAGATGATGGATAACTGTTGTTTTCTCGAGGTACAAGCCTCGGATAGTCGTGGGCTAGGGAGAAGGAAGCACATCCAGGTCCAGCAATCTTTACATATTTATTTTGGATAAAAAATGACCTCAAATTCTATGGATACTATTATGTTTTCATTTCGGTACAAGCGAATGTTATAGTCGTGGCAGGGGGGCCCTAGCCCACGACTATCCGAGGCTTGTACCTCGGGAAAACAAGTTATCCATCATCTGTACCCAGGTAAGATTCGTATAACTATACTATTTTACCTCGGTAGCCCAGGGAGACTTTTACGTACTCTCATTTGTTATCCTTTACTATTCTTAAGAACAATGTTTTAATAGCAAAATAAAATGTTGTGTTTCTCACCCATCTCTTTAGTTGGTGAGTAAGCGAGTCGCCAGGCCGCTTGACTTCTCTAGTCGTTTGTTGTAATGTTTTGCAAACGATCTAGCCGTCTTCCAGCCAGCATGCGGCAGGATTCTCTTCACTGAGATTCCTAACTGTCTTGCTTTAGAGACCATCGCCCCCCCCCCTCGTTAAGTAGGCTGCATAGCGTCCAGTGTTGACACCCGCCTCCTTAAGCACCTTAATGGTCCATCTTGCGAGTGTCTCTCTCTCGAGATAGCCTTATGAGGCCTAATGAAAGTGATCAAAAGCTGTCTGGAATTCTGTATACCGGATGTCTTGGATATATATGCCCTAATGGCTGACACTACACAAATATTCCTATCCTTAGGAAAACTATTTACATGTACCGTGGACAGTGGGTCCCCTGTACGGTTTGACTTCAGCAATATGTCCAAATCAAATGTCCTCCTTGGCATCTATCTCTAGTCTATTTAGAGAAAAAGCCACAATTGTTTGGCCTCTGTGCCCCGTAACTAGCAGTAAAAGAAGTGCTAACTTAAATCCTAGTTCTTTGATAGATAAATGCTTATTACTAAGCCATGACTTGAAAAGCTTAAAAACTACAGACACATCCCAAAACCTATTATATTTGGGTTTTGGTGGATTTCTCTCATAAACCGATCTAAGAAACCAATGCACTATTTGGTGCTTTCCAACTGTTTGTCCATCTATCCTTGGTAGAATCATTGAAAGTGCACATCTTGCTGCATTAATTGCTCCAAATCCTAATCCTTCGTCTTCTAACATTCTTAGAAAACGCACAATCTGAGCTGTCGTAGGCTTTAACGGCTTGACCCCCCTTAATTAAACAATGAAGTCCCCATTTGTTTAAATAACTTGTATATAATTTAACCATGCCCTTCATCCAGGCGTGAGAAATGAGCCTTTCCTGTGTAATTTTGTCAAGACCAAATTGTTCCAAATGTTTACTTAGAAAAGGAATGCCAAAAGGGGTGGCATTGACACATCTCCATGGGTTGTTAGCGGCCCTGGATGTTGTAGATTTCTCTTTGCCCTTCGCTCCCAATGCCACTGACGCTAGCCATGTTTGTGTGTCCCACTCTGGTACTATTAGTACTGGGTGCAAACGATCCATCTTGATCTTCGTGGCCACTCTGCTGATGATGCTGAATGGTGGGAATATGTAATAAAATTTGTTATTCCAAATAAGAGAAAACGCATCCACTCGCCATGCCTCTGGCTCCGGATGCCAAGATACATATTTCTGTAACTTTTTGTTGTTTCGTGATGCAAACAAGTCATTTTTTGGCTTTCCCCATTTCTGACAAATATAATAGAAAATAATGGGATTCCACGACCATTCCAAATGATCATGGAAATGTCGACTTTTCCTGTCCACCAAAGTATTCTGAGTGCCTGGGATATGTGCTACTGTTAGCCATATTTCATGTTCCTGTGCCCACTCCCAAATTAGTTATGCTAATCGGTTACATGGTTTGGACCGCGTCCCTCCCATATTCCGAACATAGGCCATAGCTGTTGTATTATCGGTTAATACTCGTACATGATTATTAGGTATGCGAATTAGGCTCCTTAACCCCAAATAAATCGCTCAGAGTTCTAGCACATTAATGTGATCGGAGATTTCCTCTTCCGTCCACCGGTTGCCTGTTGGTCCTTATGAACCCCCCAACCTTCTAATGACGCATCAGTCATCACTACTGTATTGGGTTCTCCCATTCTAATAGGATTAGGCGAATTATCAATGTGTGACAACCACCACAAAATGTCTTGTAAGCAATCTGGCGAAATGGTCATAGGTCGTTCAAAATTACCTTTAGCCAAGTTCTTATCTATTTCTAGTGACTTGATATGGGCTTTACCATATAAAATAACAGGGGCATATGCTATCATAATTCCTATCAGTACTGCGACCTGTCTTATCTTTGGCCTACTTAACTGTAACAACTGGTTAGCCGTTGTATTAAACTTATCCCGTTTTTGATGATTTAATGAAACGGTCATGTCTGGTGTTAATAAAAAAAAAAACACTTTAATTCCTTTGTAGGTGTGAAAACTGATTTGTAGAAACCTAAACTTAGCTGGTCTATGGCTGTCTGACACTCTTGTTATGTCTGTGCAATAATGAACGAATCATAAAAATAGGGAAACATAATGTCCTTTCCTAGTCATATCGGAGTAAATGGGCTTGAGCAACTTTGTGGACAAACGTGGTGCACAAGCTAAGCCATTCGGCATACAAGTAAACTCATAAAGCTCTTCATTCCAGCAAAACCTGAGAAATTTCCGATTAGGTTTATAAATCGGCACTGTATAGTATGCCTGAGATCCACACTAGCCAGCCAGGAGTCTTGCATTACCAAATCTCTAGCCCTTTCTAAGGAAAACATTTTTAAATGTTGATACTCGACCAATTTGTCCAAAATCAATCTAATCTCTCCATTTGGTTTGGGTCGTGAGAAATAAATTCCCTGGCAACATGAAGCACTGGCTCAATAATCCCCTTTTCACAAAACTTAAGGACTTGTTCATTCAAAGCGTCCCTTTCGACTCCATTAAAATGGTAGGGAAAAGGTAAACGATGTTGTATCGGCTGTTCCATTAATGGGATTTTTACCCCCTCCACTAGACTAAGAATAGTCTGATTATCAGTAATATTCCTCCATTCATTAAGGCAATTCTTAATATTCCCAGCCTTAAAATCGCTTACGGGAGTTTGTGTGGCGACCTACTTGTTGCCTGGGCGGGGAAACGGTTTCTGTGGGGTGAAGTCCCTCGTGAAGGGTCTGTTCCCGTCGTTCCACCCGAACGACTGCCTCTGACCCCTTCCCCTGGCCTGGTAGCCGTAGTTGGTCCCGAACCGACCTCCTCTCCGTCCAGTCCGACGATTTTGAAAATCCTGACGGATCTTCTTGAAGCGTGTAGCATTTCTGTCGGTACCCTTCTTTTTGTCTGCCTCCATGTGTTTCCCACACTTGGATCCTGTCTCCACTTGCTTGAACAAGTATTTCGACTGGCCCCCGAACATCTTGGCTTTATCCAAGGGCTTGCCTTTCACCGACTTGGGGGCAAGGAAAAGGGTGTATTCTTTCCCGTCATTGTCCATGACCTTCTTCGACCGCGCGACCCCTTTGCCGGCATCGGTACACACAGCCTTAAACACATTTTCGAACCGTCGATACGACAGGAAATTGCTGGTCGCAGTCAGCAGCGCAATTCCAGCATCCATATCTCCGCAAAGAGAGGAGAACTTGTCGGAGTAACCGCCGACAAAGCCACAAGGACACCTTTGTGCACAGTGTGCAGGCACCCCTCAAACTTTTTATGGTCCTCATTAAGTTTTACGTCCGAATCCATCTTCTTGATGGCCGACTCGGGAATGCCCCTAATCCCCGTGAACCGCTTCACCAGCTTGATAATAACCTCAGCTGTCTTGAAGGTGTGGAAGTGACCTTGAATGGTCTACCTCATCACTGATCTTGGCATACTTGCCAGGCCATTCCGCATCGGTGGAAGTCGAGTCGGATGAATAGTCTGAGGAAGAAGACTTACTCTTCTTCTTCGACTTACTCTTCTTCTTCGACTTACTCTTCTTCTTCGACTTACTCTTCTTCTTGGTCTTCTTCGCCAAGGCTTCTTACGGGCCCTGGTGAAGTCATCTCCCTCCGATGTATCTGCCTTTCTCTTGTGCTTGCGCTTACCCACCGGCAGCACCTCCTCATCCTCAGATTCCTCCCCTGACGAATCCTTTTGATCGGAAATATCCTCCCAGTCCGAATTGTCTGAGTAAATTGGCTGCTTGGGCTTAGCGTGACACAGCTTCTTGGGGAGCAACTCTTCCAGTTTCAGTTGAACCAGCCACGCCACCCTTTCATCCAGGTCCGCCGGGCCTGGCTCGGGAGATTGTTGTTGCGACCGTTGGCCCGTTACGCCATTGTCTTCAATATCGATAGGTGCCCCCACCTTACTGCGCTTCGTAGCCATTGCACGTCTGTAAAAAATCACCATTAGGATCTCGACAGCGGAGGTGTGACTAGCAACAATAAAAGACATACCAAATAATGGTATCAACGGTACTAAATCTGTATTTACACCGGCTTTAACACAGGCGTGAGTATTTAAATTTGTGTCAGTCGTAGATAAAACACCATGGCGAACCAAGCGTAACCAAATGAGAGGTATGGACCAGTGTAGTGGTACCCTCCCACACTCTGTCCAATAAACTTCTCCCACCTGTGGCTTTAATGGCCAACAAGTTGGAGAAAATACTATGGAACTCGGAGGTATGCCTAAAAAAAGTGGGGAATCTAAAAGAAACCCAGGAATAAATCCTAACGATGTTAGTGCACCAATCAACAAACATCTCTCTGTTCGGCAAAAAACAAAAGGACAATGGCAGCATTGTTCTAACGATATAACAAAACACCAGTAATTACCTGTAATTAAGTAAAAAATCACACTCAAGTTCTCAAACTTGACATAAATGACTGCAAACATAAATCAAACCAAAGTATGCTGTAAAAAAAAAGAGAACTAACCTGGTTAATTCAGTCGTTATGTAGAAAACTGCAGGAGCTACTCCACAAACGTCCGCCCGTTGTGAGTAGATTATGCTAATTGCTGGACCCGGATGCGTTTCCTTCTCCCTGGGCTACGAGTAGCCAGAGGCTTAGTACCGAGGTAAAATAATTGTGTGTGTGTGTGTCATTTTTTAATAAATAAATAATGACACTTATTGCTTGTTTCCATCAATAGAGGGGAGACTTATTTACCAAAAAAAGAAAACGAAGAATCACAACGGTTACCTTGTAGGCTTCATCTAGGTTGCCATGGACACAGTGCTCGAGCATGTCCTTCACGAGCAGCGGGTGCGGCTCGTCACACACCTGTCAAAACAGAACAAACACTCATTTACATCCTTTAAATAAGTAAATAAGGAGGGAGGGAGGGAGGGAGGGAGGGAGGGAGGAGGGAGGAGGGAGGGAGGGAGGGAGGGATGGAGGAGGGAAGGAGGAAGGAGGGAGGGAGGAAGGAAGGGGAGGAAGGGGAGTGAGGGAGGAGGGATGAGGGAGGGAGGGAGGGAGGAGGGAGGGAGGCGGGAGGGAGGGAGGGAGGGAGGGAGGGAGGGAGGAAGGATCTAATTAGCATTTCGGCGGCGGAAAGACTGGAGAGAGAAGAGTCTATCGTTTATTGGAGCCTTATGTCCTTGTAATCTCTAAGGTAAAATCAATAGTGCTGTCCCTTGGGGTAGACTGTGTTGTCAGCAAAATGACCCAATATCTCACTCAGTTATCTCATACCTACCAATATCCCACTCAGTCATCTTATCCGTACACTGAACCAAACAGGCTTTACTCAGTGCCAGGCAAGGTAGTGACAAAATCAGTGATGTGATTGGCCATCAGCAAACAACTCCTTATAAATAAAAGAAGGTTTGCAAAGAGAGCCATCTAGCATAAATAATCAACAACTGAATATACCACATCCTGGTGGAAGCCACCTTATAAATAAAAGAAGATTTGCAAAGAGAGCCATCTAGCATAAATAATCAAGAACTGAATATACCACATCCTGGTGGAAGCCAGTATTACCAGCAAAACAACTGGCTTCCCAGGCACAGAGAGGAGAGAGGAGAGAGGAGAGAGAAGAGAGCAGAGAGTGAATACGCATGTATTAGAAACATTCCCTTTAAGCCTTTCGACCAACCTTAAAGACGTTCTCGCTGTTGACGTGGTCGAAGCCTTGGAAGGTCGACTGGAGGTTGTTGAGGGCCTGTCGCATGTCGCCCTGCGCAGTGAAGATGATGGCTTCTACACCGTCGTCAGTGTAACTCACATTCTCCATGTTCGCTACGACAGTGAGTCGCTCCAGCACTTGGCTATCAGTCAGCTTCCCATACCGCAGAACTGCACACCGCGACTGGATTGGCTCTACACATCAATTTTATGTAGATTTAAAAAACCAAAATACATTGTGCACATATTTCAAAATAAATGAATAATTCCAATTTTGTGTCTGTGCTAAGGTTGCATCGCATCATAACTCAATGGTTTTGACTGTGTACCTTTTTCTTTTAAACGATAACTAGTAAGTTAGAATGATCGCTTTGAGTTTTTAGTTTGAAGTAACTTTATTGTAATCTGCCCAACCCAAAACCCAAATCTAGATTTAACCCTACATTCCCAACTTACACAAATGCACGTATCTTATTCTAAAGCATTTGTTGCTGCATAGAAGGAATTACTAAATATATTTAATAGAGCCCGGCACTGCCAAACCCTATGGTATAGGAATTTCGATATGCATATCTTCATCTCAAATATCTACAAAGTTAGCCATTTATGATAAAGGTTAGTCCAGACTAAAGTAAGGTAGATTATAACAATGAACCTAAAATATTTACTCAACTGTGCAACAAACAAAAATACACACCAATGATTTTGTCTGATGCGTTGCATGCCAGGGCAAATCGGGTCGTCTTGGAAAAAATCTCCATAGTTCGGCGCAACGCCTGCTGGGCACCGTCTGTCATACTACAAGCGAATAGTACAGCATGATGAATAGTGTGCAAGAATACAAATGTAGATATCAGGCAGGAAATTGGTCCCCAGAGGGGAAAAAAAGCGGAAATCAAGCCAAGATTATTACACCGACGGCGAATTTCCGCTAAGACGCGGAGTATGCCGAGCGCCAGACTAGGTAGCGACAAGTATCAATTTTTAAGCCATTGCATTGACTTGGCCATGGTTCGATTCCCACGAAATTAGATTGTTTGTCGGGAGTTTACATGTAGATATTTATTTGCTAAAGAACACAAATGATGATTTACCAAGTTGGCTATCTTCCGCCCCTGAAGTGAACTAATTCTTACCTGTCTGCTTCGTCCAGGATGATTATTTTCTGACGTCCCTTTGGTAGTGTGACTTTCTGTTGCGCAAACATCTTAATTTTGTTCCGGACCACATCGATACCTCTGGAAGACACAGTTACAATGTATTTGTCTAATTTTAACCACTTGAAAGGATAGCCACAACAGACACCAACATAACTTAGTATTAATTTTAATTCAAATGTTATATTTGTGATAAACTAAACAAACAATTCAAGTTAAAATAAACAAAAAATCTCATATTTTAACTATAATTTCTAACGACGAATACCTGTCATTTGAAGCATTCAATTCCAAGACTGCATCCTTAAATGAAGTGCCAAGCAGCGCCCGGGCCAGACAAAGAATACTTGTGGTTTTTCCAGTTCCAGGGGGGCCCTACAAGTACATAGAGTGTGTGATATATGCGTAATAGACGTATAGGTCTGTGGCTAATATATGTTAACGAGATGCAGAGTTTGAGACAAAGGAATATGCTAATGAGATGACGTCATGGAAAGTTTAGCTGGTGGGTTGAGCGAGCCCTAGGCCGTGAATAAACCATTCAGTATCCAGAAGTCAAAGTGTTCAGATGTTGTACTTTCAAAGAGTGTATTATTTGCTTGTTACTGAACAGTTAAACCGGCATAGTCCGATGAAAGTATCAAATTATCGAAACCAAAACACTTACCTAGATCTAATCCGACATATCAAACTCAGATACTGGTGCACTTAATAAGCATTTGCTTCTGCATAGAACTTAGAAGGGAATACTAAGTCAATTTATTAGAACTCGCTACTGATGACATCTGTGTCCAGCATTTCGATATGCATGCAGAAATAAATTTGGCATGTTTCCATTTCAAATATCTCCAAAGCCAGCTATTTATAATTTTAAAAAGTACAAAAGAAAGGTTGGTCGGTTGTTTTATGTCCTGGCAACATCTAAGGTCATATCAGGACAGGTACAGACTTGTGACAGTGCACACTCATGGTGACTTTATAGTGCTGCCCCACTGGGAGATCAGGCCGCCAGTACCAAGACCCGATATCCCATTCACTCACATTATCCTGACACTGAGCTAACCAGTCCTTGCCCTATCCTATTAACGCCGAGCGCCAGGCTAAGAAGCGATAAGTTTCAATTTAATATGTCATTGGTTTGACTCAACCGGAAATTGAACTCCCGATCTCCCGAATGGGAGGCCTTCGCTCTACCGATTCGGCAACCGCGCCTGGTCAATAGAAAGGTAGATTATAATGATCATACTGATATACTGTCCATAGCATATAAGCCTGGGTATTCAGGCTTGTTTTCAATGCTGGCCAGCTGTAGTGTTGGTGTTGTCTTATCACACAGTAGCTGCTGATAAGGTATTTGATTGCCTGTATTTCAGTAGCAGATAGATAGTTGGTTGGTCTGGTTAGTACTATAGTAGTCTATGTTAATTTTTTTGGATTTTCTTGGCATATATGTGCTTTATTTTTTCTACTCTTATTTCTAGACTAGCCTACTCCTATTTACATATCATAGGCTTGTACGCAGCTGTGAGGTGTGTTATCTGGGTGCTTTTGGTATGGTTACCTTCCATTGGGCGTCTCGCTGGTGGGCCGTGACATGTATCACCTGCCCCTTTGCGGTGCAGCTTAGTTGGGGGTTCCTAGCCTTATTTTGCACAGATATTTTTTGTATGTTTTTAGGTCAGGAATTTGTCGTTCCTTTACTGTTTGGGCATTCCACACCTTGGCAGCCATTTCTAGCGTGCTTCTCTCGTGAGCTTTTATTTGGCTTCTGGTCTGCTTTAGTAGTGGCGCATTATTTGCTCTAGTTGCCCTTTGTGGTTTTGTTAGGAGTTTATTGTCTTGACTATAGCTGTATGCTAATGTTTTCAATGAATTATTCTCCTATTTTCTAGCAATTTTACTTTGGTTCTTTTGTGTATGTCATAGGTGGGGTGCAGCTTGTCTACTCTGAGGCAGATTTTCAGGGCTCTGTTCTGTAGTGTTTGCAGTTTTTTTTAGAAGTTCTTTCTTTGCACCCATGTAGTTTACATCTCCATAGTCAAAATAGGGTAGCACCATGCCCTTGAAGATTTTTATTGACATTTCTTGTGTCATGTAGTCTCTTAGCTTTGCAAATAGCCACAGTTTGTGGTTTACCTTTTGGACAATTTTGTTTATACATAGGTTGTAGTTTAGTTGGCTGTCCAACTCAAGGCCTAGGTATTTGTAATGGTCTACATTTTCTAGTGTTTGGCTTCCTAGCTTACAGTGTAGTTTTCTTTCTGGCATTTGTTTATGCGAGAAGAGAACTGTTTTTGACTTGCTTGTGTTGATGGTTATTTTGTTGGACTCACACCACTCATCCAGTTTTAGTAGGAGCTTGTTTAGTTTAGTTATTACCTCCTCTTCTGTGGTGCCGTTTGCATATATGACTGTGTCATCTGCATATAGTTGGAGGCATTCGGTTTGTAACCATTTTTCAAGATCGTTTATGTAGATTATAAAGAGCAGTGGCCCTAGCACTGACCCTTGGGGTACACCACATGTGAATATATGTATCTAAGAAATATCCAGGACCTCAAAACTATCGGATTATGCGATTTTAACAAAAATAGTACTAGATAATCACCAACACCAAGCAGGATATATCGTCTTTCCTCTAAAATTATTAATTTCTTTACTGGAAATTACCACAAACTTCCCTTTATAACTAATTTACACGTCTAATATCATATTGGAAACACCAGTTCTCATCGAATCGCCCGTCATGCATCGTCAATACTTGGATGAGTGACCACCTGGGAATACAAGGTGTCGTAGACATCCTAGTACACGATTACATTTGATCAAATCAGCAGTGGATAAACATAATTTGGTCCTGATCATTTGCATCTAAATGTATATAAATGTCATTTTATTTATCTAATAAAGTTATTATTTCAACACTGGGGCCTTGGTCTTCCGGCCATGCGACATTAGTTAGTTACATCATTTATATTTTGTGAAGCCTTCACCAGTTGTCCCACTTACTGCAATGATAATGTTGGGCACGTTGCCGTCCCTGGCGAAAACTGCCAGCCTGGTGATAGTTTCTTCATTGCCAACCACGTCCTGTAGCTTTGTGGGTCGATATTTCTCCACCCTGAAATGGCAGGTTTTACACTTATACATTACATCATATACTGAAGAGTCATGTCATGCTTAGGATTATGGCCCTGTCACACTATGACGTAATGCGCCAGCGTAGGGACAACGTGAAAATAAATTTTACACGTAGAAATTCTCGGCGTAATATGCAAATACGGGCCCAAGTTGGATGTCAATGCCGCATAGTTGACGTGACCGTAACGTCGGTATAGCGTAGTGACAACGAGCGAGGACAAAGGAATTATTAATTGTGTCAACTTGAGGCTAGAGCGAAACCCCAGCGCGCGTGACACCAGCCTAGCGTGACAGCAGTTAGTGTCGAGCGGACGTGATCACGCCCACCCTAATGTTGCCAAGTCCGACTCAACCGTTTTCCCCGGCATCGACCCACCGAGAACCTAGCGTCGCGCTGGCGCGATTCCAGTGTCGCCAGCATGATGACAGCGCGTGCTTGACGCGCTCGGCATGAGCGGAACGTGGGCCGATGTCAGGAAAAGCACCCGACCCACCCGCGCCTTGGGTATAAATAAGGGTGCTGTCTTCCTCTCTCCTAACAACTTCTCCAGAATGCCAGCCAAGAACAACCCAAACTCCAGCTCCAGTTATCAAGCCTGATTCGAACCCCCACTATGGTAGGGGAAGAGGGAAGGGGAGAAAGAGGATGACTGGTACACCACCAGCAGCACCATCTCCAATGGTCTCATCTCCTGCTCCCCTGGACACAGAGGAGACTGGACACGCAGTCCCTGTCTCCTTCTTCGGCACATTCTCGTGCATCATCTGCAGCCTCCAACTCCTCTGCCTCACACCGTCTGCCAGGAAAAGGAAAAGGCAAGAGGAGGGTGCGGAAGTTCGACTGCACCCTGCCTGCAGATGAGCAGGAGGTCCTGCTTGACTTTCTCCATGACACGCCAGTCATTTGGAATGTCAAGTTGACGGACTATCGGAGGACCGACAAAAAGGGGAAGCTGTGGGAGGACCAGGCCCAGAAGATGGGGAGAACCGCGGCCCATCTCCAGGGCTGGTTCAAGTCCATGCGTGACAGCAACACCAGGCTTCACAAAAAGAAGAGTGGTGACAGGGCGCCTGAGCGGACAGAGAGGGAGCAGTGGATCCTGGACAAGTTTGGCTTCCTCCGCTCAGTTGTGCGTCACCGGCCAGAGCCCTGCTGAAGTGTAAGTACTATATTTTTTAATTTGCATTCATGTGGATATTAATTTCTAATTTTGTTATTTAATTATTTATTTATTTCCTTTATACCTCATTGTGGACAAATCATTTGAAATAGTTCATCATCATCATCATGCTGTCGGTCGCGTTGCGACAAAGACTGCTTTGACTGCTGCTCTCCATTTAGCTCTCTGCTGTGAGAGTTGCGTCCATGAGTCGGTCTTAATGTCTCTCAGCTTCAGGTTTCTCTTGATGGTATCCTTGAACCGGAGACGAGGGCGCCCTCTCTTTCTGTAGCCAGAATACAGTTGAGAATAGAGGATCTGCTTTGGTAGCCTGTCTGATGACATCCTCATGAGGTGTCTAGTCCACCGGAGATTCTTTTTGATCAGAAGATCTTCCATAGAGGGCAGCCCCGTCCATTCGAGTATTTCCTTATTTGTCACTTTGTCCTTCCAGGTTAGCCTCATGATGGTACGCAGATGTCGCATCATGAAGGCATGCAGCTTTTTCACATGTTGTTTGTACGCTGTCGAGGCCTCGGCTCTGTATAGTAGGCTGGATAGTACGATTGCACGGTAGATCTTGCCTTTGACCCGAATAGACACATGGTGGTTGTTCCAGAGTCTCTGGCGTAGTCGGCCGAAAGATGCACTAGCCTTGGCCATCCTCCTCTGTATTTCAGCATCAATGCGTCCATCACTTGATATAGTGCTTCCGAGGTAGGTGAATTCCAGAACAGAGTTCAGCTTGTTTCCGTCAACCATGATCTCCTTCTCTCGGGTTCTAGTAGAGTTGGGTTGGTAAAGCGCCTCCATCTTCTTGATGTTAATCTTCAGGCCGAACTTCGTTGATGCATCGGAGAAAGCGTCCACTATTTTCTGGATCTCTTCAGCAGAGTGGGCAACCAGTGCACTGTCATCTGCGAATAGCAGCTCTCTCACCAGTATTTTAAATAGTTAATGGCATCATAATATGCAAGCATGTGGATTTATTTATTATTGCCCTCATTGTGGATAAATGATTGGATATATTTAATGGCATTATTGCATGCATTCATTTACTATTGGCCTCATTATGTAAAGTCATCTTGTCTTGTATTCATTTTACTTATGTTGCTTTATTATTTTGTCTTGCACGTGTTGGCCGCCGTTGATGCATCGCAAGGCGATCTGGGGGCTGCGGAGACTGCCTGCCGCTGAGCAGCAGATCGGGATCGAGCCCCAACAATGACCCCTGGCAGAGGCCAGGGGAACCCATCCATGACGGAGGACCTGCTTGATGTCCTGAAGCAGCGCGTTGATGCCTCGGGAGACATCTTAGACTGCCTAAGCATGCGCATGACCCAGAGGACCGCCTTCGCAAACTACGTGCGGGACTGTTTAGCGACCATGACAAAGGGGCAGTTCCACGATGCGCGGTGAACATTATCCTGTTGCAGGTGATGGAGGACGACGGGACCGTAATCTCGGGGCCGGCGCTGTCCCAGATCTGTCCCCCTCCCACGTCCATGACTCAGACCGTGCGGCCACCCTCTGTGACGTCCTACTCCTCTTCCTCTAATACCTCATCTTGTCAGTCACCGGGTACCAGCCGCACCCGCACCAGTGGCGACACCAACCACCAGCCGGAACACCATGGGCATCACAAAGCGCCGACTACATGCAGCAGTACATGCTGCAGCCGCCGCACCCTGCGCCGCTGCTGCAGGCCCCGACACTGGCAGTGTTGAGGTTCCCCGGACACACAATGGGTCCGCCCGCACCCTAGTCGGTCACCACGGCAGCAGCCTGCAGCACACGCGAGTGGAAGGGTTTGACATCGGCGTGGGTGCTCAACCAGAGTGCCAGTACGGCAGTGGGAACGACACCGACAGCCATGGACAGATTCCTGAATCTGTCCGAGCTGTCCGGCATATCAAGCGTGTGGAACCTCAACATTGAGCCACAGGAGCTGTTTGTGGCAGGGTAGCTGGACACCCCCCCCCCCTCCCAAAGGGCCAGGACCAGACCCCAGATACTGAAAAGCGAACGCGTTCTCAAACTATGTGCGGGACTTTATCCACGATGACGAAGGGCCAGAACTGGGTTCTCAAACTATGTGCGGGACTGTTTATCCACAATGAGGAAGGACCAGAACCGTGTTCTCAAACTACGTGCAGGACTGTTTATCCACGATGACGAAGGGCCAGTTCCACCATGCGGTCTACGATAAACATAATCCTGTCGCAAGTGATGGAGTCGGAGATGGCAGACTACGATAAAACATCCTGTCGCAGGTGATGGAGTCAGAGATGGCAGACAACGGCGCCATAGTCTCGGGGCCGGCGCTGTCCCGGGTCTGTGCCCCTCCCGCCCCCATGACTCAGACCGTGCGGCCCTCCTCTGTGATGTCCTGATACTCCACTTCGTCAAATGCATCCTCTTGCCCATCACCAAGCGAGGGGTACCAGCCGCACCCGCACCAGTGGCGACATCAACCACCAACCGGAAAACCCTGGGCCTCCCAGAGCCTAGACTACATGCAGCAGCCGCTGCTGCAGGCCACGGCATCGCCAGCATTGAGATCCCCCGGACAGACAATGGGTCCGCCTGCACCGATGCCTAGTCAGTCACCATGACAGCAGCCTGCAGCACACGCAAGTGGCAACGTGTTAATATCGAGGTGGGTCCTCAACCAGAGTGGCAGGATGCTAGTGGGAAGGACACAGACACACGGATTCCTGAATCTGTCTGGCATATCGAATGTGTCAAACCTGAACATTGAGGCGCAGGAGCTCTTTGGGCCAGGGGAGCTCAACACCCCCCCCAAAGGGCCAGGCCCGTGATAAGTTAACAGAACTGACAGTATTTATTGTGAAGTGGCAGTGCTTTAACATTAGTGTGGCTCCTCAACCGCGGGCTTCCCAAAGCCTAGACTATTTGCAGCAATACACATACGTGTCAAACCTGAACATTGAGGCGCAGGAGCTCTTTGCACCATGGGAGCTCGACACCCCCCCCCCCTCCCCGAAGGGCCAGGCCTGTGGTAAGTTATAAGTGAACAGAACTGACAATATTTATTGTGTTCCTGCCTGTACATATGTATAAGTGGCAGTGCGTTAATGTTGGTGTGGCTTCTCAACCAGAGTGCCACGGACGGATTCCTGAATCTGTCCGGCCTGTCAGGCATATCAAACGTGTCAAACCTGAAGATTGAAGTGAACAGAACTGACAGTATTTATTGTGTGCCTGCCTGTACATATGTATATATTTGGTATCTGTGAGGAATCTGTAAAAATTGTGTAAATAAAAAACTAATTGTATTGTAAACGAGATTTTGGTCTCTGAGTGTATTTCTTAGTAAACATTATCATATCGTTATTATAATAAGTAATACACAAGTCGCCCCAAATAAAATTGAAATAAATAAGGCCTTTGCCCATATGGCATTATATGAAAACACTTTCCTCTCCTCCCCCCCCCCCTTAAAATAACTGACATGTAAATTTTGTCAGTGTTAAATGGCCCCCTTAAAAATAAAGTAATAATATCCCCTCCCAAATATATAACTGACATGTAAATTTGTCAGTATTAAATGGCCCACATAAAAATAAAGTAATAATATCCCCCGAACCAAATTTATTGTCAAATGCCCCACCCCCTTAAAGACAGTTATATTCCCTCTTTTTTCTCCGCCCACAATTATAACGGACACGTAAATTAAGGCTCGATATCAATAACAGATTGATATCTCTTATTTAACCGAGCTATAATATCTGAACATCTCACACTTTTGCATATCACACAGTACATTTCAGAGATGACATATGTACATGTATATCACATTTTTGCATATCACACTGTACACTTCAGAAATGATGACACCACAGTACAGAAATATCCCAGTGCACACACTTCATATATTCATATCATATTCTCCTGCCATTCCACTGATCCCGCTGGTGAGTTGACCCAGTCTTTGAGGACATTCCGCTGTTCCTTTCCTGCCCTGGCCAGGTAATTGTCTTCCTATGTCCAGCAGGTTTCTGCCCTCTCTCCATGGTCCGGGGATGAAATTCTGGTTGACGTTCTCTGGACGGTCTAGCTGCTGATTCTGGAGCGTGGGATATCGGATCCTCATCATGTTGTGTGGGACCATGCACGCTGTGACGATGAGCTTCACGGTGGAGGGGTGGTGCTGCATCGTGCTGAGCAGAACCTGAAATCGGTTTGCCAGGATGCCGAACGCATCCTCCATGACTCTCCTAGCTCGGGAAATCCTGTAGTTGAAGATGCGTTCCTCATACCCCTCCTGCTGTAAGGCTTTATCATTGTCGGGCGTAGGCCGAAGGCACCGTCACCAATCAGGAAGTATAGAACAGTCCTCTGGCCGGCCACAATAGGCTCGGGTTCCGGGAAACCTTCAGTGCTGGCTTTCAGCTCAGAAGCATTGAACACCTGCACATCTGATGCAGAGCCTTTACCACCAACATCGGCCCAGGTGAACTTGTAGTCTGCATCAACGAGTGCCATGAGAACTATGGAGTAGAATCCCTTATAGTTGAAGTACAGGGATCCACTCTTTGGGGGACACCGGCAGGCCACATGCTTCCCATCAAGTGCCCCGAAGGTATGGGGGAAGTTCCACCTCTCCAAGAAGTTGTCGGAGATGGCATACCATCCCTCCGGAATGCTGGGGCAGGTCATCACCTCGTCGATGTATTCTGCAATGATGGCCTTGCACACCTCTCTCACGATGACAGATTGGCTGTTGCGTGGCACCCTCCACCCAAACTTCATGGAAGCATACTTGTTGCCCGATGTAGGTGACGCAGAGTGAGGGCAAGCTTCAGGCCAGGCTCGAGCGGCTTCCTGTAGGTAGTGTAACTTTTGGTTATCCGCGGACCCACTCTGGCTAGCATCTCGTCGAACATCTGGGGAGGCATCCGCATGAAGTTGACGAAGGAAGCCGTGTACTCGTTACGGAGTTCCACCAGAAGCTGGTCATACAGGCCAAACTCATGCCGCCTCCCGATCCACTGCCGCACCCACAATCGCTTCGGCAGACATTTTTTCCTTCTCCTTCGAGCCCTCAATATAGCGCAGTAACAACACATTTATCTCATGGTGAACTTTAAGAATGGCCAATTGGTAGTCCTGCATGACCCACTCAGGCACATGTGTCAGCTGTGAAGATCTGACCTGTTCTGCTGACAGGAGGCCATCGTAGGTCTTTATAGACTTGAAGGCAACACATTCACAAAACGTTCGAAGGACGTCACAGATGTTACGTGCACGCTAGACATTCGTCAACTACGTCAGGACACGTTTGTGAAACGTTCAAGCTATGTTAGGCACGCGTCACGGACACATTTGACCTACGTTGTGATACATTAACCCCATGTTACCTTAGCACGGGCCGCACATTCCTCCCGTCTGTCCGTCACTCTGACATAAGGCAACGTTGATCTGACGTAGCCGACGCAACTCTATCGCACGTCTAACATCAGCGTAACGTGAGTGTAACGTCATCCCAACGTAAATGCACGTCGAAAGTTTTGGACATGTCTAAAAACCTTGACGCGCGCCGCCGTAACTTGACGTATTTTGGTGTAGCTCGACGTCTGCCTAATATAATCATGACGTAACCCGGCGTACCTCAACATAATGACCAAAATTCACCTACGTCGGCTCACGTTAGCTCATTACATCGTAGTGTGACAGGCCTATTAGACTAAGGACGTGACTCTTCGGTATATGCTGTAATGCTTAGCTCACTATGTATAATAATAACGTCATCCCCCTTAGGTACCCTCCTTTCTGCATGTGGCGTCACTATCGCCCAATCTTTTTTTTGTCCAACTTTTTTGCAACCACATCTGCAGCAGTCCTTTGGACCAGGAATTCACAGACAAGGAACCAAGAAAGGGCATATTAACTCAAAGAACAGCAACCTTTAGCATTTTTCCTTAAAAATAAATACATCGCCCGCGAATGTATAGCACGGCCCGGAATTGTATGTTTATAGTGATTTAGCATAGTTTTTAGAGTCATTTCCATCAACATTTTCAATGGTAAGTACCCGCCATCAATTTTCAAAGGGTCCAAGCATTACAATTATAATTTCATTGGAAGCTCCAATGATTCAAAAGCAATATACTTTTTGAATTTTAAAAATATTTAAAAATTTGAGTGAGATATATGCATTTCTAATGTAGGTACCCTCCTTAAATGTTCAATGTGGGCCAAACATTCAAATTATAATTTCAGTAGAAACTCAAAAGAATCAAGAGCAATATGGTTTTTGAATTGTTTAAATATTTCAAAATTTGAGTGAGCTATATATGCATTTGAAAGTATAACTCTATGGAAGTTAATCCCATTAATAGGGAACTTCTCCAATGCAATAGGTAATACAGAAGATCTGTAAGTAATTAAATTTCAAATGCACATATCTCACTGAAATTTTGGAATATTAAAAAAAGTCTAAAAGGATATTGCTTTTGAATCATTGGAGCATCCAGTGAAATTATATTTTGAATGTTTGGATCCCTTTGACATTTTAAGGAGGGTACCTACCCCAGTTGCAGTGCCTGGTGTTACCATTATTTAAAGTATTACTATTACTAATTTTTTTTTTTTTTTGTTGCTATTACTATTATTTACAGTAATACAATTACTAATTGTTGGGGTGTTTGTTTTTTTGCTATTACTAATTCTATACAGTGTACACTATTAGTCTAATAGAAACAAATAAAAAACAAACCAACAATTACACATAATCAGCGATACTCATACTAACAATAATCAGTATTTATAATGCTCACGTCGGCTGGTAAAACACACACATAAGCCCTGTTTACACGGGCGATTTAAAACGCCACATATAAAACGCCTTGCCTAGATCGACTCACATTTGCCGTGTAGACGCACCTCTGTGGCGTTTTAGGGCTGAATCGATTCATATGAAACGGTACATCTATACCACCTCGGGAGGTGGTTTATTTGAAGCGATTCAGCTGGTTCCCGGGCGGCGATAGTATAAAATAGTAGGGCTTGCCAGCAACAGGGGGAGCAGTAACTAATCGCTTGTACCCGGCAGTGTTAGGGCCCAATTAGGCCGAAATCTATTAAATGCGATCATATTTAACAGAATTACATCCTCAAATAATGAAATTTAATTAAATTAACCTTAAATTCCAAGCGATATTAACGTAGCAGCTACATCGGCGTCGAATCGATGAGGGTAAAGTAAACAAATAGCAGTGCTCGCCGGCTACAGGCAGAACTAAGGCTGCTTGTTCCCGGCGACAAAACACTTTCAAAACTATGTCCGTGTAAACGGGTCTCTAAAACGCTTCATATAAATCGCCTTGTCTAGAACGTTTCACAATTCCCCGTGTAAACACAGCTATAGTGTCAGTGATAGTGACAGTACAACACTGTGACTGTCACTGATTAATTTAGTCTGATACGCAGTCTCTGGCAGTCTGGGTAGGGCCTAGGCCGAGGTTAGGGATTAGATCATTAGTAGATAAAAGTTGCACCCCATCTGGCCCTAGGCCTCGTCTAGTGATGGAGATATAAAGGCGTGGATCAAAGACTTCCTAGTAGGCCGGAAACAGTGTGTCATTGGCAACTCGGCTTCAATGAGAGCAAATGCAAAGTCATCCACCTGGGTAAAAAATAATGTCAAACGACTCTACAAATTGAGCAACACCACTCTACAGGCGGAGAAGGAAGAGAAAGACCTTGGCATTATTATCGACAGTGAACTCAAGTTCCACAAACACATAGCTGCACCTATCAATAAGGCTTCCAGGATGGCCTCATAAGCGCCTTCTTCACATGTCTGCACTACAATCTAGTGACTCAGACTATTCTGAGTGTTCCCTACCACAGGCACAGCAGTGAGCAGACTATCTCAGTATCTGACATTATCATGTGACATGTCTATCACTATCAGAATCAGTCTTAGAGTCTCTATGACTATGTCTGACTATGAGTATGACTATGTAACATAGTCATACTCATAGTGATAGTCAGTTATGTATCATTGACAATGTTAAGCTGTGTTCACACATGCACTTTAAATCGATTCATATAAATCGACTTGCCTAGTTTGACGCACATTTGCCGTGTCGATGCGACGCTGTGTCGATTTAGGGCTGAATCGATTCGTATAAATCGGTTCATGGATACCACCTCCCGTGGTAGTATAGATGAAGCGATTTAGATTAAATCGGCCCAACTAGCTTGTGTGGACGGTAGCGGTTTACTTGAAGCGGATTAAGCGTGTCACCCTATATAATATATTTTGGTCTATGAACTGGCTAAAGGTGCACAGATATTTATTTTTAGGGTTTCACTGCCCAGCAGAAGTTTTGACCGTTCCAAAACAATACGATTCAGTTAATACATATCTAGGTCGAACCCACACTCTCTCGTGGTGACGTCGATGAACCGAAACTGGCACTGGTTAGTATGGACTTGCTCATGTCATGCGCAGATAATGAGATATCGATTTCTGCCTTAAACCGCTCTGTGTGTGGACATGACACTAAATCGATTCATATAAATCGACTTGTCTAAGTCGACATACACTTTGCCCGTGTGAACACAGCTTATGATCCCTGCTTGTAATTGCTTATTTTCAATCTGACACTCAAGTCAAGACAGTGTCACAGTGTGACACTGATACAAACATGTACGAGCTAGATCAAAGATTTATCCCCTGCCCCGAGTAGTGGTGAATCTTTTATCTACCTTGAAAGTTGAATCATTCAGTAATCACTGAATCTAGTGAGTGACTGATAAGTGACAGTGACATGCACTCACGAGTCACGTCTGTCAGTGTCACTGTGTCTGTGACGTGTGATTGTGAGAGGGTTACTGGGCGATAATCGGAGTTACGGCATGGTTATATACGTTTATGTGGTTCTAACTGTAGTTGATGAAATAGTGACAAACCACTTACCATGGTAACTCATAAGCTGTCGACCTTGTCTTTTTCTCTTTTGGCTCACCCGTCACTGTTTGGCTAACAGTTGTCACATCGTCAACATCCATCGCCTCCATTGTTGATGCTTCCCGCGAAATTGTGTCAGATGGTGTACACAAAGGGTCACACTGTTTACAACAATGTGCAGAGAGCTATCTTGTGCATTGAATAATTGTACACACTACAACGCCCTGTGTACAAGTTATTTATTTCAGACTCAGCATTCTGGTAGTTACATAAATTGGTCCATACAGTAAGTACATATAAAAATAAATGTGAATAACATACAAGTAATATATGTTTTACACAAGTCAAACATATCATGTCACCATAGTAACAATGTGACTGCTCCTAAAATAATTGTGAGGAAAAAAGCACACTTGATTGGTAAGCTAGCTGGTTAAAGATACTAGATTTTGGTCAGGATGGCCAGATCTGCAGCAGCGAGGGGGTGTAATGACGTCACAAGACAACTTTCGGTGGCCATATTGGATTACATACAGAGGGCTTGCAACTGCCTACACCGTGCTTATTTACTGATTTGTTGGTTTAGTTGTCACTGTTTTAAGCAGTTTGGCCTCAGAAGTTGTTGCTAAAGTGTTGTAAGTAAACAGAGTTGATGTAAACTGCCTAGAACCTCCCAGAACACAAGAAAACTCTGTTTTACTGCATCTGCATGCAAGCACAACATCGCTAGGAAGGGTGCTTGTAATCCAAGATGGCTGACCGCTGACTGCTAGTGATGACATCACATGCACTCCTTCTATAGCTACCCTATTTAATACAAAATTACAACGACCATTCTATCATCTGATGGCAGTAACAAGAATGGGTAGGATCCAAAACCACACATCAACATGAAAAGCCTCTGGTTTACATGTAAAATGTCCAAAGAATGTCACCCATAGATTTGTATCAAGTTCCTATTTACACATTGGACACCCGCATTTATCATTTACAGAAAAAGTGAAATATCTCTAAAACCACACCACCTAGAAACACATCGCTTGGTACACATATAGAAAACATGTTTACCAAAAAGATTATATTAAATTGATAAGTTTAGGGTTCTGCATTTCTATTAATTTTGAATGAAATAGACGTTTTGCACTGCATGTGCCGGCGAACTCAAGGCATTGTCAATGGTCGTGAGAAATCTTCTTACAGAAAAAGTGAAATATCTCTACAACCACACCACATAGAAACAAATCGCTTGGTACACATATAGAAAACATGTTTACCAAAAGGATTATATTAAATTGATAAGTTTTTTTTTTTTTGGTCCATTAGTTGTTTAAGCGGGTGAAATTTCAGTCATAGACGACTGGTCTTCCTCATTCCACTGCTGGTCGATAGAAAGCCCGAGCCTACACTTTTACCGACCCAAGGGATTTTTAACCTCCCACACCACATAGACATGGTATGAGAGCAACCGGCCTTTGATGACGCTGTAAGTTATACACAGCAGTGGAAATCCAAATTGGCAGAGCTGGGGGCATGGGGAATCGAACCACCAACCCTCAGATTAGGAGTCTGACCTAGAAAAAAGTCAGACACTCTAACCACTCCACCACTCAGAGGTTAGGGTTCTGCATTTCTATTAATTTTGAATGAAATAGAGGTTTTGCACTGCGAGTACCGGCGAACTCAAGGCATTGTCAATGGTCGTGAGCAATCTTCTTACAGAAAAAGTGAAATATATCTACAACCACACCACCTAGAAATAAATCGCTTGGTACACATATAGAAAACATGTTTACGAAAAGGATTATATTAAATTGATAAGGTTAGGGTTCTGCATTTCTATTAATTTTGAATGAAATAGACGTTTTTCACTGCGCGCACCGGCAAACTCTATGGGTTGTTTACGGGTTGATATCGCCACAATGGCCGCACATCCGGTAGATGACGTCACGTGAATACCCTATATAGCCACTGTCGGCCCGACGGCTCTGTGCTATCTGGGAGTAATGTATATGTTATTTTTAACTAGGGAAAGTATTTCATAAGTATTGTACTTCTGCTATCTCCTTTTTCATGTGAAACATTACTGATATCAATCTCAGCTTGTATGCACAATGATCATGTGGAAATAAATAAATATCTTATGCTTTACAGAAAATATATATTATTAGCTCAAACTTCTTGGTTTAGAAGTTCTGTACTGTGTCTATGGGAACTTTTCACAAATTTACACGTTATTTATATCATCCTAGTGCGAAATGTTTAAAGTGTGACTGCGTATTTCACTTGCGTTATTTCTGTCAGCTGTTTCATTTGTCAGTGCTTTTGGTTGGTCAATGAGGTTGTACAGAAAAGGTTGCGCTTTGTTTTTTTTAGTCTGGCCTCCTTCCCAGATGTCGCCACTGTGCCCGTTAGGTTTCACGTGGAAGCACAAGTCCGGTACTTCTCATTAAGATATTTTCCAAATGCATGTAATTGACATTACAACACAATTATTATCATTTATACTTTAGGTTAAAAAGTAATCATAATTAAGCTATATCACATCACATGGTTGCCAACAACTAAGCCAACTCTCGTGGATCCAGAAACTGAGTTGTGCGAGTCCCGTTAGCATGATCCAGCAGTTCGGCTTTTGCTCTAAACGTTGGACCGGAAGTGCCAAAAGCAGAACGTAGCTGTACCCCAGGCCCAGGTAAAGGATAAAATGCACAGCTTTGACAGAAATATTGATTCATTTATCAAATAGTGAATAGTGCGGCATTTGTATAATATGCGCACTATGTCTGCAGATGCCTGGATGCCATGTGGAAAACTGTTTTCCTATCAACCTTTTCATGTGACATGTCACTCACTGACACTGTCACTGTTACACTGTAACTTGAAAGTGTAAGTAGTAGTGTAACTAGTATAATACTCTACTTATACTTACTTATAGTTATACTTATCCTCTTCTGCTTAAGAAATTAGGCATCAATGCCTGTTAGCAGCTTTGGCCTGTCTAAGTGGGACCTAGTGAAATTATAGTTTTCGTGTGGCGAGCGCTGACTATATAGGGTATTCACGTGACGACACGAACCGGATGCGCGGCCATTGTGGCGATATCAACCAGTAAACATCCCATAGAGTTTGCCTGTACGCGCAGTGGAAAACGTGTATTTCATTCAAAATTAATAGAATTCCAGAACCCTAACCTTATAAATTTAATATAATCTATTCGTTGAATATGTTTTCTATGTGTACCAAGCAGTTTGTTTCTAAGTGGTGTAGTTTTAGAGATATTTCACTTTTTCTGTATGAAGATTGCTCACGGCCATTGACAATGCACTGGCACTGACACTCAGAATATCCCAACTTTCACTATTACGTCTGTTTTTAATACTTTCAGCGTAAATTGCTCTTAGGTTACATTAAATACTTCAGATCTTCCTCTTCAATCGCGCATTAAGATATTTTTAATCGATCCAATGAAAGCTTTTAAATTTATTTTACAAAAAATAAATGCTCCACATAGACATAGCATTGCCGATTTTACCCTTCGCGGGCAGTTTGATGGTACGCGCAGTGCAAAACGCCAGTTTTATTCAAATTTAATAGAAATCCATAACCCTAACCGTATCAATTTAATATAATCTTTTTGGTAAACATGTTTTCTATGTGTATTCCAATCAGTTTGTTTCTAGGTGGTGTGGTATCAAGAGATATTTAACCTTTTCTGGAGGAAGATTGCTCATAGCCATTCAGTTTGCACTGTGACAGTATGTTATTATTGTGGTTACTATCGCCGCAATGGCCGCACTTCCGCTTAGCGTGACGTCGGTGCATACCCTATATAGCGGTAAATTACCCAGTGCTTATCGAGGCGTCCTTTGAAAGAGTTTAAGCTTGGGGCGTTCACTACATCAGCTGGTAGTCTGTTCCAAGTGTTCCCGGCTCCTTCAGTGAGGAAACTTTGACGAACTTGCTTGTTAGTTCTGGGTTTAACAATCTTCTTATTATGCCCTCTGGTTATCAGACCGTGTGTTGGCTCGAGTATGATGTACCGGTTTTTTACTGTATAAGTTCCGCTGAGCTGTTTGTAGATCTCAATGAGGTCTCCACGGGCCCTTCTGTAGTATAGGCTTGGCAGGTTTAGTGCTCGTAGTCGGTCTTCGTAAGAGAAATTCTTCAGGGTTAGTACTAGGCGGGTTGCATGCCTCTGTACTCTCTCTCGAAGTTCACAGTCCTTCCTGTACATTGGTGCCGATGCTGGATATCCATATTCTAGCTTGCATCTCACCAGGGATGTGTATAGCTTGGTCAGACTGACTTCATCCAGGTATGTGTAAGTACGTCTCATGAGGCCGAGTGTTCTATTGGCTTTCCCAGTCTCACAATGAATAGAGAAGGTCAGGCTCGGGTCTATCCAGACCCCCAAGTCTTTTTCGAGATCCGTGCTCTGCAACTCTATCTGTTCTCCTGCAGCTGTAGACATTTTATAATTTGCCCTCTTATTGCTTCGTCCGAGGTGGAGCACTTTGCATTTGTCATGGTTAAATCTTAACTGCCATGCATCAGCCCATGCTTGTAGGTTATTCAGGTCGTCTTGCAGTCTAGCTACATCAGACTGGTCTTTGATATGCGTGAATAGTTTTGTGACATCCGCAAACATCTGGATGCATGTGTGTACCATGTCAGGCATCTCGTTAACGAAAATGACAAATAATAGTGGCCCTAATACACTGCCCTGTGGGATACCGCTGAGAACTGCAGCTATGGCTGACAAATATCCTCTGATAGATACCTGTTGTTGTCTGCCCCTGAGAAAGTCTGCTACCCATTTCCACAATTCTCCCTTGATGCCATACTTGTCCAGCTTCATTAGCAATCTCTCATGGGGGGACTGAATCAAAGCACTTTGAGAAGTCTAAATAGACAGCATCTACGTCACCTCCACCATCCATAAGATCTGTCCAGTGTTGTGAGTAGTTGAGTGATACATGATCTCCCTTTGATGAACCCGTGTTGACGAGAAGATAGCAGCTCGTTTTTGACCAGGTGTTCTATGATTACATATAGTCTGCTCCATCACTTTGCATGCTACTGAAGTCAAGCTTACTGGTCGGTAGTTTGATGGTCTCAGTCGGCTGCTTTTCTTGTGTATTGGTGACACCCAACCCGTTTTCCATTCCTTCGGGAGGATCCCATGTTTTCGTGACAATCTATGTACCTAGCAGAGTGGTTCTGCTATCTTGTCTTTCAGCTCTCGTAGAACTCTAGGGTGCATTCCGTCTGGTCCTGGTGACTTTGACGGGTTGAGCTTCTCCAGTTTCTTCTTCACCATATCTGAAGTGATGAGGAAGTCAGTCAGTGGATGGTCGTAGTTCCTTTCATCGAACACTGGCATGTTCGTTAGGTCTTCATCCGTGAATACCGAGGAGAAGAACCGGTTCATCAGATTGGCTTTCTCTTTGTCATCTGTTACTAGGTTACCACCGTCATCGGTCAGGTTTATGATCCTCACTCTAGTCCTCATCTTGGATTGTGCATTCTTGTAGAATGTTCTTGGGTTTGTCCTTGCCTCGCTGGCGATTCTTTTCTCGAAGTCCTTTTCCGCTTGCCTACATGCCCACTTTGCTTGATTTCTGGCCTTGGCATATGTGAGGTAATCCCTTCCGTCTCCAGAACTTTTCCATGTCCTAAACGTGTTCTTCTCATTCACTTTATCTCTAGCTTTGGCCATCATATATGTCGGTCTTTTCTTCCGATTGTGTGTCAGTCTGGTTTTCGGTATGAACTGGTCCATGAGCTCTTTAACGTTGTTGGTTATTGTTCTCCATGCAGTTTCTATGTCTGTATCTGGTGGTATTTCCCAGCACATGCTGTCCACTTTATCTCTCATATTTATGTAGTCACCTTTGTGGTAGATGTACTTGGCTTGATGATTCAGGGGTGTTTCTACAACGCAGTTGAAGTCAAAGTTTATACAGACATGGTGGCTTTTCCCGATTGGTGCATTGAGCTATATGTTGTCCACCATGCCCTCCTCATTTGTGATGAGTAAGTCCAATGTGTTAGGCTTCTAACTACCTCGGTAGTGAGTTGGGTCCCTTACATGCTGGTATAAAAAACAGTCTCTCAGGCACTCCATAAACCTTGATGCCACATTGTTAACATCTGCTGGTGTTTCCGTTCTCCAGTTGATATCGGAATAATTAAAGTCACCCATTATTAGTAGATGGGATGATTTTAAGTCGTTCACTTCGTGTATCAGACTTCTGAGGCGATCGTGGTTCTCGGGTGGGCTGTTCGGTGATCTGTAGATCACACCTACTGTTAACACATCATCATTCTTTAGTTTTACTCGGCACCACACTGATTCTTCAAAGTTACTGTCCTCTAGCAGTGATAATGGGATGGCGTTGAGACTTTCTCTGACATATATGATCACTCCTCTCTTACACTTCTCCAGATTATTGAAATGGTCGTACCCATCGATCTTGAGTTCACTGTCCTCAGGGTTCATGTCTCTATTCTTTGGGAGAATTTCAGTAATTCCTATGATGTCTGCGTCCGTCAAAGCGTTGATAACTTCTGATTCAGATCTCTTGTTAAGCAGTGAGTCAGTGTTGGTGTATATATACATCTTACATGCTTCTGGTGCGATTTTGTACAGTGTGATTCTTCATTTGTTGGGCCTGGGCCTCTTACTGCGGCAGGTCGGCCACGGGCTCGGTTGTGTCCCTGATGGGCGGTTCGGTCTGTCGCCCGGGTCGGGTGGTGTTGACCACCCTTCCTCGACGGATGATCCAGTGGGTGTCCTCTCGGCTTTGTCTGGTCTCGTCCCTGCGGGCTTTCAGCTCTTCTCGCAGTTTCTTGTCTTGTTGCCTCTCGGTGTATGTCATGTCCTTCTTGACATACACTTTGGTGAGAAGTTGGTCGTCGGATCGTGCCAGATTCTTCGCATTCCTCAGTATGTTCATCTTCATCCGCTCGTCCCGTAACTTGACCCGAAGTGGTCGGGCCTGGCCATCTCCCTTTTTTGCCCCCAGTCTGGTAGAGTGTAGAATGTCAGCATCTACATCCAGTCCGTCCTGGCAAATCGTCTGGAAGTGGACCTTGTCATGAGTTTTAGGAGAATCTCAGTTGTCTGACTTACTTTCAGGAATTCCGAAGACGATCAGGTTTTCCCGCCTTTCTTGCCGGTCTTGTAGTTCACGCAGATACTATAAGTATGTCACTAGTATTTGAGTAGTACTAGACTAGTAGTCTAGTACTAGTAGTAGTGTTAGTCAGTCAGTGACAGTGCCCTGCTAAGTAAAGGCTAAATGACAAATCGTTCCACTGTGACTGACTATGATTAAATTCTCGCCACTGTCCACCGATCTGTCCATTCCATGTAATCCCTGTTGTACTTAATTTACAAATTCGTTTCTTAACAACATAGGAAAATTGTTGGTAATAAATTAAAAGAAGCATATATTATTCCAATTAAGTGCCTATTTGGTCACCATCTCGAATTTTGTTTTAAAAACTTACACAAATACCTATTCATGGAAAACTAACTCATGCACAATTTTAGGCCCCAACGCCAAAAACGGGGAGCCCCGCCCTTTTTTACCCTCTCGACAGCCAAAATCGAGTAGACAATGTTTTTGTAAATGCCGATATCTCAGCTTTGAATAGATATAGATACCTGAAATTTGGTTTGTACGTTATTTGTAAGTAGCTCTAACACATCAAATGTACAGTTTTGAGCTATGTTTAATATTTTAAGAGTTATTTACGGCTGAACACCTGGAAATTGTTTTAGCGCCAGTACGATATTTTGTGTAACAGTTGGCCATGTTGAAAATTGTTGAGGCCTTTTATAATTTGACTGCTGTTTCATGGGCATGTTGACCTCATTTGCTCACAATTTCAGCTTCTGCTCAAAAGTGCTTCATATAGATATGATTTATTTTTTAAACACCGTTGTAATTCACACTTTTCTTATGCAAACATGAGCATACATCTTTTTGGGGTGATTTGACACAGAATGACTAATTATTAATATTACCAATCATCATCATCATCATGCTATCGGTCGTGATGCGACAAAGACTGCTTTCATTACTTGACTGCCGCTCTCCATTTAGCTCTCTGCTGTGAGAGTGATGTCCATGAGTCGGTCTTAATGTCTCAGCTTCAGGTTTCTCTTGATGGTATCCTTGAACCGGAGACAAGGGCACCCTATTTCATGAAAGCTGCCTGCAAAAGTGTTGTAGTGCTGCTGGCTTTTGCACGTTACCAGCGGCACTCTCTTGGGGAGCAAATAGAGGTTTCACACCGGCAAGAACATGTCCAGACAGGCGCAAAACTATTTGTCCCTGCAGTGGCTGGGCGGGAGATGTTGGGAGTTCCATACATCAACCACCCTTGATGCTGCCACAGTGACATGGTTTTCTGTTTAGGGTTTGCTCCCTTAGCCTTCGGTTCTGTCAAGAACATGTACCACAAGGCAGTGGTTTACAACTCTGCATGGCAGGGGCGTCAAACTCCCTGAGGTATTGCAATACCTGCATACCAATATTACCAATATAAACATTTAAACATGCTATTTGCTTACATAAATTATTACCCATCCACGAGGAATGCAAGATTGCAGTTTAAAAACATTG
Organism: Branchipolynoe longqiensis; assembly: GCA_030323885.1. NCBI lineage: Eukaryota > Metazoa > Annelida > Polychaeta > Phyllodocida > Polynoidae > Branchipolynoe > Branchipolynoe longqiensis. The sequence continues at coordinate 45,993,706 of CM059201.1, read as the reverse complement.
CATTATCAGAAGGCAATAAGATATATGCAATTAATGCAGTGGGCAGAGGAAACAAAATGCTGCTTTATAAAGGGGTGTGGGGGATACACTACTAGTTGTACTAGTTGAAAATGTATGTTTACGGCCGAAATGTAGTACTTGACATTTATGATATGGACCTGTGTCTGCTGACAAGCTGTCTGCTGATATTGTGTCCACTGACAAGTTCTGAAATTCCATCAATTGCATGGGAAGGAGGCACAAGTCCAAATGATAATTGGTGGAGGCGAGATGGAACCAATGTTAAAGTTGCACAGTCCGATGGTTTTAAGTTTCTAACATTTTCTGAAATAAATATATTAGGTTGGTCATACTATAATCTACAAATTACAATACATTAGCTTGAAGTAAGTTTAATTTAAAATGACTAACTCTGGAGATATTTGAGGTGTAAACATGCAAAATTAATTTCGGTGTGCTTGTCAAACTGACCCCCCATAGACTTCAGTAACAGGTTCTATTAAATTGACTTAGTATTCCCTTCAATGCAGCAACAAATACATAGTAAATGCACCTGTATCTAAGTTGGATACATGTAGGTTCAAATCTAGACAAGTGTCTTGCTTTCGAAAAACCGGGCACGGTGGCCGAATCGGCAGAGCGCGGGCCCCGCATGCGGGAGATTGGGAGTTCAGTTCCCTGTCGAAGCAAACCAATGACTTATAAAATTGATACTTGTCGCTTCTTAGCTTGGCATGGACTAGTTAGCTGAGTGTCAGGATAATTTTACTGAGTGGGATTTTGGGTCATGGTGCTGGTGGCCTGATTTCCCAGTGGGCAGCACTATCAAGTCACCATGAGTGCACACTGTCACAAGTCGGTACCCATCCTGATATGGCCTTAGATGTTGCCATGACGCAAACTCCTAACAACCAACCAACCAACCATGCTTTCGAAAATATCATAATTTTATCGGACCATACAACTTTAAGTGCTGTATATTTTGTTCAAGGTGTGTGCTCAACAGACCTCATCATGGCGGCATTGCAGGGGGAGGCGGCCAACCTGCTGCAGCTCCTCGAGTCTCAGGACCTCGGCCTTGATGCCGTCACTGAGATCGAGGCTCTCATCAAGGAACACCTCCACTCAAGTGGGTCTCAAAGCTTTTCTTAGATTAGATTAGAGTGCTTGAGCTGTATGCTCAGGCCAAGTTGGAGACTCCACCATCAGGGCCCACCACATGTGGTGAGGATGCTCTGTTTGAGTAATTGTAATGAGTTTGAATCTGGTGGCGTTAGCTGGGTGTATCCTGGAATCTGTGGTTCATCTGGTATTGTTGTTAATGCCTTGTCAAGCTGCCTTTTGAACGATTGTACAGTGCAGTTTGATTGATTTCTTAGGTAAAGAAATAACTAATGTAGATTTAAAAAGTTGTTGCATAGTCCGATAGTTATGCCACTTTTCTTCTTCTTTTAGATAAATATATTAGGTTGATCGTTAAGATCTCTCTTACTTTAGTTTGATGTATGTTTTATTTTTAAATGCGTAACTTTGAAGATGCTTGCCGTGAAAATATGGACAATTAATTTTGGCATGCACATACAAATTCGGACAATCTAGGCTTCAGCAGCAACAGATTCTATGAAATTCACATTGTATTGCAACAAGTGCTTCACGAATGCAGTAAATAGTTGATCAGTGCAACAGTATCTACGTTGGATATGTTGGTTCAAATCTAGATGAGGGTTTTGGTTTTGAAATTTTTATACTTTCAATTTTCATAGGACTATGCAACTTAAATACAGCACCCTTAGCCAGGGGAGACATTCTAATGCGTAGTATAACAAAGACTAGAAATCATCGGGCGTTTCCATTTATTAACATTATTTAATTTTTTTCTTTTAATGCTTTGGCAATTTTGTGGGGGGGGGGGGGGATGGGGTCAGCCCCAGAGAATTGTAATTTAACAAATTTACCGAAAGTAATTTTTATATATTTTCTTTAGTCTAAGGTACACTTTGTGGGGTCACAATTAAATAGCGCTTTATGTTGCAGATCGAGAAGCGTGGTTGTTGAATGGACTGGTCGACTCGTACATGTACTCTTCGTCAAAGCGATGTATGCAGATACTGGCCACTGTACAGGAGCCACATGACAAGGTGGGACCCCGGCTCAGGCTCTAAATAGGGCCTTCACTGATTTACAGGGTCAGGGATGAAAGATCTCACATTTAAATTTGTTTCAAATATATTTACTGAAACTTTCCCTAATTGATTAATTTGGTATAGGATGGGGAGGTTTTAGTTTTTTTTAATTGCTGAAGGATAAGTTGCTTTAACAATAATATTTTTAATATTTTACATGTGTGTTTCTGAAAGAGCCTTTTGACAGATTTGTGAGCCTGGTTTTGTGTGTCTTGCAGCACCTAATGGACCGGATCGTGGACCACATTAAAGGTACAAGTGGCACACGGCTGCAGGCCCTCACTTTGTTTGCCTACATCGTGCGCAAGCAGCCGGCCTGGCTCTACCAGGTGGCGCGACACTCGCTCATGTCCACCATCACCAAAACGCTCAAGGTGCGTGCCAAGAGAACGCTGTCTGTGGTGACGGCCCATAGTGTAGGCACTTAGGCATCTAGGTTACACACCTATACATGTAGGATACACACTTTGACATTTAGGATACACACTTCCTACCCTTTCCTACAGAAGGAAAAGAAGTGACATAATTGAAGTATTTAAAATTATGAAAGGTTTTGATAAATAGATATGAACCAATTTTTCACCTTGAATAAAAGAGAAGGCAGTCGGGGCCATACTCTCAAACTAGTAAAACCCAGAGCCGTTTCAAAATTAAGGCAACACAGTTTCTCAAACAGGATCATAAATATGTGGAATAGTCTCCCACAAAATGTTATAGATGCCGGCTCAATAAATTCATTCAAGAACCGATTAGAAAAAGCATGGGCTGATGATACAGGGAAATTTGACCACTTATTCACCACATGCTACTAATTTATTCCTTGTGTTGCTAATTACTTGCACTCAAGCAAAAATGAGAGACAAATAAGTGTTCACACTTCCTGTCTACCAATCACTATATGTAGGGCACATACCTCGGCAAGTAGAGTACGCACCTAGGTGTGTAGGGTATGCACTTGGGCATGTACGGCACACACTAAGGCGTGTAGGGTATGCACTTAGGCATGTACGACACACACTTAGGCATGTAGGGTACACACTTAAGCATGTAGGGTACATACTTAAGCATGTAGGGTACACACTGAGGTATGCAGTTAGGCATGTAGGGTACACACTTAGGTATGTAGTTAGGCATGTAGGGTACACACTTAGGTATGCAGTTAGGCATGTAGGGTACACACTTAGGTATGCAGTTAGGCATGTAGGGTACACATTGAGGAATGTAGGGCGTTCACATAGGCGCGTAGTTGATGCCTTTAAAGCATGTAACTTGTAAGGCATCTACTTTGGTATATTAGTTACAAACTTAGGCACTGTCCGTAGTGATGAGTATTTATTTATTTAATATTGTACTTAGCTTGAAAATAAAACATGTGCTTTGTGGCGGTGAGGAAAACAAGACTGTTCGATTCCGCCGCATATCGGCGGACCCAGGTTATGTCCAGACTGAGCTCTGGATTCAGTTTAATCCTTACTCTGCCTACTCCTTGAAGATTTATACTGCCTATCATGGATAAGTCTGACTAGACTTCTTTTCACCATTATACAATTTGTCGATGGAAAGCCCGAGCCTACACTTTTACCGACCCAAGGGATTTTTAACCTCCCAGAACACATAGACGTGGTATGAGAGCAACCGGCCTTTGATGGCGCTGTAAGTTATACACAGCGGTGGAAATCCAAATTGGCGGAGGTGGGGGCATGGGGAATTGAACCACCAACCTTCAGATTAGGAGTCTGACGTAGAAAAAAGTCAGACACTCTAACCACTCCGCCACAGAGAACACCACAACTCTACTACTGCGTACTGCGGTGTCACAGATTCAAGTGATCCTCCCCCTGACCAGCCAGGTTGCAGGTAACCTCTCATGGTGCGGGGTGACCACTAGCCAGTCACAGAAGGGGCGGTCCACCCAGAGACCCCCTCTGGCTAGCCTGCTGCCACCTGTCGCCATGCACGAACAACAGTGGTCAGTGTACTCCCTGCCACCACTGTGTGGTAGTGAGGCTCATGTACGGACTACTACTATATCTTTGGCTTCCTGGTGTTGGTGGGTCTGTGGCCAACAACAGGTCTTCATGGGTTGAATTTCTACGAAAATGCAGTTAAGTTTCCCATTGGCTTCACAATGTCAGGGGATTGTGAAGAAATACGAGAAGCCAGATTTCATACAATATTCTCCGTGCACAATCCTAGGCCCATTCTATTACCATTCAACATAGACTCTCCTTGGAGAATGTTCTATAGTCAATGTGAGAACCCATTATCACTCATTGTAGAGTAGTGCTTTTTTTCCGTTAAGAGACCACTTTCATGCCTGGCCGTACCAAAGTAACACGAGCAATAATATTCTGAAGGAGTTTTAGTAATGACAACATATTTTCTGTAACCTTAAAAACCCCCTAATATTGTGGATGTGTTTCTGCTGGCTCTGTATTAGTTTTGCTGGTGGTTGGAGTCTGCTTGTCTGAATGGGTTTCTTTCTTCGCAGACTGACAACGATGTGCCGGTGCTTATGTGTGGTGTGCTAATCATTGCCTCCATCACTCCCATCATCCCGGTAGCTATCACCAGTCATCTTCACGACATCTTCGAGGTCTTCAGTAGACTCGTCGCTTTCAACCTCAGGAAGCCAGGTAACTTCCTTTCCAAACACCCAATCTGGCATTAATATGATAGGGCAAGTTCTAGTTATCTCAAATAGCAGGATAATGGCACTGAGTGCGATATCGGGTCATGGTGCTGGTGGCCTGGTCTCCCAGTGGGACAGTGCTATAAAGTGGCCATGAGTGTGCACTATCACAAGTCGGTACCCATCCTGATATGACGTTGCTAGGTCATAAAGCCCAAACAAACAAAACCCCATGTGGCACTATTTGTTTAATCAGTGCAACTGTATTTAAATTGGACATGTAGCATCAAATCACGACTTGATAGCTTTTCGACTGGGCTTCGGTTGCTGACTAATTGATGGGTCGTCATTTGCAGGTAATGTACCGGATGTTTACCTGCTGCACCTGCAGGTTGGTGTCTACGCACTCTTCCACCGGCTTTACGGCATGTATCCATGCAACTTCCTCACCTACCTGCGTGCCACCTACTCCAAGCCGGAGAACAGGACCATCTTTGATGACATCATCAAGGTGAGGTGCACTTTTACTAGCCACAGAGATACTGGGCGCGGTGGCCTAATCGGTAGTGCGTGCGGAATGTCCGGAGTTTGGTTCCCAGTCGAGTCAAACTAATGACTTTAAAATTGATACTTGTCGCTTCCTAGCCTGGCGCACGGCATTAATATGATAGGGCAGTGTCATGATAATGTGACTGATTTCCTAGTGGGACAGCACTATAAAGTCGCTCTGAGTGAGTATATGACCTTAGATGTTGCCAAGACATAAAAGTCTAACAATCAACCAATCAACGAGCCACAGATAGAAGACGCATGTAGCATTCCTGAATGTTCACAAATGTATTGTCATACAATAATACCTCGGGTTAGCACTCTAAAGATGAAACAGCTCTAACTTCCTCCATCTTGTATCCCCTATCTTTTATTCTCTATCCTGTATCTTCAACCCCCTGTCTTCTATCTTGTATCCCCTGTCTTCTATCTTGTATCCCCTATCTCCTATTCTGTATCTTCTATTCTCTGTTGTCTATCCTGTTTCTTCGATTCTCTGTTTTCTGTCCTGTATTTTCCATCTATCCTCAATGACTCGTGTGCTTTCGGACATCTCTGTGCTTACATTTCAGCCGATGCTGGAGCGGGTCAGAATGCATCCTTTGCTCGTAACTGCGTCGAAGGATAAAGAACTCGCCACAGAAAGGTGATCCAGCGGAACATTACCCAAGGTCTTTAATGGCGGGACCTAGGCCATATAAGGACCTGTAGCAGTCGTCTGACAGTCCCCTCCCCCCCCACCCCCCCGCCATTCAAACTCAATTTGTCTCTGCTACACCTCACTGTATATGGAAAATTACTCTAGATAGTACCATGCCTATGACTAATCATTACAGATGCTGCTTAGAGAATGTTCTGTCTGCCTTGTGATTATCATAACCCACCCTACCGTTCATTTGCCCTATAGAAAGCGTTTCAGAAGGCTCGCACGGGCCTTCTAAGTCCTTGTAAACCGAACCAGTCCTTGAAAAGTCCTTGAATCATGGAATTTCAGCTCTTGGCCTTGAAAAGTCCTTGAATTTGTTTTTGAGAAATTCCTTGATTTTTTGTTTGAGGTGAAATAAGTATGTCGTTTTGAATCGAAGAAAGGGCGGTGAAGTACACTAACAAGAAATAACACTAGCATGACTAAAAATAAACTGTGCTAAATTTGAAAAAGCTTAGGCAGAAAGTACACAAACCCACGTGTCCCAAGAATAAGTTGGCGTCAATAGTACCTTGCACGTGCTTCCAAAATGGAACTGGAAATAGGCACAGAGAAGCTAAACCTGCACTGATTGGTTGCAATGCTAATCAGTTGGAATTTATGTGGGAAAAGTTTGTGTGTATGGCAAAAAGTCCTTGAAAAAGTGTTTAACTATCCTTGAAAAGTCCTTGAATTTGTCCCCAAAATGCTCCAGAGCTCAATTTGGCAAGTGATAAAATCTGGTAAAAAATGAGAAAGTTTTAAATGCCACAGAAAATCATCCGTACAAGATAATTGCATGAAATTTTCAGGCTTTATTAGGCTCAATATCTTCTTTCTATTTCAATTATATAAAATACACTTTGATATATGTGAAATATTTTAATTTTACAATGATTATGATCAAATCTGGCAAATTGCCCAATTTTGAGCAAGTTTAAAATGACACAGAAAATCACCCGTACAAGATAATTGCATGAAATCTTCAGGCTTTATTATCGTCAATATGCTCTTTCTATTTACAGTATATATACAATATGCTTTGACATCTGTGAATTGTTTTAATTTGATAATGATTGTGATCAAATCTGACAAAAAAAATGCAAAATTTTGAGCAAGTTTGAAATGGCACAGAAAAACACATGTACAAGATAATTCCATGAAATCTGGAGTTTGTATTATCCTCAATATGCTCCTTCTATTTACATCATAATCTATATAATAAACTTTGATAGATGTGAATTATTTTAATTTTACAATGATTTTATATATTTCTTCAAAAGTAGCAAAAATCCTTGCACATGGCCAGTCAGGTAATAAGTACTACTACCACATAGGTATCCCAAGTGATTTTTAAAAACAAGTGTGAGCTTGATTTAATGGATTTCACTTGTTAGGATATTGAATTTGAAAGAAAATGACATTTCATTTGTCAAAATTGATCTAATATTAAGGAAGATATGGACATTTTTAGGTTGTTACTCTATCGGTCCTCCTCAAAGCTAACATTTTTTATAGCTCCCAAAATTAAAACTAGGGCAATGAGCAGTGGAATGAGGAAGACCAGTTCTCCTGATCAAACTACTAATGCACCAATTATTTAATTTTTTTTTAAATTACAAAAAACAAAACAAAAAAAACCCCCCAATTTTTAGTCATTAAATCGCCGTGCGCACGAGCGCCATAGGTTAGCATGAGCGCTGGTAATTATGATTGGACAGGGAATTAAATTCTCTTTAATTCAATAACAACTTTTAAGGGTTTTAAAATTATATTTTCAGTAGAAAATAGCACTTGAAATGGAAATTTTTGTAACTTCAAATTTCAATCAATTTTTTTTGCATTTTCTCTAAAATTAAAACATATACAGTTTTATATGAATGGAAAGCTTGGAATCTCACCTATCTAGGGGTATTAGTACCTTTTTCGTGGGTACTTTGATCAACAAATGGCGTTGTTGCACAAATTGGATGTATACTAGCTAATTCTACTAGGGATACCATGACACATCTCCACCTGGGAATTTACATGGTTTGAGAGTGAAAACTGGGAGTTGGTGGTAGTTTTTATTTAGCTATATCAGGCTTATTTATTTGAATAATAAAATGAATCCAAGACCAGGTTAAAGGTAAGAGAACAAAGGTTGTTTCTGCTGTAATACATTTGTAAAAATCCTTTGTGGTTTGTTTTGCCAGGGTGTTGAAGTGGAGCATTTTTTGACAGAATTTGGCATATTCAACAAGTAATCAGCCTGTGTTTGGGATACCTACTTGTAGCCACATGAATTTTTAATCTAAGAAGCTATGGATATCGTTTGACTACTTATCGATCATAGCCCGCTACCTTTAATGTGAAGAATTGATGAAATCATGTAGATGAATAAACTAAAATGTTGAATGGAGAGAATCTAGTGGTATGGTGGCATTCTCCAAGTTCATCGACTCGCCAATGTAGCTAAACACGGCTCGTTGGAACCAGGACCTCCACAGCTTGTTTACAGTTGATTCAGATTTCTGCTTGCCCAGATTTAAACATGGCTGTCACTCACCCCTACTGGAGGCGGATGTTTTATCTATAGTTTCCAATCTTGATTCGCCAGGTGGCGCCACAAGGAAGTGCATGACATCATAGTGGAGTGTGCGAAGATGTCGCTGGACCCGATAGAGGGCTGGAGCGAGGATTCGCTGGGACCAGTGTTCAGGCAGCCGCCACTGTCAGCTCCAGATGTGGTGATGCCTCTGTCGCCTCCACCCAAACCCAAAGGTGCGTCACAGTGCCGGCTAGTCTCTTGATTCCATTCCACTGCCATCATTATCGCACATGTTTTTTTTTTTTTAGATGTTGAGGGAGGGGTTTAAATTAATATATATATATATATTGGTGTGTAGATATTTTTATTCCTCTGAATCGATATGGGGTAAAAGATCGCCGCGATTTTCGCGAATTTTCACGATTTTTGCTAAGTTGGTGATTTGTGTCGTTTCTAAAATGTCTAAAATGTCTGTAAAACCCCATTAAAGAAACAATCTAATTATATCTATTTTCTCTGTCTATGTAGTTCGAATCCCATTCTTATCAACAGTTATGTCTGGACGATAGTGCAGTCACAACAAGGTTAGCTGAAACCAGGGCCACGTTCAGGGTACGCCTCCGTGACGCCTTTTGGCCTATTTCCGCTCATGGTGCGTCTCGGAGACGCCTCCTATTTCAGACAGGAGACAAAAAGCGCCTTGATAATGGCTGCCGTATTGAGTGGTTTCAGCCAATCTGAGTGCTTCTTTTCCATTGCAAATAAATGGCTGCCGCCTATGTCGGGCAGCCATTTTCGAGACTACATACTGCTTTTGCAGTTCAGACTAGCGTGATGTCAAGGATTTCCCCCGAGACGTCTCGGAGGCGTACCCTGAACACGGCCCTGACTTCTGGCATTTTTCCACGATTCTGTGATCGTGCTATTCCTATGGGTGAAAATCCGAGTTTTCGCCGAAATTCGGCGTTTCCGCGTTTTTTGCCAGGGACCATTTTCATCCCTGATTAATAAATAAAAAGAATTCTTGCATTTGAAACATTTTCAATGAAAGTGGGCGATGGTTATCTTACCCTATATAGGCAACAAAGGCCAGGTTAATGGCGAAAAATAAGAAATATATGTTCCATCCCTTTGGGTTTTCTTTCCAATTTATCCTTCACTTAAATGCTCATGGTTAAATCCATGTCAAAGGATGGGAAGATTTATGAAAAAAAGGGAAAAGTTACACGTAGTGATCTTAGGGTCTGTACAAAGCCTGGAAAGTCTTGAACTTCATTTGCTCAATTTCAAGGCCTTGAAAAGCCCAGAATTTAACCTATTTTGAGTAATTAATCTTGAAAAGCCTTGAATTTCATTAAGCTGTCCCCACTGCTCTAAATTAGTCTGAAATTGCCATTCCGAATGATGATTTTAGCCTAAATCCAAATGAAAATAGTCCGATCAAAAACAGCCTTGAAAAGCCTTGAATTCCATATTTTCACATGTGTACGGACCCTGTGATGTGATCCAGCTTCTCTTAGGCCGAACCTTTTTCTAAATGGAAACAGAATAGTGGACCTCTACTTACAGATCGACCACCGAACCTGCAAGCAGTGATCGAGGCGCCCCATGGACTAGATGGCTTAGTGGGGTCTGAGTCTGACTCGATGATGCCGCTCGGACTCACGACACAGGATCTGCTGTGGTCACCGTCTTCTGTCTGCGGGCTGTCGACACCGCCAACCGTCACCCCGAACATGACGCCCAGCTTCACCGATATGCCCCCAGTGGCCTTGGCGGGTAAGAACCAGCTCATCAATTTCTAACATTTCTTTGTTAAATTGGTAAATATTTATTCGTCCGAATATATCCTTTGTCAGCATTGCGGTTCTGGTTTTCTAGTGCATTTTTTTAAGCCTTGACAGTTATTTAGATAAATGGATGTAGCCTTAAAGAAAAACTAACACTTTCTATAGTACTTACCTATTCTGTCACACTGCGTTGAAGCTGAAAATAGATTTGTGTTGCTTTTCCAGGAGCACCTTTGACCCCGCTGCCCTGTTTGACCCCACACGTGGATTCTCCCCTCCCTCACGATGAAACGGAGAGTGTAAGTCACGCATGTATTTTATATAAATCCATCTATGAATTAACTTTATGTGTTTGGATTTTAAAATATTTTTTGTATCAAGTACGCATCTTCCTAAAACCTTTTAGTTTAATTAATAGTTGAATCTAAGGCGGGCTCCTGGTGTTTGCTTTCTGGTGGCTTCGTGTAGTATTTATTGTTTGGGTTGAGTCTAAAGGCCAGGTTGGTCGAATGGCTAAGCTTCCGAAACACATTGAACCCATGTTTTTAGTGGACCAACAATAGGGTTGACCTCATGAATAAGAATCTTCCGGATTCATCTGGAATTCCGGAATTTTTATCTGCCTGATCTTTTACGGATTTGGTGAAAATTTGCGACCACTCCGGCTTCTCCCGTCACTTTACAAGTCCCAAAAATTCCTAAAATATTTTTCTGATTTAGTTTTTGCCAGGCCCTTCTCATCTATGTGACCTACATAAGTAACTGTATTGACCTAATTCACAAAATTGCACCTGCTTACTTTGCTGCTAGTCACAGATATTGCTATTCAGATGTTGTGTCCAATGGGAACAAATTCACACTTTAGAGGGTGCTTCCCTCTAGTGTGTAACACGCACACTGATTTTTATGGAATGTTGTGTGGGAATAGACCCCTTGCAATATGCCATCTTTGAATACGGGTATTCCAAGTTTCGCTGATCCCTTGGGAAGGACTGAAAGCCACCCAGCACACCAAACCGCAGCTTCAGTATTCTGTGGGTCCAAAGTCAGGCGCCTGGCCCTACTAAGGTGGGGTGGTGTGGGAGCACACTGCATCAATCTAGAAAACTGACGCAGTGTAAATGCCAGACACAGAGAGAACACACAGCGGTAGGACACACAGTGGGCAGCATTGGTAAAACAGCAGTGGGTATTGCTACCTGCACACAGAGTTACCATGGTTACTAATTAGGACAGGGCGTTAGTGCCAGAGTCAACCATTCTGTAGTCTGGAGGGCGGGGGATCTGCTGAACACACATACAGGAAGTGGTATTTAATCTAATGTAAGATATTGGTTTGGACAATTTCACTGCAATCTACATTAGAAACAAATGTACGGCAAGAACCCTGCCAAGTTTGGTCATCAGGATGCGTGTGGTTGCAGCAAAGTTTTAGCAATAGGTTTATAGCAATAGGCGCAAAATGAGTTTAAACTATAGGGTCTATAGTGAAGGGTAAGGCTGGGCGGGCCAACGACCCCAACTTCCGGTGTGTAAGCTGAAGAACCTGGACAAAGGACAAGCTGATACAAACTTGAAATACCCGTATTGAGCCCGTTGGAAGATATTATTCTAATTTAATATTGGAACTTGACATTTAGCCAGCCGACCATGATGCATAGACTAGTAACCTGCGCTTGAGGCGACACCTGTTATACAGCAGTCGAACTAACAGTGTGACGTCACGTACCTATTTCCGGTTAAACTTGTCCCAAGACCTCAATGAGCCAAGACCTCATGGCTGACTGGTTGACCTTACTTCTAATCTGATCTCAAATTTAAAAAGAAATGCTGAGGAGTGGTTAATTATGCATTAGAATTTGTTCGGCGGTATTACAACAGGTGGCGCTACGTGCACGGATTGGGATTGAAGCCTCTAAAAAAATTGTTTGCCATAACAAGTTATTGATCAATACCCAATTGACTATTATGTCCATAATATGACATCCTATGCATGCCTTAACCGCTAAACATGGGGAGGCAAGCTGTTCCGTACCTCAGCGCGACTCCATCAATCTATGCTAGCTTGTGTCCCCCCCACCTCCCCCCCCCCCCCGGTATAAACTGCCAGCTATACTAGTCATAAATCTACCAAAAGTTAATCTGGGGTGGTTTTTTTCTTTTCTTTTTGAATTTTAGCCAAAAAATGTTCAGGTCTCCCACTTAAGTGCCTGTCACACTATGCCGGATTGAGCAACGGACAGAATTTTCTAGTCCGGTGGTATTCCGGCGTGATAAGTTTCAAAATGTGTCAAAATGTTGCGATATCGGGTCAAAGGCCAACGGACATGAAACGTACATGAACGGATAGCCAACGCACAATAAGTGGACTAAACAAACTCAAACCGGACAAAGACCGTAGACGTCAATCCGGCGGCATCCATTCCAAGTTTTGTGCATGTTCAAAACTTGTAACGGATCGGGCCAGATATGCAATGGACACAAAAACCGGACTTTGCCGGATATCAACAGGCTTTGTTCGGTTTCTTTCCGTTTCCCCAATCCGGTGATGTGTAACAGACCCTTTAAAGGCTTTGAATCAGATATAATAATTTTATATTGCAAATCAGAATTATACCATGTATAGTCACTTATTTATTTCTTTATTTTAATCTGTAGGGTTAGGCGTTATCTCTTTATTTTGTTTTATAGAGTACAGTCATTGGTATTGACTAGTTATCGCTGCTTGTAATAACCAGAGTGGCAAGTAAACAATGTCCTATTCGACTAGTAAGTACTGAAGTGTCGAAAGACACCAGTCGCTTGGGAAAATAAATCGGGTACTGACATTCACCTGTGTAAACAGCTGGTTATAGCCGACAGATCTAGGAACAGACGGTCAGTGTCGAGGGAGGTGGGAGTGAGCCGGCCGCCGCCTCTTTGGGTACCGGCCGGCTTCACCTTGTCAAGTAAGACCCACTCACGTACCAATTCTGACGTAGTTTAACATTAAGTGTGATAACAAACCTGTCACAAAGTGGCTCAGGTTTTACTGTGACCATTGTGTTTGTTTTTAAATAACCCTCACCCTTCCATCAAACCATGTACATGCATTCTCGCTGTAGCCGTCGACTTTCGGCATTGGATTGGCTCTGTCTCACCTTTGGTAGTTTGTTGCAAAGCATTTTGTGTAAGCGGGTCAAATTTGTCTATGACGTTTTGGTTGGATATGCATGGAAATTTGTCACGGTTTCTTTATAGTGAGGAGCAAAAAGCCAATCAGTACAGCATGTCATTTTTGGTTTAATTTCGTCACTTTAATAAAATGGGGAGTGGGGTGGAGAGATTGTTTCAAAGTCAGAGGTGGTTAGAATATAATGCCCAAGGTGAGACTCAGCCTTATGATGCGCGTCGGCTCTGATGCAATGCTATCGACAAACCCCCATCACTTACCCGTCCCCTGTGGGTTTGTCTTTTTTCTGTCTTCCTGTTACCTCGGTTACTTAGCAACGCCTCGCAATGCTGAACACGCACCTGGCAGTGCAGATGGTGGGTAATGGCGAAACATCGGCTGGCCACACGCCTCATGTGTCCGTCCCCCCCTCCCCACTAAAGCCGGACTTCTCCTCAGAGCCCCCTTTCCACATCCGCCCCATGCACGCTATCCGGAAAATCAACTTTGACAACCCGTGTGACACCGCCACCGCCTCGGGTCAACTCGAGGCAAAGATCCGGGGGTCAAGGTCGGAAGATCTGACCCCCGCCGTGACCCCTGCGGAGGAGGCCGTCGAGGATCTACCGCTGGTGATCCTCAGGAAGGTCAAGGTCAAGAAGGTGTTGTCTAAGGTACATTCGGAGGTTCCTCAAACTGTTTGCGAAGACAACGTAGGTTTTCCCCCCGAACACGGGCAAAATGGTAGTTACATTATCGTGCGGCTTTATGAAAACCTAGACAACATTTAAATATTTTTTTAATGAAATTAATTCAGCATTCGGATTCCAGACGTGGAAAATCCATTAAAGCTCATTCTTGATGGAAATGTGGATTTTGTTATTAAATGCATCATATATTGCGAGAACCGGATGACTCAATCGGATTTATCCGTTTGGTCTGGCTTTTCATTTGTTGTTTTTCTATCCATATCCATTTAAATCTCAAACTGGCTCAATTTCAATACATATTAAGGCCAAGGAAATAAATGTACGTCATAAAGTCTGGAATTCAAAGCCTCAAAAAGCACACCTAACCTCCATTATTTTTGGTGGTTACGTTCTGTCTTTTTCTTTCCTTTCCTTTTTTTTTTTACCCATAATGCACATATAGCTTAGGTTCAGACATTATTTGAAGTTTATTTAATTAACCCCTACACCCTACTTTAAGGTCTACTTGTATATATTAATTAAATTATCTCATTTTAAGTTAACCTTATTAATATATGTTGCCTTCTTGAATTGATGCTTTAATTCTGGCGGTGTCTTTAAACTTTAAGCAGTCAACATTCTGTTTAAAGGTTGTTGAACTATGTCTGCATATCCAGGCTTTACATCTTCTAACACCGCCCACCCCCACCCACCCTCATGGTAACCTGGTCGCAGCATGTGTCTCCTATTCTATGGGGATTGGGAATATGACTGCTTGGCTTGCCTAATCTTATGTAAAGGTTTTGAATATGAAGGTCTCTTGAAAATGCCTGAAGTGTGGGAGATGGGTCATGGTGCATGGTGGTTCGTTATTCCAGTAGGGCAGCACTATAAAGGCACCAGGAGTGTGCACTGTCACAAGTCGGTAGCCATCCTGACATGACCTTAGATGTTACTAAAACATAAACAATTACAAGGAAAACATTAAAACAATAAAATTAAATAAGAACATCCTAGTGAGGTGATGGTTTGATGCAAGGAGTGGGTGTGGGTGTGTTGCCGTGTGTGTGTTTTGAAGTGAGTTTTCTCCACTGTAACGGCTATAGTCTATAAATAGAATGAAATCAGGTATTTTTGTCTTTATACCATCAGCTTACTTAACACAGTAACTATCCTTATCATATCTATGCCGGAATCGATGAATCACCTCGGATCATCCTAACCATTGTTTTGCACATGCATATATCATACAAACTCGGGTTGCATAAACGAATGCCCTTGGGGGCCAAAAAGAAAAGGCAGATTGACTGTAGTGTATCTGCAGATAAATCTGCATAGGATCTGTAGTGTACCTGCAGATAAATAAAGCACTAAAACACGTAGCAGTACCGGCTAACACTACAGGTAGCAGCACAAATGTGACATCATTGCTCCTGATGCCCCAGCCAAGACATGGGGCATTGAAATCGGATCATTTTGTACATGGCCCGTGTATTTTTAGGTACACCTTGGAGAGTTCTATTTAAATTCTGATGACCGGGCTGATCTGAATAATCGATTATGGTCTGAGTGTTGCTGAGTGGAAGCCATATCTTCAATTGGTATTTTGATGTATATTTAAAAGAACAACAAATCTTATTCTCCACAACAAATGTTTGTTCAGACTGTAGAGTTGCACAATGTCAAGGGCAACAAATGTCTTTGTTTAAACTATTAACAAAACAAAGTAAGCTTGTGCTATTATATTGTGTCTGTGCTGATATATATGTGTTATACCCCTGTCACACTACGACGTAATGAGCCAACGTGAGCATAACGTGGTGATATTTCGTCATTACGTTGATGTACATTGGATTACGTTATGATGACGTCATAATGACGTTAGAGTGACGTCGAGCTACGTCACATTACGTCGAGATACGTCGAGGTTTTGGACATGTTCAAAAGTTTCGACGTAGGTCGAACGTAAGGGTTTACGTTCGCCGTATGTTCTGTTCACGTTCAGCGAACGTCAATGACGTTAAACGGACGTTATTCCAACGTTCCTCACTACGTTCAACTACGTTCCACTACGTTGACCCCCATTAAACCAAGTGCAAATGCCCATGGGGCGTAATGGGAACGTCAGGAGAACGTGCATTCAACGTACGTTCAACGTCTCATGACGTAGCTAACGTCACGTAACGTTCTTCTGACGATGGAATAACGTTCATAACGTTCCGTCAGCGTCATTACGTTCACCTCTCTCATCGAACGACGGTATCACTACGCTTTACCGACGTTACTCTCTCGTCCACTACGCTGCATCCACGTTCAACTTCTGCCCAAATTTGCATACTACGCCGAGAAGTTCAACGTTCTTCACGTTCTCCCTACGTTGACGTCGTTACGTCGTAGTGTGACAGCCCCATAAGGTTGACGGTTACAATCTACTTTATTTTAATTTGAAGTTATTATTATAAATGGCTAATATTGGAGATAGTTGAGTTGAGACCATGCAAAATTAATAGTACACCAGTACCTAAGTTGGATATGTAGGATCAAATCTAGGTAGTTTTGAAAATTTGATGTTTTTATCAGACTGCAGCTTTAAAAAAATGAAAATCAAGCTCATCACCTAAATTGATGTATTTATGACCCATATTACCGGCTTTGTCTGGTAAATATAATCCAATAATGCTCTCTGAGGGCTTCATGCCATATGGGGCAATAAGAACTTAGTGTATAATATATCTGTAGAGAAATACAATGGTGGTGCTAGTGTGTGTATGTGTGTACATACTTGCGGGTTAAATAAATAATGATCTTTAACTCATTTTGTTCAGTCGGAGTCTGGTACGCAAGCCGCTACCTTGATCTCAAACCGTATAATCGAAGGAAAGGAGCATGCAGCCTCGTCTTCGGTTCCCTCCGTATCGCAGCTTCCACAGTTCATTGACAGCCTCGATGTGATGCCAGCCTCTCGCGACAAACTGGAAGGTGAGTAAGACCACCTACCAGGCACGACCAGACGGGATGGCCAAATGTGTTGAGCGTCTGTCTCCCGTTTTGGTGGATCGTGGGATTCGAACCCACAGGTTTGAACCCTGATCGAGTCACCAATGACTTAAAAATTGATACTTGTCGCTTCCTAGCCAGGTGCTTGGCATTATTAGGATAGCGCAAGGACTAGTTGGCTCAGTGTCAGGATAATGTGACTGAGTGGGGTATCAGGTCATGGTGCTGGCGGCCTGGTGTGGGGCAGCACTATAAAAGTTTGGCCGCTGCCATCAGAGGGTGGGTGTGTGGTGGAGATAGTTTATGTAAGACCTTTTCCACAGAGCTGCTACTCGCATTAGTTCATCCACCATCAGAGGTTAGGTTGCTGATAGTAATCCTCTATAAGACCTTTTCCACAGTTAAGTCAATTTAATAGAACCTATTACTACTGTAATTTGGCATGTTTTCACTTCAAATATCTCCTACATTCAGCCATCTATAATTGAGTGACTTCAATCTAAGGGATGGTGGACACTAACCTTTAGGATTTCAGGGTAACGATCGTTTCCGGTAACGGTGTTACCTTACTGGAAAAACAACGTGTCAGAAATTTCATTTCCCCATAGTTCTCTGTTCCCATCACCTGTTTAACAGAACCAAAAAATCGTTTCCGCTGGACTCCCCATGATGCCTGGGCACTGAACCTAAAATGTGTTTCTCAACAAATTAAAAATATTATAGGTTGTAATAACAATCAAACTAATTTATTTTATCTATAAAACATTAAAATAAAACAAATAGATACTGAAAACCATGCAACTTGAGTAACAAGGTGTATATAATTTTAAAATTGCTTAGTCCGATGAAGCATCCAATTTTCAAAACCAAAACAATTATCTGGATTTTATTCTACATATCTGACTTAGATACCAATGCACTTATTTAGCATTTATTGCCATATAGAAGTGGAATACTGAGTCAATATAATATAACCTGTTACTACAGAAACCTATGGTGGCAGAGTTTTGGCGTGCCTGCAAAATTAATTTGCCGCATTTGCATTTTCAAATATCTCAAAAGTTAGGCACTTAAAATAAAAGTTACTTCAAACTAAAATACGGTAGACTAAACATGAATTTAATATATTTATCTCAGAAAAATGACAAACTCAAAACTGCAACTTAAATCTGAATACTGTTTTGAGGATGTACATCATGTGGTCTCCTACCCCTGCCCCTAACTCGGGCTGGCTGGCTGACTGGATTTAAATCAACAAAGATAAATAAATTGTTTACTACAGCGGAGGACCAGGAGGTGTCTGAGCTGACCCAGGAGGGGCCTGACGACGACAGCGCCTCTGGCGGCTCTGACGTCGGGGTGCCGTCGCACCTGCCGCCGTGCGTGCAGATGACTGCCGAGTCGGTGGCCGCCTTCATGAAGCAGGTGAACCGCATCCGGTTCAACAGCATGAACGTGGCGTCCGCAGAACGCCGACCGCGCGACGCACACAACTCGCGCGCCAACTCCTGCCCCAACCTGCAGGACGACGAGCCGGGGCTCCCCGAGTCACCCGAGGAGGATGCGGCCAGCCCGGGGAACGGGGCGCCCCCCGGCGCCGGCGGATGTGACGTCACTGGAGGCGGGGTGGGTGCAGCAGCGTCCAACGTTGTTGCTAAGGACACGGCGTCGGCGTCCGTTGTCATGAAGCACGTGACCAAGGTGACGACGACCATCCAGACGCAGACGTCGCTGGTGTCGACGTCGTCTGTCGGGAGTGAGGGCGGCGGTGGTGGTGGTGGGGGGGGTAAGGATGTGACGTCACTGCCACGACAACCGGAAGCATGTGTGATGTCACCACCTGAGACGGAGGCAGAGCGCTTCTACCGGTACCTGATGGGCATCCTGCTGCCGGCGCCGTCCTACTGCGAGCAGTGTGGAGCCGTGTCTTCGCAGAGTGGTGCGCGCACTGAGACGGCGGTGAGCACCACCCAGAGCGCAGACTCACTCAGAGAGCTGCAGCCGGTCAAAGGGCGCTCCTCGGGTAAGTAACGCAGGTTATCACTCAGTGTAGGTCACCCAGTAAAGGCCCTGTCACACTACGATGTACGGCGTCAGTGAGTGCTCAACGTTAGAAAATTTGCCAGTACATCGTCATTCGTCGAACCTTTTAGCAGTGGGGGATAAAAATGGGCGTACACACATCATACGTAACTTATGCAGAAAGTGTCTCGCAAAATGCTCACATATGCTCACGGTACGCTGACCAACGTTACATACGTTACTCCATCGCTAGAAGTACGGCGTATACATTAAGTACACTGGAGATACGGTAGGCATACATTCAAAGTATGTTAGGAGTACGTTATGCATCTGTTGGCAGTACGCGGACTGCACATTCCCACCGGCTGAACATATGGCTAACGTGCAGCAACGTATTCCAATGTATCCCTAACGTACTCCCAAAGTACGCCGACATATCCCGAACATACACGCAGCGTACGTTCAACGTACGAGCCACACGTCGACACACATTAACAATTTTGAGCATGCACACAATTTTTTCGGAGCCTCGGCGCATGACAACGTACCCGACATACATCAAACATATATGTGCCGTATGACGATGTACGACGACGTGTTGGTCGAAAATCACATACGTCAGCATACGCTAAGGCTATACGTCGTAGTGTGACAGCCCCTTTAGGAGGTGTGCATCAGATGCTTCACCGCCAAGAAGTGTCTTGCGTTATTGTACTAAGCACTACATGGTGGTGTGGGAGGATGCTCTGTATTACATGGTGGTACGGTGAGAGGAGGGTGTGGATAGTGTCTGCGCTACATTAGGTGCTGTGGTGGGTGGAGGGTTTGGGTGGTGTCTATTATCGTACTAAGCGCTACATGGTGATGCGGTGAGAGGAGGGTGTAAGTGGTGTCTATTATTGTACTAATTGCTACGTGAGGTGGTGTGGTGGGAGGAGGGTGTGGGTGGTGTGTGTATTATCATACTAAGCAGTTATATGGTGGTGTGGTGGGAGGAGGGTGTGGGTGCTTGAACCCCCTCATGAACTCCTCAGGTTATCATGTCTGCCTATGCCTATGTAAAAATGATGTCTTCTCAATTACAATAGACTCAATTTTACTTAGATAAAAGATTCACCCTTATCCAAAGTAGGGGTGAATGATAATAAAAATTGATAAAAGGAATTAACGGTTGAGATGGTGGTTCCAGTGCACTGTGTTGATCTATATTGGTGTAAAGTTGAGAAATTGGGAGAGAATGCAAAAAAACAGCAAAGGGCAGCCATAGAAAGCTCTCGATTAATCTTTTAAGTTCATTAATCTATATGATCTCATAAAGTATTCACCCCAAATGTAGCAGAAATAAGTATTTGAACAATGTGTATTTATTTAGCCTATTAGATTGCAAAATTTTGTCGTTATTTCTATAATCTAGCTTTCCGACACTTTTTGTAACGGGTTGTTTAACAGCCCTGTCACAGAGACAGTGCTGTGGGAATAACTATATTTAACTTTTAGCGGACATTGCCATTACAGGAACTGTTTCGGCTCGCATGCCACTACCGTCTCCAGGCGGAGTTCCCATCTACACGACCATGTCTCCTCCCGAGATGCTGGACCGCCACATCCTACTTGGCGGAGAGATCCACGCCTCCATTCCGCTGACGTCACAGGCGAATGTCAGCTGGACGCACTTTGGAGGTTAGTATCGAAGTGAACATGGATCTATCTGTGCCATAAATGTGGCATCCTCGAACTCGATATCCATAATTGGAGCAGACGGGATGGCCGAATGAGTTGAGCGTCTGTCTCTGGTTTTGGTAGATCGTGGGATTTTAACCTCTGGGTTAGAATCCTGGTCGAGTCAAACCAATGACTTAAAAATTGGTACTTGTTGCTTCCTAGCCAGGTGCTCGGCAATACTAGGATAGGGCAAGGACTGGTTGGTTCAGTGTCAGGATAATCTGACTGAGTGGGATATCAGGTCATGGTGCGGGTGGCCTGGTCTCCTCATGGGGCAGCACTATACAGTCGCCATGAGTGCGCGCTGTCACTAGTCACATGTCGGTACCCATCCTGATATGACCATAGATGTTGCCAGGATGTAAAACCCCAAGAAACAAAACAAACACCAGTATATTAACTACTGTGACAAGTGTTAAGTATATATATGTATATTTATATATAAAAACAATTCCAGTGTGTTTCGTGCCACTGGAAGGGTTGGGCGGTGGTGGCGCTACCCGTTCCAATGCGGGGTGGGGTCACCCATAGGAGTGATTATATTAACATAGGAGTGATTATATTAAGGAACTTTCCCTTATGCACCTTTATATTAGCATCATCCTTATACATCACATATATACACACATACGTATAAAATCTATTCACTTTGGGGCCTTAATAATTGAATGTTTGTTTAAAATGGGCTTGAATTTGGTTGCTGACAAACTATGCGAACTCTGGTTTGACGCAGACTGGTACGTGTTGTGTCATGCAGGTGTGCCGCCAGCTGACGAAGTGACCATCCTCAGCAGCCAGCTCCTGCTGCTCCACACACAGCTCATGTTCGAGCGGCACAAATCAGAACTGCATGCCAAGCGCAACCGCCGCCTGCTCGGACGCACCGTCAAGACAGTCGCACTCGAGGAGCAGTACTCGGCCATGGTGAGAGGGTTCTTCTACTGGGGTGCTAATTGTCTGGGAGTTAACAGATTGAGACCAGCATCTACAGCAGTACTCGGCCATGGTGAGTGGGCTCTTCTACCGGGGTGCTAATTGTCTGGGAGTTAACAGATTGAGACCAGCATCTACATCAGTACTCGGCCATGGTGAGTGGGCTCTTCTACCGGGGTTCTAATTTTCTGGGAGTTAACAGATTGAGACCAGCATCTACAACAGTACTCGGCCATGGTGAGTGGGCTCTTCTACTGGGGTGCTAATTGTCTGGGAGTTAACAGATTGAGACCAGCATCTACATCAGTACTCGGCCATGGTGAGTGGGCTCTTCTACCTGGGTTCTAATTGTCTGGGAGTTTACGCATTGAGACCAGCATCTACATCAGTACTCGGCCATGGTGAGTGGGTTCTTCTACTGGGGTGCTAATTGTCTGGGAGTTAACAGATTGAGACCAGCATCTACATTAGTACTCGGCCATGGTGAGTGGGCTCTTCTACCGGGGTTCTAATTGTCTGGGAGTTAACAGATTGAGACCAGCATCTACATCAGTACTCGGCCATGGTGAGTGGGCTCTTCTACCGGGGTTCTAATTGTCTGGGAGTTAACGCATTGAGACCAGCATCTACATTAGTACATAATTACCTGGCCTTCTACCGGGGTTCTAATTGTCTGGGAGTTAACGCATTGAGACCAGCATCTACATTAGTACATAATTACCTGGCCTTCTACCGGGGTTCTAATTGTCTGGGAGTTAACGCATTGAGACCAGCATCTACATTAGTACATAATTACCTGGCCTTCTACCAGGGGTCTAATTGTCTGGGAGTTAACGCATTGAGACCAGCATCTACATTAGTACATAATTACCTGGCCTTCTACGGGGTTCTAATTGTCTGGGAGTTAATGCATTGAGACCAGCATCTACATTAGTACATAATTACCTGGCCTTCTACCGGGGTTCTAATTGTCTGGGAGTTAATGCATTGAGACCAGCATCTACATTAGTACATAATTACCTGGCCTTCTACCGGGGTTCTAATTGTCTGGGAGTTAACGCATTGAGACCAGCATCTACATTAGTACATAATTACCTGGCCTTCTATGGGGTTCTAATTGTCTGGGAGTTAATGCATTGAGACCAGCATCTACATTAGTACATAATTACCTGGCCTTCTACCGGGGTTCTAATTGTCTGGGAGTTAATGCATTGAGACCAGCATCTACATTAGTACATCAGTACTTGGCCATGGTGAGTGGGCCCATCTACAAGACATTAATTATCAGGGTTATTAACACTAGAATAAACCTGTGAACCTCCCAAAAAAGAAGAAAAACAGGCAGGTAAGAACACTCCCTATATAATAAAATAAAAATTCGATTAAATCCTTGTTTATTTTAAAACAAATTTGAAAGTACAAAAAAACAGAAATTGTTTCTTTTGCAGCAAGATCAGCTGCGCCTGCAGGAGAACGAGATCCAGATCCTGAGCGAGTCACTTCGGCAACAGCAGCAGGTGGCTGCTGAGCTGCGCGCCTCCAATGACAAGCACGCCTGTGACCGCCAAGTGCTGCAGAAGTAGGTCACACTGGAAGTCGCTGTTGCATGGTCATGTAGGCTTGTCTTCAGCAGCTTAAAGGTTTTTTTGTGGTATCTAAAAAAAATGTTGTCCAAAATTCTAAGATAATTCTTTTTAAAGCTGCATAATACGATTGTCGCGGGGTTGATACCAACAAAGGGAAGGTTGCTCCTAAAGTAGGATTCAACCCCACACTTCTTGCCATTCGGGAGCTAGCATCCTAACCATTAGACTATCTAGGCTCCCTGATGCAATCACTATCCACACCTGCCTGTCTATATGGCTCCTTGCCTGAGAGGTTAGTGCAGACTACTACACTATTCCCCCTAGAATCGTAAGTCTTTTAAATGGTTTACTTCCGTAACTAATTGAATGTGTATAATTACACAAAGACATGAAATTCACTTACATACGCACAGGGTACGTTCATCAACCATAGAACGCGCAGCTTGTACAGGATCCTGGTCAGGGAACCATAGTCATGGGTGTGATGCAAACAAAGGGAACATTACGCTTGGTGTAGAATTTGAATCCACATTTCTTGCTATTTTGAGGCTATTGTCCCAACCATTAGACTATTTAGGCTCCTTGATGCAATCACTCTACCCACACCTACCTGTCTATGTGGCTCCTTTTTCTGGGACCGTATAATAGGCTGAATGGTTAATGCAGACCAGGGGCGCATTCAGGGTCCGTCTCGGAGGCGTCTCGGCAATGCTTTTTTCGTTCAGGGTGCGTCTCGGTGATGTCTCGGAGATGCCTCCCTTTTCATTCTGGAGCTGAAAGGCGCCTTGAAAATGGCCGCCGCATTCAGTGGTTTCAGCCAATTACAGCGCAGCCTTTCCATTGCAAATGGCCACCGCGTATGGGGGCGGCCATTTTCGAGACAACAAACTGCTTTTGCCGTTCAGACTAGCATGACGTCACGGCCATCTCCGAGGCGCCTCCGAGACGGAGCCTGAACGCGGCCCAGATGATAGCATATCATTTTAACAACCAAACCACCTATGTACATTTAATGCCACATATCCAACTTTGATACTGGTGCGCCCAATAAACATTTCTAGCAATTTGAAGCGATGCTCAAAAAAGGGTAAACAAAGCATGTGTTTAGCATTTCCGATTTCGGTGTGCACACCACAATTAGTTTTGCATGTTTCAACTTCAATAAACATGAACATACAATAGTCAAAAACGGGTAGAAGAATATAATACAAAATGGGGCAGGTTTTATTAGGAATTTGTTCAATTGGTAGCCGGTATGTGGTACATTATTTAAGATGGTTTAAGAGTCAGGGATGAAAGATCTCCACGATTTCGCGGATTTCCGGGATTTTTTCCCTAGCTATAAGTGTATACCAATACGTTGTGCCCATCCTGATATGACCTTAGATGTTGCCAGGATGTAAAACTCCAACAACCAACCAACCAATACGTTGTTTCACGCTGCAGTACAATCATTGTATACTAATGTGTGTGCAAACGCTGCAGCACTAGCAACGTATACTACTAATGGCTTCAAACGCCGCAGCACTATCAGCGTATACTACTAATACGTGCTTAAAACGGCGCAGCACTATTAGTGTATACCAATATGTATGAAACCCGACTTCCGGGAATTTTCAGCGATTCCCTGACAATGTTAAACCTATGGGAGAATATCAGCATTTCCGCTTTTTTTCCCGGAGACCACTTTCATACCTGAGGAATTATAATCAAGTGAGTTTGTTGTTTGATTTGGTGTCAGTATAACCTAATCAAATAGAGGGGTGGGTGGGTAAGAAAAGAGGTATGGCAAGGAGGACAGCTGGGTGAGGTGGGGCGGGATTGGCTGTTGGGTTGGTGGTCAGCCAATGAGGGAGGGCGAGCGTGAGTGTTGGGATTCGCTGGGCCCTCAGAGGGTTTGTTTGTTTGTTTGTTTGTTTGTTTGTTTGTTTGTTTGTTAGGGTTTTACGTCCTGGCAACATCTAAGGTTATATTAGGACAGTACCATCGGAAGGTTTTTGTGATTTGTTGTCCCCTGTGTACCAATGATTGCATATGAGCCACTCCCATTCACTCTACCCATTGTATTGTGTTAATATCTCCATGTGAACTGTGGTTTGTCGCCATGGTTGTATGCTAACAACAACATTGCAAATGGCGTCAAACTATCCTTTTGCGACAGGTCTCACACTGAGGAGGTGGATCACCTGCGGCTGGGCCGGGAGGTTCTGCAGAGTGAGCTGAGGGCGCAGAAAGAGGAGACGAAGCGGCTCTCGCAGGTACGGCACTATGTCACATGTCACACTGTTCACCGCTATAGCACAGTGAGGGAAGATCTCCACGATTTCAGGAATTCTTTCTTTTCATATATAGTAAAATCTCTCTCTATCGACCGACCATAAGACCGACTTTAAATGGACCATTTAGGGAGGTGGTCGGTTTAGGGATTTTTTCCCCATGACAATGGTATTGTATGGGTGACCGTTTGGAACCCAAATAAAGCGATCGATATAGGGGAGTGGTCGATCTGTGGAGGTGGTTGGTTAGAGAGGTTTTACTGTAAGCGCCTATTTCTGATAATTAAATCGTTTTAGACAATTTTACACATTATATGATATGTATATATATCTGAACATTTTCTTGCATTCTATCTATCTATTATTACTTGACTCACCAAATGCGGGGAATATATGACTGCAGGTGGTGGGGGCTGTGGTTGGTCCCTCAAGGGGGTGGGTTTCTGGGGAAACGAGCGACAGCCGTTGCAGGCTTCGCACTGTCAGGGAATCATGGGAAAATACCAGAAGTCAGGTTTCACCGAGCATAATGTTTGCACGATGTCCATTGAATGTATGGGACTTATTATTTTATCTACTGTTGATGTCATGTAGGAGCTGCAGAAGGTGCGGTCACACATGTTCTGCTTGGAACAGGAGCTCAGCTTCATCAAGAACAAGGTGGGGCGGACGGACGAGCTGCACACTGAGGTAAGGTTCAGCCGGCCCGTTAAAGGCCGGACTCTGAGCGACAGGACAGACCGGTCATTGCCAATCAACACCCTGCCCCTCCCTATCTCCGTCTTTGGAGGAGGTGGCCTACTCTAGGTCACATGGTGCCCGCTCCAGTGTGGATATTTATAGCCCAGCTGTGTGACCACCTGTCGGGGTTGAGATTAGTACCACCATGTCGGTCGTGGCCATGTTGTGTTTTATTAACGAAGGTCACGTTGTAAAGTCGACGGCTGGCGGTTTGAGTGGTGTTGATAGGCTAATAAGAAATCACTACAGGCAAGGAAGGAAAGTAGATAAAGAGTGAAAGGTAGGCGAGTGAGACTCTCTGATTTATTGTATATATAGTTTCAAGAAACAAGATGGTGATCACATGATCCAGTCTTCCAATACGTAACAGGCATTCCTCTATCCACCAATGAGGGTTCAATATCCTTGTAACCAAGGCATGGTTAGATCTGGCTACAGTGCCCTGTTGTATCTGGTGCAGTGATCCATAAATAACTCTTGGAGGGGAGTGGGTATGTGAGGCGACTTCCCAAAGACTGTCCCACATGTCAAGAAGTGACCCTCTCTCAGGTCAAGAAGTGACCCTCTCTCTCTCTACTATATTGATATACAATTTCTATCCTCAATTAGTAATAGATCACCAACTCCACATATACCTTATATGCCTTTGGTTTTACATACCATTTACCATTTTATAGAGAAGTTGCAATTTATTATAGCAGAGTTCTCCATAGCCCATATCTCATATATCGGAAATTTTACAACGTGATTGCCTCCTTTGTTGATGGTTACAATCTACCCAACAGGCCATGCTTATGTGCAGCTTCATATTTAACACAATTTAACACATAGCATTACAAAGGAAGACAACACCTTAATAATGAATTTTATATTTGATTAAATAAATGCCTACCATATATACTCGAATATAAGTCGAGGGAATTTATCACCAAAACAATCTGTTATACTCGCGATACCCCCCGAGGGAACATGGATGGCAATCAGGGCGACATCTTGTGGCAAGATGAGTGACTCGGTTGTGACTGAAGACATTGACACTGGTGATGAATATTACAGTGATGCTCTTAGACTTACAATTGATGCTTGTCGCTACTTGGCTTGGCGCTTAGCATTACTAGGATAACCGGGTTTGTATGAGTCCTTGAAAACCTGGAAAGTCCTGAAATTTGATAACTCAGGATTCCAGCCTGATATGATCTTAGATGTTGCTAGGACGTAAAACAACAACAAACAAACAAACCAGCCTTGGAAAGTCCTGAAATTTATCTTAAAATCCTGGAAAATGGAAAATCATGACTTTTTTTAAAGCCTGTATTCGCTGATGTGCTCCAACTTTAGTCGGTGATGTTTTGTATTTAAAACGACTTTTGTGGGTTTGTTACCCCGATTTTATATTAGACTACATACGTTCATTGATTTTTTATGCTTATTTGCACATCTTGATATGATCTTAAGATGTTGCTAAAATATGATAACGCCCCCCAACAAACATCTAAGGTGATCGATCACCCATCCAAGTATGGATGAAGCTCAACGCTACTTATCTTCAGCCATCGGATGAGAACTGACAGTTTCCAACATGATAATGCGCGTATTGTCACTGTATCTGGTCAAGCAAGCATCTGCTCATCGATTGCAGACTCAACCTGAGCCTGCTTGACACGCAAATATTAGTGAATCTGGTAGGCTCTTATTAGATGCCGCAATCATTCTAGCATTGTGAAAGTTTGTGTAAGTTTGGAACACATTGTGTTCTTGTTCCCCAGGTGACACGGCTGACAAAGGAGCTGCTTCTGATGGGCGAATTGCAACAGAAGTATCAGCAGCGACTCGTGGCGGTCAGCAACAGTCACAACTCTAAACCGGAAACACAGTTTGTGCTGGATGCGTACAAAGCAGAGGTAGCCAGTAAGTAAACTAGTCGCTTTGTCCATTATATTTCCATTTTAATTTATTCCACTACTGGATGTAGCTTATCATAGTTCCACTACTGCTTAGAGCTCATCATAGTTGCACTACTGAATATAGTTGATCATAGTTCCACTACTGCATATTTCTTATTATAGTTCCACTACTGCATAGAGCTGATCATAGTTTCACTACTGCATATAGTTGATCATAGTTCAACTACTGGTTATTGCTGATCATAGTTCCACTACTGCATATAGCTGATCAAAGTTCCACTACTGCATATAGCTGATCATAGTTCCACTACTGCATATAGCTGATCAAAGTTCCACTACTGCATATACCTTATTATAGTTCAAAAACTGCTTATTGCTTATTTTAGTTCAACTACTGCTTATTGCTTATTATAGTTCAACTACTGCTTATTGCTTATGTAGTAGGCTGCACTGACCTCTCAGGCAAGTAACCACATAGACAGGTAGGCATGGGTAGTGTGTTGATATCAGGGAGCCTAGGTGGTGTAATGGTTAGCACACTGGCCCGGAATGCAAAGAGATGTGGGTTCGGGTCCCACTCTAGGCGCAATATTTCCCATTTTCATCACCCCCATGACACTTATTATAGTTCAACTACTGCTTGTTGCTTATTATAGTTCAACTACTGCTTATTGCTTATTTTAGTTCCACTGCTGTCTACAGCTCCATCAAGGGACACTTCCCCTCTAAAGCATGTAGCCAATGCTAGCAAACACACCACAGCCAGGATTCTAGATTCACTACCTTACATACCCGAAGTCCTTGAATGAATTCCTGTTTCACATGCTATACTGATACTGTGCTATGGACAGTACCCAATCACCACCTCCTCGGCCACCCTCTGCTAACAGTCACTAGGACTGCTAACCAGACTGGGTCTCCGCAATCAGTGTGGTTAGCACTGTGCATTACAGACACATTCACTGCAGAACTGTTGCTGTTACCGGATGGGGAACCTTAATCAGTAAGAGCGTTGACTGGTTTCCTGTGTGGGAGATGATGGGTTTGACACAAATGATGTACAAAATTTATACTTGTCACTACATAGCATGGTGCTCAGCATTAATAGAATAAGGTAAGGACTGGGTTGCTCAATATCAGGATAATGTGACTGAGTGAGATATCAGGTCATGACCTGGTCTTTCAGTGGGACAGCACTATTAAGTCACCATGACTGCACACTGTCCCATGTCGATACTCGTCTTGATATGACCATATATGTTGCCAGGACATAAAACCCCAACAAACATGTACACTCGTCACCGTTTCAGCTATGCGAGCATGTCTAGATCAAAAGAACACCATTTTCGATTCCACGCGGGCCCGGCTGGCCGAGTCTGAAGAGTTGGTTAAGCACAAGGTGAGTTCATCTTTATCATAAACAAATCTTAGCGTTCCTAAAAACAACTTTGACAGAATAGGTACCACTAGTTTTTCACCATAATATAGCTTTAAACCATCAGCAATCAATCAATCTTTATTATAATTGTAATACAATTTGTATGTCCCAACAGCAAAAATAGGGAAAATAAAGTCAAGGATCTCTCAAAAGTACCAAGATCACTGAAAAATCAAAAAGGAACATTAACTTTTCACCCGAAAAAAGTATTGGTAATATCAGGACTTATTCTTCACATTCCAACACATACGATGAACACTTAATAAAAAATCTTTGATAAAAAAGCTCAATATCTGAAAAACGCTGATAGTGTAATACCTAACATGCATCTACAACTAACAATAACCACAATAACCAAACAAATATTTCCAGTGATGTACACTCACTCACTTCTTCGTGATACAATTGGAGCCGTGGCTTGAGAAGGTTCAGGCAGTGGTCCGAGAGACCGTAAGGTGAATTTAATGTCAAATGAACTGAATGAGCAAGCCAATGTTTCATGCAGGAAATGATGCTCGTAGAAGATAAGAAGCTGATCGATAATCTCCGGATGCAGCACCGTGGTGAGATGCAGGCGCTTGATGAGAAGTACCGTGTGCAGAAAAAAATCCAGTTAGGACTGCACGCACAGATCTTAGATCTTTACGGCCAAGTGCCAGCCACACCGCAACCTGTCACACCACCACCGGTGCCCCACTACAATACTATCGGTGAGTCTACTCCACTTGTAGCCAGAGAAAATAGATACGGGTAGAACACAATGGGACTGGACATGGTGGCTGAATTTGTAGAGTGCTGGCTGGCTTCCTGTGCAACAGTTTGTTGGTTCGAGCCCCGACTGAGTCAAACCAATGACTTATAGAATTTATACTTGTCGCTACCTAGCCTGGAACTCAGCATTAATAGGATAGGGCATGGACTGGTTGGCTCAGTATCACGATAATGTGACTGAGTGGCATATTGGGTCATGGTGCCGAGTGGCATATTGGGTCATGGTGCCAGTGGTTTGGTCTTCCAGTGTGGCATATTGGGTCATGGTGCCAGTGGTTTGGTCTTCCAGTGCGGCATCACTATAAAGTCACCATGAGTGCACACTGTCACAGGTCGGTACCAATCCTGATACAACCATAGATGTTACTAGGAGGTAAAGCCCCCAACAAACAGATAAAAGTGTTACCCATAATAGTAATAGCTAGGCGCTTAACGAAGAATAGATAACGTAGCAAACCGCCTCAAACTAAATGTGTACATCGTTCTCTTTTTATGTCTTATGAGGTTTAGCCATTAAACTTTTAAGTCTTTTATGAACCAACATATCCACAGGGTCTGTATGGGGCCTGGAAAGTCTTCCAGAACTTCATTTGCCCCATTTCAAAGCCTTGAATTTAACTTATTTTGGGTAATTAGTCTTCAAAAGCATTGAATTCCAGTAAACTGTCCCCACTGATCTAAATTAGTCTGAAATCGCCATTCGCCATTGTTTTTTTCTTCCTGAAATGCAAATGAAAATAGTCCTGAATTCCTATCAAAAACGGCCTTGAAATAGCCTTGAATTCCCTATCTTCACATGTGTACAAACCCTGTATCCATAGGCAGTAAACAGATGCAACTTGCAAAGCAATGTTGGGATGTGTCTCTTAAGTTTTGCTGGGAGATCGGAAGATCCGAACCCATGAGTTTGTGGGTTCGAATCCTGGTCGAGTCAAACCAATGACTTAAAATTTGATACTTGTCACTTCCTAGCCTGGCACTCTGCATTATTAGGAAATGGCAAGGACTGGTTGGCTCAGTGTCAGGATAATGTGACTGAGTGGGATATCAGGTCATGGTGCTGGCGGTTTCCCAGTGGGGCAGCACTATAAAGTCGCCATTAGTACGCAGTCACAAGTCGGTACCCGTCCTGATATACCCTTAGATATTGCTAGGACGTAAAACAACAAACAAACAAAAACTAATATTGTTCTTGTGTGGCCAGCAGGAGAAGCTGCTAGCGGAGACCTGGACCAGAAATCCCAGACTGCGAACCTGCCAGAAATATGTGACCCTTCCAGCAGCCTGTCGCCAGGTGGCAGTGCTAGTTCACAGTGTATGCCACCGGCGGATGCCATGATGTCGATGCACCCAACGTCAGATGGCGTAGCAATGAAGCTGGATATGCCGTCAGGTGGCGCCCCCGTGCAAACAGACCCGCAGTCAGATGGCACTACCATGCAGATGCCTACATTTTCAGATGCCGTCACCATACAAGCGCACATCCCGTTCGATGGCACCACCACGCAGATGCGCACACTATCAAGTGGCGCCACCACACAAGCCCACATCCTGTCAGATGGCACCACCACCAAGATGCATATATTATCAGAATCTGCCACCATGCAAGCGCACGTCCCGTCAGTTGGCACCACCACGCAGATGCACACACAGTCAGGCGTCGCCACCATGCAAACCCACATCCCATCAGATGGCGCCACCATGCAGAGGCATACATTATCAGATGCTGCCACCGAACAGGTGCAAACGCCTTCAGATGGCACCACTATGTTGATGCAAATGCCTGACAACGTCGCGTCTGCGCAGTTGATCTCAGAATCTGATGATGTAAGGTCATTGCTGGTCCACAGCGGCTCGGCCTTCAAGTCATACCAGGAACAGAAACAAGGCAACGTAATACCAAAACCAAATAGCTGAACTAACTCATGCTGTGATTTCTTTGTAAAGGTCGCATTCCTCACACGCGTAATGCATAATGCAAATGCGAATGCGACAAAAAATCGAAACGCCTTGAAACCTATGAGCTACATTCCTTACACGCGTAATGCGAATGCGAATGCATTATCCCGATCGGTCCATGTAGCGATCGGTGCGTAATGCGTAATGCGTCAAGCTGGTGCGAATAGAAAAGCATCAGTCGCATTTGTCCATTGATATAAGGCTGGAGGAGGCGACTGATAATTACGGACAGCCGGGAGAAGGTCGTATTGGGTCGTTTTTAAGAACATAACAAGCCCACGAGTAGAAATAGCACACATAAAGACAAAATAATGGTTTTGTTGACCGAAAAGGACGGTCCTAACATGGCTCAGTTTAGGATGTTAGGACCGTCCCAATCGGGAGACTGACGGTTATGGGAAAGCTAAAAATGCTACCATATGCACAGAAATATGAATACTTATCTATAATTTGGTTATAATAAAGGTAGGAACCCCCATGTGACGTACAAAAAGGTACATAGATATAAATGCAATATTTGGTCATATACAGAGCAGTATGGAGAATAATTGTTTATTTTTATTTGTTAAATATAGCCAGTCGTGTGACCAAAAATGATGGTCCTAACATGGCTAAGTTTAGGATGTTAGGACCGTCCCAATCGGGAGACAGACATCTGCCGTAGTCTCCATCACCTTTGACTGAGCTGCCATATACTTATACATTACGTATGCCGCATTACGCATGTAAGGAATGCTGGCATTCGCATACCGCATAACGCATTATGCATAACGCGTGTAAGGAATGCCATGCCCCCTTAAGGGTCTCAAACTTGCCATTACGTCATCAACTAAGACGGTGCTGTTCAATTGTTTTGTTCTCTACCCAAATGTGATCATCTGTGATTTATAGATAGTCATGCGTGTTATCATTCATTCCAACATGCCTTCCTATATAAAGTCTGCATGCATGGTAAGCATGGTGCAATGTATTAGGCTTGGAATGTGTGTAATGTTGATGGATATATTTTGAATTCTGTTGTGGTTTTAAAGGCATACAAATAGCTGTAGTTTCGAAATTATATTCTGCCTAATAGCTATAAACCATGATTCTACACAATTTCAATTGAAATAGCCAAATCCAATTAAGCCACTGACGCGAGAAATTCTCCACTCAGTGTTTATAATCCACCACATGGCCAGAAGTCACGTGGTGCCACTCAGTAAGTGTCCTGATTGGTGGGCACGGGAGAGGGTTATAAACATCAACACTGGAGGCAATGCCATGTGACCTGAAGTAAGACACCTCCGCCAAATCAGGGTGGCTGGAGGGCCAAAGTTTTAATCGGCAAGCTTTGTCCTGCTGTTGAGACTGGCCTTCAAAGACATCAGGCTTCACTCAATGAGCGATTTCAAGTATGGGTACAAGTAAATTAAGTATATAAATGAAATGTGTAAATACATGTAACTTACTACTCCGTGTTCTGTAAAGGCTATAGGAGTGGACAGTGGCAGTTGAATACCTTTCGCTACTCATTAGGACCGGGCGCGATGGCCGAATCGGTAGAGCACAGGCCTCGCATGCAGAAGTCCGCGAGTTTGGTTCCCGGTCGAGTCAAACCAATGACTTAAAAATTGATACTTGTCGCTTCCTAGCCTGGTGCTAGGCATTATTAGGATAGGGCAAGGGCTGGTTAGCTCGGTGTCAGGATAATGTGACTGAGTGGGATATTGTGTCATGGTGCCAGCAGCCTGATTTCCCAGTGAGGCAGCACTATAAAATCGCCATGAGTGCGTACTGTCACAAGTCACTACCCGTCCTGATATGACCCTAGATGTTGCTAGGACGTAAAACAACAAACAAAACCCCTACTCATTAGTTGGTACACTGCTAATTAGTAGGTGCAAATCTAATTAGTTGCAATGCTAATCAGTTAGTGGATAGCTCATGAGTTGCTGCATGGCAAATGAGTTGGTACACTGCTAATTAGATGTGCATTGCTAATTAGTAGGTGTACTGCTAATTAGTGGGTGCATTTCTAAGTACATGATGCCTTGCTAATCACATGTGCAGTGCTAATCAATTGGTACACTGTTAATCATTCAGTCCACTTCTACTTAGCTGGTGTGCTGCTAATTAGCTAGAGTGCTGCTGGTTAGTTGGTGTGCTTCTAATTAGCTAGTGTACTGTTAATTAGTTGGCATACCACTAATTAGTTGCTATACAACTATTTAGTTGACATACCACTAAACCGGAGACATACCACTAATTATTTGATATACGACTAATCAGTTGGCATACCACTAATTAGTTGCTATACAACTATTTAGTTGACATACCACTAATTCGGTGACATACCACTAATTATTTGATATACCACTAATTATTTGATATACCACTAATCAGTTGACTTACCACTAATCAGTTGATCTGCTGCCAATAGGTGCACTGTGAATTAATGGCAATTAGCCCAAATGGTCAGAACCAATCAGAGTGGCGGATCCCAGTCCGTGCGGGGAACTACTTCCGGTCTACGAGCCTTAAGACCGTCAGCCGACGTCATCTAGCTAATTTAGTATATTTGAAACATGAATTATTACAGCATTAAACTTCTAGTCAGCAGTTGTAGGCTATACACGCTAATCCCGGGAGGGTTGTGGGGGGGGGGGGGCGGAGCACTTCCAGTCGAATTGCATGTTGAGAAAATGTCAGTGAAAGCGGAGGCCGGATGTTTGGCATTTCAACAATATAAATGGTTTTAATTAAACTAAGTAAATCTACTTCAGCCTTGCAACACGTAAAGGTAGTCACTGGTGCAGTCGGGCGGAATTGTTTTTCACACGACCCGTTGATTATGGTAGATTTTTAATTATTTAAATACCCTTTTCGGCAAATCTCTGTGTAAATCATTACCGTTTACAATTCGTGGTGGTTATGGGATTTCTGGGTTATTGTGTTTTTTTTTGCTAAACTTCTGCACATTGCCAGGTATATGGTTATATTAGCAGTTTTTTAGCTTGCGTTCCTTTTTTTCTCGGGTTTCTCGGAATAAACTGGAATCAAATGCACATTAGTGGGTAATGAATATCCTTTATATGTTCGAATAATTTGAATACTGCTGCAATGAAGTACATCAGAACGGACAAATAAAGAACGTACAAGTAATTGGTTTTCAGTTTTTATTGTTTGCATTGGCAATATAATGTTAAATAATAGCATTGTTAAGGGATCGAATATTTTCGTTAAGTTCTGCGCCCGCCCCAATAAAATATTTCATCACGTGTAAGATTTCCCTAGTTCAAAAAAGATTAACAGTAAATGGCGATTTTTTCCCTGATTAAGTGTTTTCGTGAACACGACAACAAAAATGTGTAGGCCTACTGGATGGAAATAACCATGGCTGTAAAAGGAACATAGTTGACAACTACGACACTCTACAATTCTGAATCCAACACCTGATGCGATTCTATGATAAATGTAAATTATTAAACTTAACAGTAAAAAAAATTTATTACATGGTTGATTAAGCATGGGAAATTTCAAACACGGACACTTGGTCTTCCTCATTTCACTGCTCTGTGTCCTACCCTAGTAATGCCAAGCATCAGGCCAAGTAAGCAACAAGTATACATTCATTGATTTGAATCCTCCATGTATAACCTGTCACAGAAAGCGAATCAGCCATTTGGACCTGATGTGTTGCTGGGACATAACACGCCCCCAAAAACGTTGCGCTTTCACAATTTTAACATACAACCCAAACTGGCGATGTCTTCTTGTGTTAGATGACTATAGATTAAGGATAAAGATGTGTTGCTGGGACATAAAACGCCCCAAAAACGTTGCGCTTTCACAATTTTAACATACAACCCAAACTGGCGATGTCTTCTTGTGTTAGATGACTATAGATTAAGGATAAAGATGTGTTGCTGGGACATAAAACGCCCCAAAAACGTTGCGCTTTCGCAATTTTAACATACAACCCAAACTGGCAATGTCTTCTTGTGTTAGATGACTATAGATTAAGGATAAATTCCTCTTCGCTGTCCATGTACAAGAAGTTCCCGTGAGAGGGCAGCACCTGTGACTGGTCCTCTGGCCCCCTTTCGTCTGGTACCCCGCCTGACAATGGCTGCAGCTCCCCTACGGTGACTTCAAGGTCAGGAACTGATCTGGTAAGGACACAATACCACATAGTATACAGACGATTCCACACTGCATCAGCGTGGCTAACATTCACTGCGTAACATTTCCCTACCTTTCAATTCTGCAAACTAACCCACCTGTGTAATTATGTGGCTGGCATAGAGGTATTTGAGAAGGTTGGATAGACATTGGAGAGGACACCCACAATTATATGACTTTAGGAAACTGTCGACCTACATATGAGTGCAAACAAAAGTTCTTTTTTGCCATAACGAGCTGGCATTAGAGGCCCATTAGGGCCTAAATCAGCCAGAAGAGGATCTGTAAGTTAATGTATAATAGGCTTACAACTTGTTACTACCACAGCACTTGTCTGTTTTCAAAATGTTTGTCTTGTTTCTAAAATTGATCTTAATTTTGTTTAAAAAAACATATATATATATATATCCTGACATTTCATATTTCTTTGAAAGTTGACATTTCATGCGATTTTGAAATAATTTCTCAGAGCTACTGCATACCCAATACTTTTGGGCCAACCTTGGCTGTCCTCCAAAGATTACGTTGGAATTTTCCCCAACCTGATGGGCAGTAGGACTAGTGGAGCCTACTCGGAACGTGGAATTATTGCATGCTGAAAAAGCTGTGGAATATCTTCATTTTGGTCCTTAAAACAGTTTTAATGGTTCTAAAATGTAGTTAACAAATCATTAAAAAAGAAGCCTGGAAAAGAGCGGGAACCCTGACAAATTAACGGGTTCAGCCTCGTCACCCTCATGAGTAATTCGGCCCTGATCAGATGCTAACAGAAGGCGGTGGCGAACCTGCTGTAGGTAGACGACCCGATGTCGGACACTTCCGGCTGGGACAGCATGAGCTGCTCGAACAGATGCAGTTGTTCCTCTTCAGTCATCAGGCTGGCCGGGCGGTACGCAGAAAACCGTGCCACCTGCAGGCGAACACACACCAGTGCTGCAGCCTCACTTTGCCTTATAACTGTATAATCTGATTGATTTGAGTTTTTGCCATTTTCTTAGATAAATACTCTAAATTGATTGTTATAATCTAGTTTACAATAGTTTTTGAAGTAACTTTTATTTTAGAGTTGCATAGTCCAATGGTTTTGAGTTTCCGTCATTTTCTTAAATAAATGCACTAGGTTGATCATTATCAATCTCATTTACTTTAATTTGAAGTAACTTATATTTTAAATGGCTAACTTTGGAGATATTTGAAGTTCAAACCTACTGAATTAATTTTGGCAGGCATGTCAAAACTCTTCGAACATAGGTTTCAGCAGTAACAGCTTCTATTAAATTAACATTGTAGTGTTCTCTGTGGTGGAGTGGTTAGAGTGTCTGACTTTTTTATAGGTTGGACTCCTAATCTGAGGGGCAGTGGTTCGATTCCCTGTGCCCCCCACCTCTACCAATTTGGATTATCACCACTGTGTATAGCTAACAGTGTCATCAAAGGCCAGTTGCTCTCATACCATGTCTATGTGGTGTGGGAGGTTAAAAATCCCTTGGGTTGGTAAAAGTGTAGGCTTGGGCTTTCTATCGACAAACTGTCTCATGGTGAAAAAAAGTCTATTCAGACTTAACCATGATAGGCAGTTTAAATCTTCAAGAAAAAAAACAAAAAAACTATTCCCCTTTATGCAGCAACACATGCTTAATAAGTGCTTCCGTATTTAAGTTAGATATGTGTAGAATTAAACTTAGACAATTTTTTAGTTTTGAAAATTTGATGCTTTAATTTGATTATGCAGATTTAAGTACTGCTTCACTGGGATACCACACCACCGACCCCATGCTCAATATCTCACTCAGTCACATTATCATGGCACTAAACCAACCACCCCTTTCACTATTCTAGTAGTGCTAAGCACAGGGTAAGGTACCAACATGTACACATTTGATAAGCCTTTATAATTGACTCGACGGGGGGATTGATCCAATGACCAATCATCAAACAGGATGCAGATCTTGCCTTATATCTATTTCTGAATTGGATTGCTGTACAATTAAGCTAGACAAAAATCCTACATTAGATTCACTACCACTTCCTGAATGTATTGTAGCAGCGTTCAGTGCGGCAGTGTGCTTCACCCCACCCCCACCCCCACCCCCACCCTACTGAATCATACACCAGTGTCTGTGACACGGCTGCTAAAGAACCCTCATAAAAGTGTCACGTGGCTGGGTTATGGTAATAATCACATGAATTTGCAGTCTAATATGCTAAATATATCGTTCAAATACTTATCTATCATAGCCTGCTACTTTTGGGGTGACACATTCATGAAATCATAAGATTAATAGACTTTACAAAATTAATCATGAGCTTCTAGTGGCTGCCATCTTGTGGTGGTTTTTTCCCCATCCTTTCCCAATTTCCCAACTCTACGTCAATATAGATAAACACTGCATGCTGGAACAAGGACCTCCACAGTTTGTTTATAGTTGATTCATATCGAGACACTTTTTTTCTCGGATGTAGACCAGATTTCCATGTACCATGTACCATGACCAGGGTTCTGAATAGTGGTTCTGTTTGCAGCAAATTTGATATTTCGGAAGTGACATATTGCATTTATTCACTGCTGACTGGGGTCTGAATAGTGGTTGTGTTTGCAGCAGCTTTGATATTTCGGAAGTGACATATTGCATTCATTCACTGCTTGACTGGGGTCTGAACAGTGGTTGAGTTTGAAGCAACTTTAATATTTCGTAAGTGACATATTGCATTCATTCACTGCTGACTGAGATCTGAATAGTGGTTGAGTTTGCAGCAACTTTGATATTTCGGAAGTGACATATTGCATTCATTCACTGCTGACTGGGGTCTGAACAGTGGTTGAGTTTGCAGCAACTTTGATATTTCGGAAGTGACATATTGCATTCATTCACTGCTGACTAGGACCTGAACAGTGGTTGAGTTTGCAGCAACTTTGATATTTCGGAAGTGACATATTGCATTCATTCACTGCTGACTGGGGTCTGAACAGTGGTTGAGTTTGCAGCAACTTTGATATTTCGTAAGTGACATATTGCATTCATTCACTGCTGACTGGGACCTGAACAGTGGTTGAGTTTGCAGCAACTTTGATATTTCGGAAGTGACATATTGCATTCATTCACTGCTGAATGGGACCAGTATTGTCAGCCATACACCCTTGCGCCTTACCTTTGGGGAGACAAATGGACTCACCCCCGGACTCGGGGTGGCGTGGGGTACGCCGACGCGGTGATGGCGGCTCTTTCTCTTCCGGTCTGCCTGGCGCTTCCGGTATGCGCAGAAGTCGTAGGGCAGCAGGGCAAGGAGGATGACGCAGCATGCCATCACGGACAGACCGACCACAAAGGAAACGGTGATGTGCACTGTGACGTCATGCAACACAACAGTTGTAGGTGTCAACTGTATGGTGCTTTATTAAAGTGTTATAGTCCGATGGTTTTGACTTTCTGTAATTATTCTGAGATAAAGATTTTAAATTGATTGTTATAATCTACTTCACGCCTACTTTAGTTTGATGTAACATTTATTTTAAATGGCTAACCTTTTAGATATTTTAAGTATAACGATATAAAATTAGTTTTGGCAAGCACACCCAAACGCCGACACCATATAGGCTTCTGTAGTTACAGGTTCGATTTAATTGCTCAGAAAAAACATACGACTATGCATCTTTAACCAACGAATCTACAAACAAAACAACGAAGTCAGATAATAAATGATTTATCACATGAATATGGGGTTTGAAACCTTTGGGTCAAAGGAATGCACATCGACCTCAGGCCCAGCCTCGGTCGATCCTTATCCAGACTCATCCCCCCCCCCCCCCCCCCCCCCCCCCCCCACACCCCAATATCGACCTCTATATCAGGCAACAAATGCTTAATATTCACGCAATATTCTGCTCATTACCTTAGCTGTGTTAAAGCAAACTCGCATTACTGTCTAACTTGTTAGTGCTGCATCACTTGGTTCCCAGGGAGTTGCTACTTGGTGCACCACTACTTGACACTGTCTACATTGAGGACATGTGTCCATCAGAAACAATGGGCCGCACACAGAAATGAAAGATTTACGCGATTTTTTATATTTACCGATTAACGTTAAACAAAATGCCAAGGAATCAAGATATATGTTACAACAGGTTACAACAGGTGGTTAGTTTGAATCCCGTTCATATATGACCGTATATGTTTCTAGAACATAAAGCCCAAGCAAGAAATAGTTACATACAGACACAGATATAATCACAACAAGGAAATTTGAAACCTGACTTCCGCCATTTTCCCGCGATTCCCTGACAGTGCTGATCCGATGGGAGAAAATCCGCGTCTTCACGGAAATTCGGCGTCGGTATAATATTAATCTCGGCTTAATTTCCGCGTTTTTATCCTGAGACCACTTTCATCCTTGTTAACAGCATCAGTGCCTCCATATTGGAAACTGTATAGGCTAATACATAAGTGGACACGTTGAGGTCTGTACTGCAACTGCCTTTAATTACTTACTAGTCAGTCCTTATCTCAGCTACTGGTCACATGACCACCTTCTCAGCTGGGTGATTAGCATATTACACCAAGCACTGTGCACTCATTATTAGTCAGTCCGTATCTCAACTACTGGTCACATGACCACCTTATCAGCTGGGTGATTAGCATATTACACCAAGCACTGTGCACTCATTATTAGTCAGTCCGTATCTCAACTACTGGTCACATGACCACCTTATCAGCTGGGTGATTAGCATATTACACCAAGCACTGTGCACTCATTATTAGTCAGTCCGTATCTCAACTACTGGTCACATGACCACCTTATCAGCTGGGTGATTAGCATATTACACCAAGCACTGTGCACTCATTATTAGTCAGTCCGTATCTCAACTACTGGTCACATGACCACCTGATCAGCTGGGTGATTAGCATATTACACCAAGCACTGTGCACTCATTATTAGTCAGTCCGTATCTCAACTACTGGTCACATGACCACCTGATCAGCTGGGTGATTAGCATATTACACCAAGCACTGTGCACTCATTATTAGTTAGTCCGTATCTCAACTACTGGTCACATGACCACCTTATCAGCTGGGTGATTAGCATATTACACCAAGCACTGTGCACTCATTATTAGTTAGTCCGTAACTCAACTACTGGTCACATGACCACCTGATCAGCTGGGTGATTAGCATATTACACCAAGCACTGTGCACTCATTATTAGTTAGTCCGTATCTCAACTACTGGTCACATGACCACCTTCTCAGCTGGGTGATTAGCATATTACACCAAGCACTGTGCACTCATTATTAGTCAGTCCGTATCTCAACTACTGGTCACATGACCACCTTCTCAGCTGGGTGATTAGCATATTACACCAAGCATTGTGCACTCATTATTAGTCAGTCCGTATCTCAACTACTGGTCACATGACCACCTGATCAGCTGGGTGATTAGAATATTACACCAAGCACTCAGTGTGCACTCACCTCTACAGGCGGAAGGAGAACCCGACCACTCCCCGTTTGCCTGACACGTGACGGTGACGAGTCCTTGTCTGTTGGCGTAGTAATCCGCACAGCGTAGGTGCACCGTGTCGCCGAAGTGGTGCACCGTCAGGATATCGTGGTAGAGATGGCGCACCTTCCCGTCATGCCGCGCGTCGTCCCCAAACGCGGGCGGTGGGCACGTTATTTCTGGTAAGAATATCATCCTATTTTGATGGTTGATTGGTTGTTGGAGTTTTACATCCTGGTAACATCTAAAGTCATATCAGGATGGGTACTGACTTGTGACAGTGCACACTCATGGCGACTCTATAGAGCTGTCCCACTGGGAGATCAGGCCACCAACACCATGACCTGATATCCCACTCAGTCACATTATCCTGATACTGAGCTAACCAGTTATTCATAATAATGCCAAGCGCCAGTCTAGGAAGTGACAAGACAGTATCAATTTAGTAATTCATTGGGAGCCTGCGCTCTACCGATTCAGCTACTGTGTCCAGTCCAATCAATATAACTAACAATATCTATTTATAAACTGTCAAAGTTATTAACCACTCACTCTTACAGGAGCCTAAGGCGCCTGCCCAGGAAGTGCCGTTACATGTGACCACGGCTGTTGACTGCTGGGAGGTAAGGTTGTAGCCGACGTCACACATGTACATCACGCGAACGTCACATGTCGTCATGGATACGTCCCAGCTTTGATGGCTGTTGTTGACGACTGGGGCTGCCCCGCATGTCCGGTCTGTAATTAAGAGACATTAAGACGGCGCAGGCGCAAATGTCCTCCGTGGAGCTGTGTGGAAATGAGGTCATCTTTGTGTGTGTCCGCATCTACTAAAGCCGTGTTTACACGGGCGATTTAAAACGTTTCATATGAAACGACTTGCCTAGATCGACTCACATTTCCCGTGTAAACGCGACGCTGTGGCGTTTTAGGGCTGAATCGCTTCATATGAAACGCCTCATCTATACCACCTAGCTAGGTGGTTTATTTGAAGCGATTCAGCTGGTTCCCGGGCGGCGATAGTATAAAATAGTAGTGCGTGCCGGCAACAGGGGGAGCAGTAACTAATCGCTGGTGCCCGGCAGTGTTAGGGCCCGATTAGGCCGAAATCTAGTGAATATGATCATATTTAACAGAATTACAGACTCAAATAATGAAATTTAATTAAATTAACCTTAAATTCCAAGCGATATTAACGTAGCAGCAACATCGGCGTCGAATCACCAAGTGTAAACAAAACAAACAGCAGTGCTAGCCGGCTACAGGCGCCTGCTGATTCCCGGCGTCGACACACTTTTCAACTCCGCCGTGTAAACATCTGTCTGAAACGCTTCATATAAATCGCCTTGTCTAGAACGTTTCACAATTCCCCGTGTAAACACGGCTTTAGACATGTTGAGTGTTGGTGTTTACATCATAGACCAGTAGACTTAAGCAGAGCCAATAGTAGGGATTATACCCCAGTCACACTACTGCTAGCAGCTTCTTGTGACCATTTTGCGACCATAAAAAAGGGTTGGTTGCCAATACATCACAAGTGTTCACAAAGTGGTACTCAGTGGTCACTGACCTCCGTGTGACTATTTTGGTTGCAAGGAGGTTGCAACTACTGCACTAAAACCCTACTTGCGACCAAAATGGTAGCCCGGAGGTTGGCAACCACTGCTTTGGTCGCAAGGAGGGCGTTGATGAATGTGTGTTCTTTGGTCCAAAGTGGTCGCAAAATGGTCACAAGCAGTCATAAGCTGTAGTGTGACTGGGGCTTTAGAAGCTGGGTTATGATTATGTTTCATGGTATTTATTTAGGCATATTATATATATAATTTCTTTATTTATTCACAAAGTTGGACGCATTGAATAGGCGCATCCAGCTACAAAATTACATCATGCTGAGATTCACTGATTTAGTATATTTGGCAATTTGTCAAAAACATGTTTTTTCTTTCTTGTTTTGGCTGTACTCCTAATACGAAACTAGTTTTGAAGCATTGGGCAGGCACACAAAATGACAAAAACACTGTAGTTGAAATTTAGTGGGTTGGACAGTATGAACATTGTGAAAATGATCAATTTATTTGAAGACCTGCTTTAAAATAAAAACAACCCCACATCACCCCCCCCCCCCCCACACCCACTACAGTTATGACAAGTTCTCAGAGCTAGCCCCCACCCCATGAAAAACATCCAACAATGCCCACCACCCTACCTTTAAAAAAAAAAGACGAAGACAACGCACACAGAAAACATCAATAAACTTATACTATTGATTGCTCACGCGTCTCACAGGTGGCACCACTGAAGCAGGTTCCGGTGCAGCTACAGGAAGTGGCGTTCAGCGGTGTTCCATGATGATAGCAGCGCAGGCTGGTCACCGGGCGGCAAACTGACAAACAAGTTTGTTTGTTGTTGTTTTACGTCCTAGCAACATCTAAGGTTATATCAGGACAGGTACCGACTTGTGACAGTGCACACTCATGGCGACATTATAGTGCTGCCCCACTGGGATACCAGGCCGCCAGCACCATGACCTGATATCCCACTCAGTCACATTATCCTGAATTGAGCCAACCAGTCCTTGCACTATCCTAATAATGCAGAGCGCCTGGCTAG
Source organism: Branchipolynoe longqiensis (assembly GCA_030323885.1). Lineage (NCBI taxonomy): Eukaryota > Metazoa > Annelida > Polychaeta > Phyllodocida > Polynoidae > Branchipolynoe > Branchipolynoe longqiensis. Next base: position 45,948,879 of record CM059201.1, on the reverse strand, counting down.
GAAGCAACAAGTATCAATTTTTAAGTCATTGGTTTGACTCGACTAGAGTTCGAACCCATGATCCCATGGTCTACCAACACAGGAGACGGATGCTCGAACTCATTTGGCTATCCCGTCTGGTTCTCTGACAAACAAAGTGGGTCATTTAAAGCTGCATAGTCCGATGAAGCATCAAATGTTCAAAACTAAAACACTCATCTAGATTTTATTCTACATATCTAACTTAGATACTGATGCACTTATTGAGCATTTGTTGCCACGTAGAAGGGCACATTGAATCAAGTTAATAGAACATGTTAACTACTATTAGTGCATAAACCTATGGTGTTAGAGTTTTGGTGTGCTTGCTAAGATTAATTTTGGTATGTTTGCACTTCAAATATCTCCAAAGTTAGCCACTTAACCTAAAAGTTTCTTCAAACTAATGTAAGGTAGATTATAACAATCAATTTGATATATTTATCTCAGAAAAATGACAGAAACTCAAAAACATCGGACCAGGCAACTTTAAAGTCGCCCACTATTCGCCAGGAAGTTTATGCTTATTTCTACACCAGGTGGTGCATGGCATGTTCCAGTAGTTTTCGGTTTTCCCACAGGTGGTCCATACTACCTCAGTGACCCAGTTTAGGTGTTATTTTATGGAGGTCGCTAGCCAAGTGACCCAGTTTAGACTTCTACTGTGGAACGCTATTTCTCAAGGCCCTCTGACCAGAATCTAGTCCTATTATTCTCAAAACACATATTTTGTATTAAATATACATATATATATGCATATATACATATATATATATATAATAGGCTATGATATAGGAGGATAATAAAAGAGACGAGACAAAGAGTCGTGGAATCCTACCTTTATTTCCGAGGCCCATTTGGCCGAGCAATAAAACAGCCCTACCTACAGAACAAATTCGGACCTCATGTGATTCTGACGCACTCTGGCTGGGCTATGGCTATACGTAGGTGGCACCAGCCGGGCGCAGTGGGTTCTGGCCCGCAGCAAATATCACAAAATAAATAAGACGTACATAATAAATAGCAAGCAATTAAATACAAGGTTCCATAAACCCACATAGGATAGAAGCTCCACCCCTTTATATTCATATAAATTATATATCACATAAAATAGGCTATGACATAGGAGGAAAATAAAAGAGACGAGACGAGGAGTGGTGGAAGCCTACCTTTATTCCCAAGGCCCATTTGGCCAAGCAATAAAATCGCCAAACCTCAGGCCCCAACCATTCCTCAGACAGTTCCTCCACAGTCGTCAGCCTTATGGCCACCCGTAGATCATTCAGAATCCTGGTTTGCAAAGGCGTTTTCAAATAAGAATAAACAGTCTCAGACGCCCAGTCCCACCATACTTTAATTTCTTCAATAGAAGCACTGGACATATCCAAATAGGTGCATCCCCCTCTCCTTAATGAGTGCGAGGTGAGATATTGGTCGCCCAACCCTGCTTGATTTGCGAATAACTTCAGCATACCCTGATAAGCCTTAAAACTCATTGGCCTAGACTCCTGCCCTCCCACAGGAATCCTAAAGGCCAAATCCCCAGATTCAGCCGCAGTTCCCTGAAATGGTGCAACATCCAATACACTGTGCACAGCGCTCTGTTAGGACAATATGCAACTGGCACCTCAAGTACCTGCTCCACAAACTGAATCGTTTTTAAGTGCCTGACCCTAATTAGCATCCCCCAGTCGAAAAAGGTAAAGTCCCACCTATGCAAAGTCGAGTCCGACTCCGTCACTTGTGACTTCCTCAATAAGGCTCTAAAAGAGCAGAGCATTGCTGCCCTCCATGCAACATGCCTCGTACTCAAAGTCAATAGTGCAAAGACCCTCAACAACATGGTCGGAAGCATTGGGGCGGCACATTATCCTCCCCACATCCACTGCTCTAATCCTAGCACTACTTCCCTCTACATCCAGCCTACTCAGGGCATCACACACAACATTAACAGTGGTATTTATATATGTTAATAAGAAAGTGAAATTCTTCTCTACCGCTAGCCAGAACAGCTTCCGGAGCATCGCCATGATTTCTACTCACCTAGACCTGCCGGAATTAAGAGCAGCCTGAACTACCACGCTGTCTGCTATAAATATAATCTCGGAACCTCCCAAGCTCGATGCCCAGTGGATGGCTCCCTCCATCAGAGCCCTCATCTCCTTCACATTTATAAGCTCAGTTCCCGCCCCTGCGGGGACTGATACGTGGTGATATCCCATGACACGACCCAACACCTCATCGTCCTCAGCCTTAAAAGATGCAATGAGACAATCACTCCCATGTGTAGCGCCCAGTCCCCAATTTGAAGAACCACTGTAGACGGATACCACTACTGCAATATCTTCTCTAAATCCGGCATTTAACCACACCTTATAAAAAGACTCCCAGAGAGTTCCTATCAGGTTGTAGACTTGTCTACTGAAAGTGCGTCCGCCCATAATAACCTTGGCGCAGTGAGCCAAGTGTCCCGCCAGTCTCTCTAGATCCTTATGAGTCACCTTCTTCCGACCTAGGAAATGCAACAAAATGTCACCTAACTTTTTTAATTCATCATCGGGGAGAGTCAGCTCGAGTGTCTCAGAGTTTACATCAATACCTAAAAATCTTATTTTCCTGGCAGGGGACACCAATTTTTTTAAACTGATAAAAAAAAAATCAGCGCAATATGTCAAGAACACGTTGCTGATAGACCCTAGCCTCTCTCTTGGTACCACCCAAGATGCAGAAATCATCCAAATAGTTAATCATTCTGCTGACCCCTTCCCTACCTGCACAAAGGATGATGAAATCTGATATCCTCGAAAAAATATAAGGACTGGAAGAAAGACCCATTCAGAGCCTCCCGTCCACCATATATGTTTCAGTTGTATCACCCTTGAAAACCCAGCGAAGCCCCTGGCATTTTCTGTGCTCGGGGTAGATATGGACCACGCAATATGCATCCTTATTGTCAATGCTGGCTACATAGTCCCCCCTCTCCAAACATTCCACTACGTGAAGGCCATTATATTTTAATTTAGGAGCTACTCCAGTTGTGTAGTTGTTCACCCTCCCGCCCTTAGGCTTACTACAATCAATTACGCTCCTCCCACTGCAGTCTTTTGATACGACAAAGATCCCATGTACGCAAGTTGGTGGACTCTCCACCCTCATGAGGACCCCGCTCTCCAACTCCGCTGCAAGCCTGGTTTCTATTATGCCCCTCTCCCATTTAGATTTCTTCCTAACTGGCTGACCTACATACATTACATCACAGTTCACATCAATGACATGAAAACCAAACACAATGCCCTGCAATAGAAACAATGCATCCATGTCAGTCTCGCCCCTACAACATGCTTCTGTAAGAAAATGACATGGTTTAAGTTGACATGGCATAGGACATAGTTCATAGACACACCCACAGGTGCCCGTCGCACTGTCATCATTCTCTCTCACTGAGACACACCAGTGTCGTCATAATGCACCCACAGCAGGTTCTCCCAGCCATCTCGCACTATCGCGGCGCATACCTCGGTCAGCTGTTCGTATAGTCCCGTTTGCTCCATAACGGCAGCATGCTCCACATGCATGTCCCTCCGCTGCGGGACCTCCTCTAGTAGTCTCCGGTGGATGTCATCCTCCAATTGCAGATCCTCGTCTCGTGAACCAGGGCTGCTCCTCCCAGCGCCTTCCTCCATTGATGTACACATACTCCCATCCCTGCCCATATTCGATGATATGTGTGGCTGTGTATCCGTCCCAACACACTCCCTCCCCATCTATGCTCCAGTCATTGGGCAAACTATTCAATATTGACTGACTGGTGCCCTGTCCTATATTGGTGCGCCACTAGTTTCTCTCGCATACATTGAATGTTCATACATACCCTGGCCCCCTCCAACATTGACTGACGCGTCACCCCATCCCATGTTGGCCGGTTAATTAACTCTTGCCATACCATGGGCCATTCACACCTACTACCAGTCTCGCCCTTCCACTGGGTCAAGGGCCAATTGTCCGTACCGCGTGACTGCTGTACTGTTACCTCACACCTGTAACTGTCCGTAACATGACCTGCATTTGTACTACCACAATGCGTTCGGTGCCGCTGGCGACCAGTCAATCCTTACAAGTCACCCTCTTATGCCCTTTCCCTCCACATTTAGAACACTTGTGTTCGTACCTGCACTTCTCCTGGCGGCTGCAACCCTGTTCACTATTCCAAGCATAGCTGTTTGTTTGTTTGTTGTTGTTTTACATCCTAGCAACATCTAAGGTCATATCAGGACCAAGCATAGCACGCCATGTTTGGTTTTCCACCTCTGTTGCCCTGCTTTGTGTCACTGAAACTTGTAGAGGAGGAATGTTCTTTCTTTATATTGTCTGGGCCATAATGAAGCACACTCTTCCCAGTGTGAGTACTGGAGAAAGCCTCGAAACCATGCTTAGCTACTAGCACAGGTCATAATCTGCGTGGGCACTGTCTTGGTAGTCACTATAGCGAGCCCGGTGTGATAGAAAGTACACATGCTCCCACATTGCACTGTGGTCTTGCATAGACATTTCGGGGATTTCCAATACCCAAGCCGCCGTAGCGCAAACAATTTTCAGACAGTTTAACTTCTTCACATCCTTCTTGTCAACACTGTCCGTGGAAGAAATGCTAGATGAACGGCGTTGTCTTCTTCGGTCCCATGACCTCTTTCATGAGCGTCCGTATGTAGAATACCCTGACTCAGTTGTACTGGTCAACACCAGTTGGTCCAGGTCCGCCATCTTGCAATGGGCACCGGTGTCCATTTCGTCCTTGCCACCTTGTGACTCATTCTCCCTCAGGTTGGTGAATCCTCCCTTTTTCTTTCTCGTCACCAACAGCCGATCACGTTCCTCCTTTAATTCTACTAGTTTGTCTTCCAGTGTTAGCTCCTCTAGCTCCCTTCTACCGGCTTCCCGCTGCTCTGCCAATGATAGCTTAGAGAATGCCGGTTGCAAGTCTGTCGCCTCTGCCACTGATTTAGACAATTTAGCAGTCGCACTACGTGTCGTTCTACCTGTCGATTCCTGTTTTTTTCTCTCCTTATACTACAGTAATCCGATTGCACTCCCTCGTGACTGGCTCCGCACAAACCACAGAAATCAATTGGCATATTAGTCAACACAATCAGTCAACACAATACGTAACAAGTAAGAAAAGATTCGGAGCTCATGTGATCCTGACGCGCTCTTGTTGGGCTATGGTTAAATGGAGGTGGCTCCAGCAGAGCGCAGCGGGTTCCGGCCCGCAGCAAATATCACAAAATAAATAAGATGTACATAATAAATAGCAAGCAATTAAATACAAGGTTCCATAAAACCACATAGGATAGAAGCTCCGCCCCTTTATATTCTTATAATAAATTATATATCACATATATAATGCCGAATGCTATATATATTATTTCCAGTCAAATATTATCTCATACATTGGTGTGAATACTTCACTTCCAGGATACTAACGTGAGTGTCCATCCAACACCTAGCCATACTAGGGTGGCCTAGCTATGCTAGGGTAGAGTGCACACTGCTCCACATTCATGAAATGGTAGTTTATCTAATGTGAAGATGGGGGATATTTGCTAGCACAACTTCAAACTCACTTTGAATAGATTGAATAAAACACCTAATTTGAATAATGAAACTAACAAACAAAATATCCTCAACAACACACAAAACAACGATTTGAAATACAGTCTACTCTGTCTATAACGGACACCCATGGGACTGGAGCAAGATGCTGTTAATGTGTTTTAGAGAGAGATCCGTTATAGGCAGAGACTGACTGACGGAATGGGTTGAAACCAATGTTTTTCTTTATACTTGACTGACTAGGATGGTCCTTACAAAGTCATTTGTACAATTTGTCATTTGTACAATTAGTCTTTGTTGTTGTTGTACATTAGTTGTTTAAGCAGGGGAAATTTCAGTCGCAGACAACTGGTCTTCCTCAATCCACTGCTCCTTGCCATATCCTAGTAATGCCGAGTGCCTGGGAAGGAAGCGACAAGTATCAATTTTTTAGTCATTGGTTTGACTCGACCAGGATTCGAACCCACGATCCCACGCTCTACCAACACAGGAATCGGACGCTCTAACTCATTCAGCCATCCCGTCTACTATTCATCACTTCTACAATTTGTCATTTTACAATTTGTCATTTCTACAATTGGTCACGTGTACAATTAGTCATTTCTACTATATTATAACTATATGGCATGTCGTTATTGACAGAGAATATTGACCAAATAGGTGGAAAAAACAGCTCATTGTCTGCATAAGACAGTTGTCCGTTAGACACTGTCAGATGCGATGCTATTAAATTAAAGGGGTGCCATGATGGGACCAGCACTTTTTGCCGTTATTGACAGAGATTCGTTATTGACAGAGGCCGTTATTGTGGTCTAATGGTTAGCACACTGGCCCTGATTGCAAAGAGATATGGGTTCGAGTCCCGCTCTAGGCGCAATATTTCCCATTTTCATCACCCCCATGACAATATTAAGTACCTTCATATTAATACATATATTTCAGTGTTCTGCAATGTTTTTATTTATATAGTTATTATTCAAAATGAGTGTTCAGTGCAGTCTATTCGAAGTGCGTTTGAAGTTTTTGGTCTGTAGGGAAGGATAGAGCTGGGAGCGACCGACAAAATACTTCCGGCATGGAAATGCGCCAGGTCGCAGCTTCAGTCCATCCCCAAGGACCAGCGGACGCTGATTCGGAAGACACACATTTTTTTTGGGGGGGGGGTCCTTTAGTTGTTTAAGCAGGGGAAATTTCAGTCATAGACATTCCTCATTCTACTGCTGGTCGATAGAAAGCCTGAACCTACACTTTTACCGACCCAAGGAATTTTTAACCTCCCACACCACATAGACATGGTATGAGAGCAACCGGCCATTGATGACGCTGTAAGTTATACACAGCGGTGGAAATCCAAATTGGCAGAGCTGGGAGCACGGAGAATCAAACCGCCGACCCTCAGATTAGGAGTCTGACCTAGAAAAAAGTCAGACACTCTAACCACTCCGCCACAGAGAACCCCACATTAACATAGCACAATGGACTTGTACCGTAAGCAACCAGGGCACACAGGACGACGCGCATGGTTGGGACTTAGGTCTTCCAAGATGTCAGTTTGGCGTAAAGTTGTAACTGTCTGTAAACTTCTAATCCGTATTAACGTATAGGTAGGCAGACTTCATGCTACTACCAAGCTTCCTGCCACAGACGTAAACCAGAATTCAGGTTAGTCAACAAGCAATACACGCTTGTCACTGATTGCCAGTTCAGTTGGTTGTTTGTTGGAGCTTTACGTCCTGGCAACATCTAAGGTCACATCAGGACGGTCCAGTTCAGTTGGTGACACTGATATCATTTGAGTACATTTCAAGTAAGATTCCTTTTTTATTTTTTTTTCAACAAGGAAAAACAACGTAAAGTTCCTAATCTCCCGTCGACCACGCTGACCAATTGCATGTATTGTCCAGATACATTTCCTTGTTGGTATTCCGAGGTCCATTAATTAAACTTCCTCTTTTAGCGACGCCCAATAATTAAGTGTGTTTTTGTCCTCATACATAGGCCTGCTTATATGACGTCATATCCCAATGGTCTCATAAGGTACTCCTGTCACACCGGAAGCTGCACATGGTTACAGGTTGAGTATCTTGGCAACGCCCCCTCTGGCAGTCCTCCGTGTCCCCATGCCTTCTTTGACAATGGCAGACAGAATCTGCACTGTCAAGGCCTTGTCCGTGTGGGCGCTGACACTGTGACAGTAGTGCTGACAGCTGTCGACAGACGCAGCCTTATATATGAGCTTGTTCCTGGTCGGGCGGGGTTTGGTTCTGGAGGGATCTGCACAAAACAAGCAGACATGGTCGTCTGCACAGTGTCTGCACGAAACTCACCTTGGTGACCAGTCTCCCGGAAACTAGTCTTCGAATTCACCAACAAATATTCAATCAATCTTTTAATTAAAGTTGCATAGTCCGATGGTTTTGAGTTTCAGAAATTTTCTGAAATATATACATTAGGTTGATCGTTACTATGTATCTTACTTTAGCTTGAAGTAAGTTTTATTTTAAGTGGCTAACTTTTGAGATATTTGAAGTGAAACCATGAAAAGTTAATTTTGGCAAGCTTGTCAAAACTCTGAACCCATAGGCTTCTGCAGTAACAGGTTCTATTCAATTTCCTCAGCGTTCCCTGTTGTGCTGACAAATGCTTAATAAGTGCACCAGTATCTAAGTTAGATATGTAGAATCAAATTTAGATAATTGTTTTGGTTTTGAAAATTTGATATTTTCATCGGACTATGCAGCTTTAATCAAAAAAACTTTCTTTTTAAATACAACACAACATAATTTTCTTAAGCCCAAGAAGTAATCAACATATAACTTTTCTTTTATATTGCGCAGAAGAACAAATATAACTAAAATAGAAATAACATTCCACAAATACAACCTATATGGATATTCAAAGAGCGAAAATCACCTCGACCTTTTCATGTCCATCATTCCGGCGCATTTCGCCAAATCGCGACACTGGTCCCCAGTTAACTACAGAAGGTGCCGAAGCTAAGTAGCATGGAGAAAGATAACCCTCGGTATTCTTTTCGGGGAGCCGTGGGCGCCGGTGTAAAGATTTCAAATTCCCCCCATATTCAAGTTCCCCCCTGGGAACTTGAAAACGTTTTCAAATTCCTCCCAGGGGAATTTGAAAACGTTTTCAAGTTCCCTCCCTCGTTTTAACTTTCCCTCCCCCCGGGGATTATAATCCACACCATCTTAAATATAATAAAAAATGAACTACGGACTGACATACACACACAGACATACAAAATTCTCTTATTTTGTGAAATTTCGTGAAATATTAGATTTTTCATGAACTTTAATTTTTTTTGTTAAATTCGTTATTTTTCTGGAAATTGTCTGGAAACTTTTTATTTTCCATGAAATTTTCGATTTGTTTAACTTTACAATTTGTTGTGCTTTTTTGAATAATTAAAAAAATATAGAATTTTTGTGTGAAATTCTTTATTTTCGTGAAATATACATTTTGTGTGTGATATTTTTGCGTGAAATCGTTCGATTAACAAAAAATCTTTTTGGGGAAATTTTGGTGACTACTATTACTATTTTTCATAAATTTCCGATCGTTTTAAAACTTTTACATTTTTGTGGAATTTTCTTTATTTTTAAACAATTTTAAATTCCCGGAGGGGGGAATTTGAAAATAGGGGGAGGAATCTGAAAACTGTTTTTAATTTCCCCCGGGAATCTGAAAAGTTTTTAATTTCCACAGAGGGAAGTTAAGAACGTTTTCAGATTCCCGGGGGGGAACTTGGGAAGGGGGGAAGTTGAAATTGTATTCCTGTAGGGGGGGATTTGAAAATAGGGGGAGGAATCTGAAAACTGTTTTTAATTCCCCCCCCCCCCCCCGGAATCTGAAAACGTTTTTAATTTCCCTGGAGGGAAGTTAAGAACGTTTTCAGATTTCGGGGGGGGGGGGGGGACTTAGGAAGGGGGAAGTTGAAATTGTATTCCTGGAGGGGGGAATTTGAAAATAGGGGGAGGAATCTGAAGACTGTTTTTAAGTTCCCCCCCAGGAATCTGAAAACGTTTTTAAGTTCCCCGGAGGGAAGTTGAAAACGTTTTCAGATTCCCGGGGGGAACTTGAGAAGGGGGGAAGTTGAAATCGTTACACCGGTGTGGCATGCTCAGCCATGACCCGTGCTCAGCCGTGTCATTTGACTCAAACTCAAGGCATTGTCAATGGTCGTGAGTAATCTTCATACAGAAAATACAGAACAAGTGAAATATCTCTAAAACCACACCACCTATTAACAAATCGCTTGGTACACATATAGAAAACATCTTCACCAAAAAGATTCTATTAAATTTATAAGGTTAGGGTTCTTGATTTCTATTAATTTTGATTAAAACTAATGTTTTGCACTGCGCGTACTGTCAAACTCAAGGCATTGTCAATGGTGGTGAGCAATCTTCATACAGAAAATCCAGGAAAAGTGAAATATCTCTAAAACCACACCACCTAGAAATAAATCGCTTGGTACACATATAGAAAACATCTTTACCAAAAACACTATATTAAATTTATAAGGTTAGTGACTCACGACCATTGACAATGCCTTGAGTTTGAGTCTAATGACATGGCTGAGCACGGGTCACGGCTGAGCACGCCACACCGGGTGGGCGCAACAGTCGATGCTTCATTTGTGTTTTAGCGCCAATTAAAACGGAAATTAGGAGGATTGTCGAGAAATTGAGTGGTCTGATTAACTGTACATGTGTATCTATTTATCTACATATTTATTCATTTATATATTGATTTCTTTGGACATAAGCAGAGTTTGATTTTAATACAACACGTGACGTCCTGGCTGACAAACCAAGAAGAGGATGTTGTTTTGTATAAAATTTACGAAGTAGATCTAATATTTAATAATGGAATTGATCATTTTCATAACATTCAAACTGGCCAAATTGACAAACATACTAAATCTCTGTGGATGGGGAAGGTAGTGAAAATAAATGGAAAGAACTGTAAACAGTGTACAATAAACTTAAAACATCACCAACAAACTACTCTAACAGAACAGTTTTGTGTGTGTGTGTGTGTGTGGAGCGGGGCGTAGGCTGGATCAATGGAGCAGACATGCATCTGGTCACGTGGTTTTAGTCATCAGTCACGTGACTCAGGAGGAAGGAAGCTGCATTCACCACATACACAGAACCGACGTCTGGGCAACCTCAGAGGGCGTGAAGCATGCTACTGAAAACAGTTTAGTATGATATTGGCACAGGTATATTGTTTAGAGTAATGTAGTTGTTGTATAGTAGGAGGGACCATTCTCATGTCGACAACTAGTTGTTAAACCAACGATTCAATGTCTAGTTTGCATCAATCATGTCGTGGATAGGTAACTAATCTGCTAAAAAATCTAGCTTATTTGGGGGCTGAACCCGAAACAAATTGCAACAGAAATGATTGAACTGGCATTCATTTATATCAAAAATGTAATAATGGGAAAAATCGAGAAATTGGTCAAATATGGTAAACCTACTCCCAAATAGTTGTGCCCTGGTGGCCCAGTGGTGAGCTCCTCGTATGTCACTCCCAAGGTTGAGAGTTCGAATGCCACTTGGTCACTTTTGATCGATATGCTTTTCGGGAATGCTAGTAATCCTTCAGAAAAGACTTCTTATGTGACGTCATGGGAGTCACAGGCATTAAATATCTTATTATTTGCAGCCATGCCTTAACTGCACTTCTTGTAACAGAAACCCTACTATCAAAGACATGTGGTTTGGTGGTTCATTAGTAGGATCCTCGCTTGTCATGCCTAAGGTTGAGGGTTCGAATAGCACTGGACATTTCGTTTTCCAGGCATGCTAATTCTCAGAGAATACCTCTAATATCATGAAGGGGCTAATGTTTTTTAAAGCGTTATTTTTTTGCAAGTTAGGAAATGAACTAAAGTAATCTACCCATGGGATCGTGGGTTCGAACCCTGGTCGAGCCAAACCAATTACTTAAAAAATCGATACTTGTCGCTTCCTAGCCAGGCGCTTGGCATTATTAGGATAGGGCAAGGACTGGTTGACTCAGTGTCAGGATAATATGACTGAGTGGGATATCAGATCATAGTGCTGGTGGCCTGGTCTCCCAATGTACTTTTTATCCAACCATGATGGCCGACGAGGTACTGGTCACGTGGTGTTAATCGTTTGACGCAAATCCTCAATAGAAAACAACAACAAGCGAAACAAAAGCACAGTCAAATACTGCCCTCTGGTGGTTCAATATAATACCAGTCAGGTTCCAGGATGTTGGTACTAATGGTTCAAATTGCTCCCCATTCACCGCTAACTTGAGTACAGCCGAATGTTGTTGGAATGTTCAAACACAGAAAGCTAGTGTTAGCTGGACTCTAAGATTAAATTTCATATAGTTATCTAAAAAAAAATGGGAGAAACTCAAAAACCATCAGTCTATAGAATTTTGAGCAGCTGGTCCCGACGGTGGCGCATCTAGTGTGGGAAATGAATAGAATATGTAAAGCAGCTGGCCACAAGCGTGGCGCCATCTAGTGTGTAGTGAACACCAGAACACCATAGAGTAGACTCACATGGAGTTGAGGATCCGTCTTAGTATAACAGTTTGTACGTTGTTGTTTTACGTCATAGCAACATCTAAGGTCATATCAGGACGGTCTTAGTATAACAATAGAAACAGATAGAGTCTATATTAATTTCTTCACTCATCTTACGAATCCCGGGAACCAGTTGCCCCTATATGGCTTCAGCATTGCTGAAAACAAGGCTGTCCTACTTTAAGAAAACAATTAAAACTTTCAAATAACATTCCAGAGGGGGCCTTGCTGACTGAGCTCCAGCAAATATTCAAGTGTATGCATTTGGATAGCGGGTGTTTGGCCCATTATTATGGGCGTTTCGCTTCCTAAAAAAACTTTTCAATGATATTGCTAGACGTTATATAGATATGCACCAAAAAGGTATAATTCTTTACTACTCCAAAACCTGTGGAAGACGCTAGGTTGTCTGCTTCTAACTTCTAAGGGCATTTTTTTGCTGCAGTTACTGTTATTTTCCCTACTATGAACAAAGAAACGGGATGGCCGAATGAGTTAGAGCGTCCCTCTCCGGTGTTGGTAGATCGTGGGGTCGTGGGTTCGAACCCTGGTCGAGTCAAACCAATGACTTAAAAATTGATACTTGTTGCTTCCTAGTCTGGCGCTCGGCATTATTAGGATAGGGCAAGGACTGGTTGGCTGAGTGTCAGGATAATGTGACTGAGTGGGATGTCAGGTCATGGTGCTGGCGGCCTGGTCTTCCAGTGTGACCTTAGATGTTGCTAGGACGTAAAACAACAACAATCAAACAATAAACCTACCATGAACATCATCTAAAAGATAAGAAGAAAAAGAAGAGAAAAAAAGGGGGGAAAAGGTGGAATTAGTTGTTGAAATTGCTACTTATGACATAAGGCCTGCAGGTGAGGCCAAGACTATGAATTTGTGGGTTTTAAGCCTGGCTCACATGTCTTAAATCCATACTTCTCTTCTATCTGGATAATAAATTTGAGTCCAATAATTTTCATCAATATATGAATTATGTGATCGTTCAAATTTTAGTTAATATATATATAATATATAATTAAAATATAAACATAAAATAAAATAATCAAATGTAAAAGAAAAATGTTTCAGAAACTTCCTGTACTGCTGCTTAGGTGGTGCTTTCGTCTGCTGAGAGCAAACCAAGTGGGGGGGTGGGTCGCACCCCCTATGCACGGTTACCCCTGCCTTAGCAAGGTTCAGCTCTGAAGAGAGAATTTAAAAACCATTGAATAATATTCCAGTGGGTGCCTAGGTATTCAGGTATAGCAATACCGCAGGGAATTTGACGCCCCTGCCTTGCAGAGTTGTAAACCATTGCCTTGTGGTACAGGTTCTTGACAGAACCGAAGGCTAAGGGAGCAAACCCTAAACAGAAAACCATGTCACTGTGGCAGCATTAAGGGCGGTTGATGTATGGAACTCCCAAAATCTCCCGACCAGCCACTGCAGGGACAAATAGTTTTGCGCCTGTCTTGACATGTTCTTGCCGGTGTGAAACCTCTATTTGCTCCCCGAGAGAGTGCCGCTGGTAACTTGCAAAAGCCAGCAGCACTTCAACACTTTTGCAGGCAGCTTTCATGAAATGACATTAAGACCGACTCATGGACGCCAGCTTAAGCTTAAGCGGCCCCCTAAACCCCCTGCCGAAATTAGGAGTACACATCGTTAAAGGTCTAGCTATGCCCCTGGTAAGTCTAGCATTACTGCATATTTGTGTAAATGGTGTTGTACACAAAGAAGGCGGGGCAGCATCTGGATTCAATACTATCAAATTGATACCATTCATTACATGTTCACGATTAATATTAGTTTCCCAAAGGAGACACTGCAGAAAATTGCTAATACCTTAATGGTTAGAAGGATAACGGAGTAGTTTGCATCACTCAAACATATTTTAAAAGTAGGAAGATAAAGATGAATTTCCAAATATGACAATATGAGCATCTAAACCACAGACTATGTACATATATATTAACAGTGTATTAACATAGGAGGACTTTCTTTTGCGATACTTTAGCATGCGTTTTGGAGTTAGTGTGCGGTTTTCCCACAGTATCCGTAGTCTATACTGTGAAATGACCTAATCTTTTTACTGAGAACTCAGCTGGTCTTGTTAGGGTTAGATACGTTATTTCGTTTGATCATCCTGCAATATAAAGTTCTTTTAGTGGAGGTAGACCACATGCTAAAATGTAAATGGCCAGGTAGACAACACGCTAAGTGGTACCCTTTTTCTTCTTCTTCTTCTTCTTCTTCTTCTTCTTCTTCAGAATGACAGTTTATTTAAAGTTGCATTGTCCAATGGTTTTGAATTTCTGAATCTTTCTGAGATAAATATATTAGATCAATCACTAGTATCTACTTTACATTAGTTCTAAGTTACTTTTATTTTAAATGGTAAACTTTTGAGATATTTTGAGTGCAAACATGGAAAATTAGTTTTGGCAAGCTTGTATGCAGCTTTAATTGAGAAGAGTGATTAAATTGGTACCGTCACATGGGTACAACAGCCTCTCGTCTAACACCGTGGTAACCAACATCCGGGAACTGGAATTCGCCGCTGAAAGAACTGACAACTGATAAGATGAATTTGGTTTAAAAGAAAAAAATTGTTTATTGTCATACAATTTTGTCGATGAATGCAAGACGAGAAACAGACTGAAGAACATAAATCAAGAACCGCTCATTATAGCTTAACCTGAGCAACTAGACATCAAACAGTCAGGAACCAAAGATGAGAACTTTTCTACCAGTGCACGCATAACAAATGGTGAATGTTGTCTTATATGAGTTATGTAGAGTGTAGATAAAAGATTCACCCTGTACTTGCAGTACAGGAGTGAAAACCAACCCATTAGAAAAACTGGTGAAGGATTTCGACATGCTGGGGAAATGAGCTGAGTTAGTAAATTCTTAATTTAAGAAGCAAAATATATTCTTCACATAGATCTTCATATTTACCCGCTACTTCTGATTTGAAAAATATAATAAAACATGTAGTTCAATGAACTTTGAAAATAAAACCGACGGCATTTCATCACCGCCATTTTGTCTTTTTGCTTTCTCTCCCATTTCACCAACTCTGTGCCGATATTGGTAGCCATTTGATACTGGAGCCAGAGTTTCTACTTCCTGTTCCATACTAAAGCAGTTTTCACCAGCTTTTATATAGGGTTTGTGTTCACCCCTGTACTGGAAGTACCTGATGAATCTTGTATCCATGTAGAGTGATGTTATTAGTAGCATAGCGCACAATGTAAATATGATTCAACGGTTGCCGTCTGCTGTCACTATATATCAACATCACTAAATGTTGATGTGAGTGCAATAAGCGAGTTCAGCATTGTCCGCGTGCATGTGCAAGGCCGACTTCCGGGCGTCTCTGTCGAGATAAACAAAGCCACGTTTTGCATTGTGCCAATGGCTGTGAGCAATCTTCTTACAGAAAAAGTGAAATATCTCTAAAACCCACACCACCTAGACACAAATCGCTTGGTACACATATAGAAAACATGTTTCCAAGAAGATTATATTAAATTGATGCGGTTAGGGTTTGGATTTCTATAATTTTGAATAAAACTAACATTTCACACTGCCTGTACAGCAAACTCAATGGTCTTGAGCAATCTCTTACAGAAAAAGTCAAAATCTCTAAAAACCATACGACCTAGAAACAAATCGCTTGGTACACATATAAAAAACATGTTTACCAAGAAGATTATATTAAATTGATAAGGTATGGGTTCTGGATTTCTATTAATTTTGAATAAAACGAACGTTTCGCACTGCGCGGACAGGTGTCACAGGCAAACTCAATGGCCGTGAGCAATCTTCTTCCAGAAAAAGTTAAATATCTCTAAAACCACACTACCTAGAGACAAATCGCTTAGTACACATATAGAAAACATGTTTACCAAGAGATTTATTAATTGATATGGTTAGGGTTCTGGATTTCGATTAATTTGGAATAAAACTAATGTTTTGCACTGCGCGTAGACATCACTGTCATGCACGTGGGTTTGTTTATCCCGATGACTTCCCATCAATCACCACGCGCCCGAGATGCTGAACTCGCTTATACCTTAATAGGTCAGGGTTTTTTGTGTGTAATTCTCCCCCCCCCCCCATACTAAAAGTTGCGTGTAATAATCGGTTGACAGTAAAGCTCTGCTGTCAACATATTGACAGGTGACTGGCGTTCAGTAGCAGCAGACGATCAGTTAGTTGTGTGTCAGAGAAACCAGACACGAGTGGAAAACCATCCCCGTAGTGCAGGAATGGCGTAGTATAAAGAACCGACTTGGGTTGAATAAGTCACTGTAATGTGTTCCATGATTCCAGTGTAGAAAATCTTAAATAGTTTGGGATTGTTATATTCTCAAATGGATTCCCATATAATTGTAATAAAATATCAGCTGTAAGATTGACGGTGCGCAGCGGCATCTATGTATGGTAAACACAGTAACCATGATTGGTCCTGTACCGAGCCAGATGAAGGTTCTGGCAACTCAGGCGGTCGTGCTAGGGGGCGCCACCTGCTGGATGTGCCACATTAAAAGGATTATACTTGTAAGGGTGCTGAAGTTCAGCCTGCCCAGGGCGACAGCAAACGCAGGGCTGGTTTTGGCCATAGAGTAATTAAAGTTGCGTAGTCCGATGGTTTTGAGTTTCTGTCATTTTCCGAGATAACTATATTAGGTTGATCATTATAATCTACCTTACTTTGTTTGAAGTCACTATAATTTAAAATGGCTAACTTTTGAGATATTTAAAGTGCAAACATGCCAAATTAATTTGGGCAAGCATGCCAAAACTCTGACACCATAGGCTTCTGCAGGAACAGATTCTATTAAATTGCCCCAGCATTCCCTTCTGTCTGGCAACAAGTGCAGCAGTATTTAATTTAGATATGTAGAATCAGATGTAGATAATTATTTAGGTTTTGAAAAATTGATGTTTTTATCGGACTATGTAACTTTAAAAAACCTTGCTGCTAACCCCCATGACGCGACTGGATAGAAAACCTCATGATGGAGATAGGTCACTGACAAAAAGCACTGACCGCTCACACTGAGATAACAGGAGTTACAAACAAGGGAGAACAATAAGAAGGCAACCCAAAACAACCAACAGGTAAAACTACGCTAATTTAGAACTGCATAGTCTAATGTCAGCATCAAATTTTGAAAACCAAAACACTAATCTAGATTTGATTATACATATATAACTTAGATACTGGTGAATTTATTAAGCACTTGATGCTGCATAGAAATGGATACTATGTCATTATAATATAACCTGTTACTTCTGAAGCCTATGATGCCAGAGTTTTGACATGCACACCAAAATTACTTTGGCATATTTGCACGTCAAATATCTCCAAAGTTAGCCATTTGAAATCAAAGTTGCTCCATACATAAAGTAAGGTAGGTTATAACAGTCAACCTAATATAGTTCAATTAATAAAATGACAGAAACTCAAAACCATTTATATATATAGAGTACCACTCTGACTCAAGATGAAGGAGGAAATGGGGAGTGAAAAGTTTCAGTAATGGCAGTGCCAAAAGTGGCAGTTGATGGAACTACAAAGCCGATGCACCTTCGTAATGCAAACCACATCTTTGTATTCACATAATGCAATACACATTGCATACTACAACGACAGTGCTACCAACAGTGGTGACTGGTGGAACTGTAAACCCAATACACAATACAAAATGAGATTGCATGTTCATATGCACATAATGCATTTACATCACATAATCTAATGGTGGTAGTGCCAATAGTGGCAGTTGGTGGAACTAGAAACCCAATATTCACATAATGTAGATGCATCACATAATACAATGAAAGTGGCGCCAAAGTGGTGGTTGGTGGAACTAGAAATCCAATATATATTACAAAATGAGATTGTGCTTATATTCATATAATACAATACCCATCCCATAATACCGGTACACGTTGTGTGTGCACGACACAGTACATATATCCACTACATATATCCACTATTGCAGTTGAAAATGGGATGGTACTTATAAAATGCAGTATTTACTACCATGGAAAGGCAAACAATACAAAAACAGCAATTAGGTCATCAAGTTGCTCAATACATGGTTTCGCCGGAAAAGGTTGCTTACTACATCCATGCAGTTAATCAAATCTACATGAGATAATATATATCTATAGGTCATTAGTCGTGCCGATCAGTTGATATATATACATATGTATATATATACTATATATAGATATCTGTATATACATATGTTGATATATGCTTAGATATATATACATATGTATATGGGTCATTCTTTAAAACTGGGAACCACATATTTGGTTTCCACATTACGATGCTGATAATTTGTTCTTTCTTTTATTGATTGCAAGTCAAATAATTATTGTATCCTCTGTGTCTTAAGTAGGTTAGCAATAGTACATTTACTGAAGCTATCCCAAGAAAGAAATCTAAAGTTGACTGATATGATTTTGTGCTAATGTGAAAAAAGTGAAAATTTACACATTTACACTATGGATGTAGCCAAACTTTTTTTCAACTTATTTTCAACCTATTTCTTGTAAGTCACAACCTTGTCTGCTTAAGAGTAATCAATAAAATCTTGCTTGACTATGTTGATTATGTTAAAATGGGGTTCTGGAAGTGTCTTTAACACGAGTGATATTAATGTATTGCTCAACTTGTATAATATCTAATTCAAAATATGAAATTATTTTTTTTCAACTCTGACATATGCACAACATGCAAACCTTCATAGGACATTGGCTTAGGCTATTAATTCGAAGGTTTTCACTTTTGGTTTCCATGTCACACTTTCATACCCAGTTTTACATATATATATAATATATACATATGTATATATAATCTGATTAGATACTATACACAGTAAAGACATATTGAAAAGTAAGACAGCGATGTAAATACACGACACCAAAACCTGCATGCAAAAAATAGCACCTTAATGGTCGGCAGCCAAGTCTTAATCAATCACCACATCTGTAACCACCGGTTTTATTGTCTTCAAATAATAAAAATGAACCATACAATGAGTAGACTTGTATACAATGTTCGTTAATCCCAGACTGTGGAATCAATGTTGATACATACTGTTGATGCATGCTGAACTCCAACTTTGTCTAAATATATACTCGCCAAATAAAAAGAACAGGTTAAATTTGTCCACGTACAGATATGGGACAGTCTAGTGCCCGACGAACAAGTGACATTATTGAAAGGGCAAGGATAGCAATTAGCCATCTATTATTGCTCTTTTTACTTACAGATAACAAACCGGCGACAGGCGGACAGCACACGGTCATAAATACGCTTCTGCCTTATCAGATAACGAGATATGCAGACGCAGCGCTGTGCAGTAATTAAGTGGCCGCCTTTATTCAAAATGGCATCTACAGATGGCGGTACAGGGGATACGACTTATGCCTAGTACACACCTACCGTTTGTGCGCACCCACCTACCGTATACGATCTAAAACTGCCCGTTTCGCACACAAAAATCGCTAGGTGTGCGCTCCCCGTGCACACCTAGCGATTGCGATTCGCGACTAAAAACTCAGTTTTAGGGCTAAAACGGGCCGATTACGATTGCGATTCGCGATTCAAAAAATGAATCGGCCCGTTTTCAGTTTTAAGCGGGTTGGGTCGAGTCGCGAGTTTTAGTGCGCGAATCGTATATGGTAGTTGTGTACCAGGCATTATAGGTGTAGAACACACGCCTCCTGTTTGTTGTGTGTTCGCATATTAAAGCTGCATAGTCCGATGAAAGCATCAAATCTTCTAAACAAAGGCACTGACCTAGATTTGATTCTACATATCTAACTTAGATACTGGTACACTTATTAAATCTTTGTCGCCAGAATAGAAAGGAATACCGAGTCAATTTAATATAACCTGATTTTGCAGAAGCCTATGGTGGCAGACTTTTGGCGTGCTTGTCAAAATTAATTGTGCATGTTTGCTCTTCAAATATCTCAAAAGTTAGTCATCCAGTGAGCAGTGAGCACACTTGCAATAACCTCAATGTGTCTCTTTTACATTATATATATATATATATATATATATGAGTCAGGATCACGAAAAGAGGCCAATTGGGGGAAGTTGTCGGCGTCGATCATTGGATGTCAGTGTCGAACAGTATAATTATAGTTTAGCATTGACAGAGGTATTGGAAAGTTCTTAAATTTATCCTGAATGTAAAAGTAGAGAAAACAGAAGAACCTTATTTGTTTCTAGGATAATTTAATATAAAACAAAAAAGGGATTTAATATAAAAGAAATGCACTACACCTTAAGAATTGCGACGCCGACATCTGTTGAAGTTGTCGGCGTCGAGCATTGGATGTCGGCGTCAATCGGCATACTTATAGTTTAGCATTGACAGAGGTGTTGCAAAGTCCTTAAATTTATCCTGAATGTAAAGGTAGAGAAAATAGAACAACCTTATTTGTTTCTAGGATAATTTAATATAAAACAAAAAAGGGATTTAATATAAAAGAAATGCACTACACCTTAAGAATTGCGACACCGACATCTGTTGAAGTTGTCGGCGTCGAGCATTGGATGTCGGCGTCAATCGGCATACTTATAGTTTAGCATTGACAGAGGTGTTGCAAAGTCCTTAAATTTATCCTGAATGTAAAGGTAGAGAAAATAGAACAACCTTATTTGTTTCTAGGATAATTTAATATAAAACAAAGAAATGCACTACACTTTAAGAATTGCTATGTTGACATCTTAAATGAACCAGCAATTGGCCCATTTTCGTGAGGCTGACTCATATATATATGAGTCAGGCTCACGAAAATAGGCCAATCGGGGAAAGTTGTCGGCGTCGAAAGGCCTAATTATACTTTAGCATTGAGAGAGGTGTTGGAGAGTTCTTAAAACTATCCTGAATGTAAAGGTAGAGAAAATACAACAACGCTATTTGTTTCTAGGACAACTTAATATGAAACAAAGAAATGCACTAAACTTTAAGAATTGCGATGCCGACAAAGTTAAAGATGTTGGCGTCGACCATTGGATGTCGGCGTCGAACGGTATAATTATAGTTTAGCATTGACAGAGGTGTTGGAAAGTTCTTGAATTTATCCTGAATGTAAAGGTAGAGAAAATACAACAACCCTATTTGTTTCTAGGATAATTTAATATGAAACAAAGAAATGCACTACACTTTAAGAATTGTGATGCCGACATCTTGAATTGACCACCAATTGGCCCATTTTCGTGAGGCCGACTACAGTACAAAATGAGAAGACAAGACAAACTAGTGGGTTGAGATCATTTCTGGGCGCGAGTGAACAGTGTAGCGTCCCGGTGAGGATCGTGGCTGTGGGAGTGCCACCGGTCGCGTGGTTGGTTGAGGGGGGGGGGGGGGGGAGCATATACCAAGTAAGGCACCTCATCAATAATATAGTAGTAAATAAACATATAATCCATTCCATGCCTTTATACTCGCATACGACTTATACATCACATATATACACACATACACGTTATCTGGCTTACAGTGCTGGGTATAATCTCAATTCACATAAGGCGCCGCAGTGGCAGAAGTAGGAACTAGACCCTTAGTGTACCATACATAAACATCATATGTAAGTCAGACGACTATAAGTATAAAAAAAACTGCATGTGAATAGTGTCCCTATTTATATTCCCATAACTTCTTTATGAGCAAGTGACAGTATTCACGCCACTGGTTGGGTTGGGGGTAGTGGCGAAACCTGGCCCGACTTTGAAAAAGGGGTCACCCATAAAGTAGTACACAACATATGGGTGATCATAGAGGGAACATTCCCTTTCATGCCTTTATACTCACACAAGTCTTATCCATCACATATATATGTATATATATGTATATATAAAGTATGTGTGCATATGTATATATGTGTATATATATACATACATGCAAGAAAAGTTATTAATTACATTATTATTTTTTATGTCTTCAATTTGTATTATTACTTTTATTATTATTATAATATCTATATATATATATACATGTAAAAAGGAGATGTCCAGCTTTTATTTGCAACCAAAAATGTTTAAAATAAAAATATTAGATTTTCATCCCCCATGTCACACTTCTGACCAGGTTCGAGGAGTGACCCATATTTATATGGAAATTATATGACCTGTATAAAACATGCTGCTTACATTTATGGAAACCTATGAATAGTTTGACTACCACTGACAGTTCCTTGGTTAGAACTGTAGTGCACTGCTCTACCGGGTGTCGACTCCTGCCTTATTCCTTCTTGGTATCCACAATGGCTGCAACAGTGAATCGGGTGCCAGCTACTAACACGCAATCAGCTTTAAGCTAGGATTCCTTACACGCGGTATGCGGCATGCGGTATGCGGCATGCGGCATGCGGTATACGAACGGTTTGGGTCCTTTCACCCACACCCACACCCACACACACACATAGTCTCAGGTTTCTCTAACACTGTTGTTTATGGGCATTCGTATTCGCATGCCACACCGATCGCTACATGGACCGATTCAGTATTCGCATGCCACATGCTGCATACCGCGTGTAAGGAATCACCCCCATTGACTTAGATGCTTTTCGATTTTTTGCCGCATTCGCATTCGCATTCACATACCGCATACCGCGTGTAAGGAATGCACCCTTTACAGACGGTTAATTGTCAGTGACACGGATTGACTACCTTTTAGTTTCAAGCTTAAGAGTAATACAGTAAAACCTCTCTAACTGACCACCCACATAGATCACCCACTCCCCTATATCGATCGCTTTATTTGGGTCCCAAACGATCGCCCATACAATACCATTATAACAATTATTTTTAAAAACCTCCCTAAACCGACCATCTCCCTAAATGGATCATTTAAAGTCGATTCCATGGTCGGTAGATTTAGAGACGTTTTACTGTACTACATACAGCATACTCCAACCATTAAATGACATTCTTGGACATTTTGAAAGAGTTCTTAAATTGGACAAACAGCTTTGTACCATAACTATCTCATATCTGATTTTCACAACTGGGATTAACACATTACATACACAAGAGTCACATCATTTTCAACATATTATTAGTCGTTTTTTGTTAAACCACCCAACTTAGGATGCTTATTTTATGATTACACTAATTACTTAACTTCAAAGGAGAAAAAAGACTTCTTAGACTAATTAAATATTTTGATAAATCATTCTACATATCATTGTCATTTGGAGACGGCAACAATGAATTAATACTGGTAATTAATTAATGCAGCTGGCTTCAGATTCAGTAAATTAGGGAGGTAACATTTTGAGGATTAGTTTCAATTTAGGACGAACTATGGCGGATAGAATAACTTGGAAAGAAAGTTGAAATAATCTGGTTCAGAGTCAAGCACATTTAGGCTAAGACTTCTTAGGCGCACAAGTGATATGCGTGCCTGCATTATGTGTGCGCGACTGTGGGGGTGCATTTTTACAAGATGACATATATACAGACATCACTCCAGACACTGCAGGAAGCAATTCAATTGTCTGCAGAGAAAAAAAAAAACTCCTTTTTGAACATATGGAACCATGCTCGTCAGTGTAAAAGACTCTGGGGGCGTTATGCATGAGGCGTGATGCATGCTGCACTATGCGTCTGCGTTACACATGCCGTGTTACGATGCCACATTACGCATGCTATGTGATGCATGCCACGTGATCCATGCTGTGTGACGCATGCCTTGTTACGATACCGCGTTACAATGCCGCGTCACACATGCCGTGCCATGCATGCCATGTTACACATGTCACGTTACACATGTCATGCTATATGTTCCACGCTATGCATGCCATGTGTCGCGCTACGCATGTAACGCATAGTAGTGCCGCATTGTGCCTGCCATTTAAAAATAACATCCCTTATACATCGAAGTAGAATGCGACTCTGTGTTCGGATGTCACAGCGATCGCTACATGGACCGATTCAATTTACCACACACGCATCCATATCAAAACCGCAGTCGCTTCCAGACGCAAGGAATCATGCTAATGCATCTACCTTCATTTACTTTCGCCCACATCTCCATATATAACACATGCGGAATGCCGCCTCCATGCATATGGAATCTTCGACTTTTATTTACGCATGCCACAGCCACTTCCTTATCTTATGAAATCCTAGCTTTCGTGCGCGATTGCACTAATTAAGCCCTACCTATTGTTTAAGTAAACCACCACTGCACAACACACTTCAAATTGATTCTAAAGAAATATATCTTAGCACAAACGTTGATCACTGACGCAACAGAGATCACATATAACAACTTCTCGCCTAAATATTGCTGCAAGCTGGTTTTGCTGTGTGCGAGTGTAAGTAAACAGAGATGCATCCTTACAATATATTGCTCATACGCTAAGCTAACAGAATGAGCAATGATGGCAAAGCAGCATGACTTCGAATTATCAATGAGCGATAATAGGAAAATGAGCGATAATAGGAAAATGAGCGATAATAGGAGTTCTAGCTGATATCTTAGACCGGATAACATTGCCACTCATTCGGGGATGATCTTGTTGTGATATTGGCAGAGGTGAGGGGGGGGGGGGAGGTGAGGGAGGGAGTTGTATAGATATGGGGTGATCCGTTCCGATATTGAACACTGGTAATATGATACAGAGTTTTCTGCACACCTGCTAATCAGTGCTAATATCATGGTGTATCGAAACTCGGCGCAGAGTGTAGTCGGCGTTCTCATAGAGAACAGGTTACTAACACTGATTAGACTCCTCTTACGGATATCTCCTATCTCAATGGATATGGCTGTTATTCGCAGCATCTAATTTGTTAATATTATTTGCAAAATCATCTCCAATCCAATGTTTGTACATAGGATTGAGCATTAAACAAAAATGTATGTAACGTATGACGTCATCCAAACAAGAGACACTTTCGATACCGGAACAGTCTTTTTAATATATATATATATATATATATATATATATACATATATACACATATAAAAGGAAAGTTAGTTTTATTTAAGGACACCCCCAGAGCATACACATACATATAAATACACATATATGTATATATATAATTACATATATAGACCCTATATGTATATATATATATATATATATATATATATATATATATATATATATGTCGTATGTAGAATTGCATAGCATGTGGAAACTGGTTCAAAATGAATTAACTTCCGGTATACACAGTATACGATGTGGAGGCATATATCTAATCGTTCTGATTTAGCGGATATAATGATTCTAGATTTAAAATATATTTGTCCAGCGCATAAAATAAAAAGTAAAACTCTATGGATTCGTCAGTCCTCTTGGGCATCATGCCTGATCATGCTGCAAATTGCACTCGACCTCCAGCATCGTATTATATTAAATATGCAATATGTATGTGGTAATAACGACAGGAAAGGGCGATTTCGATCTAATATTCAGATTTCACAAAGTGGTGAGTATTGGGTCCATTTGGACAATTTTAGGGAATTTTAAAATGAGCGAAACTGATGCTATTATATATATGTATAGAAGTAGAGTCTATAAACAAATTAAAAAGAATTCTCCAAGATGTTTGTGATTATCTGCCATGGACAAAATTGCAAGGAGACAAATATCGAAATGGAAGAATGCTAGTGCAGAGTTGAAACATTAGCAAAGTTTGTTGGTAAATATTGAAAGGTGAAAAGGAGCAATTGTGGATTAGGTGTGACATACAAAATTGTAGATTATAATCTAATTAAATACAAAACTGAGACCTTGTTTTACAATTCTAGTTGTTAATTGGTGTTATCATTTATCTCAAATCTGACAGTTCTATATCTTAGCTTGTTGTGGAATGTTCTGAGTTGCGTGTAGTACCCTTCTTACATTCTGTTCATATTGCTGACGTTCACCGGTTTATTGTGGTATTCAAATACGAAACCGACTATTCAGATTATGTGTGTGCAGATAGGAATTCAGTACAGAATCTGAAGCCTGTGTGTTTGGCATGTGTTCTTATCGGCGACAGTGGCTGTGTACACGACGCAGTGAGTGTTGGGTGGAGTACACCCCGGACCATGTCGTGCCTTTGAAGTCGCATAGTCCGATGAAAACATATCATTTTCAAAGCCCAAACACTTGCAAACCCAGATTTGATCCTACTTATCGAACTTAGATACTGGTGCACTTACCAAGCATTTGTTGCGAATTAAAAGAACCTGATATTGCTGAAGACTACATTGTCAGAATTTTGATGTGCATGCCAACATTAATTTAGCATGTTTTCGCTTAGATAAAAGATTCACCCGGTACTTGTAGTACACGGGTGAAGACCAGCCTTATATAAATACGGGCGAAAATAGCGTTAGTATGGAACAACAAGTAGAATGCCTGGCACCAGTGTCAAATGGTTACTTATATCAGTACAGAGTTGGTGAATGAGAGAGAATGCAAAAAGACAAGATGGCGGCCAGAGAACGCCGTCGATTTCACTTTTAAATCTGATTAAACTAGATATTATATTATATTTTTCAACTCAAAGGTAGCGGGCTATCAATAAGACGTATGTAAAGAATAAATGTTGCTTCTTAGATTGTGAAATTAGGCTCTCAAATCATTGACCCATTTTTTCGACAGCTTTTACATAGGGTTGGTTTGCACCCCTACTGCAGCAGTACAGGGTGAATCTTGTATCTAGTTTTCGCTATGAATATCTCCAGTTAGCCATTTAAAATAAAAGTTGCTTTCAACCTAAAGCAAAGTAAATTTAATGCATCTATCTAAAAAAAATGGCAGAAATTAAAAACCATCAGACTATGCAACATTAATCAAGGCGGGCTATCTCTCTTAAGCCCCAATCACACTATGGCTTGCGACCATTGGCGACCACTTTGTGACCAAAAGGCTGACTGGTCATCGATTGGTTGCCATTTGGTCACCACCTGGTCGCTGACGATGAAAGTGGTCGGTGACCTCTAGGCGACCAAACAGGCCACAAGGAGGTTTTTGGTGCAGAACCTGCAACCACCTTGCGAACAAAATGGTCGCCTGGAGGTCGTCGACCAATCGCCAACCATGGTTTTTCTTGCCCTTTTTTTTTGCTTTGGTCATAAGGATGTCGCCAGCTTTTGGTCGCAAAGTGGTTGCAACTGGTCGCAAGCTTTCGTGTGACTGAGGACTCACCCACACCAACAGCGCTATTGTAATTATTAACTTGAGACACTTAACACACAGATTGTACATTGTTCCGGTACATTATGAAGACACAACTAGTTCAAGCTGTGGCGTATATCTAAATATGGAAGGTGACTCTTGGTGCTATGCTAGCACATGCGCACTGACGACAATACTGACATTGTGAAATTACAAAAACAAAAAAAGTATAAAAACCCCCAAAATAACAGGAGCTCCCTCCCTAAAAAAACACACCAAAAAAACACACCACACACACACACAAACACAATGGCACAGCAAGGGATGTGCCCCTCAAATATAACACTATGATGCATATCAGATCCAATTCAATCAAATCGACAGGCTGTACCCTCTCCATTGCAGGACCGTAATCTCATACAGTACATGGCATACAATATAGATTATATCCAAATCCATATAGGCAATATCATTGAGCTTGTCTTTGACATCATTGCTATAGCACACAACCAGGCGATATTTACATTCTCATATTTCACACATGTGACCTATATAAGGTAAACGTTCATGAGAGGATATTTGATGCAGTATATATATATAGTACCTGTAAAATGCATCTCATGCTAAGACACGGTACGAATTTATATATACATAATATGTATACAATACACATATATATATATTATATCCATAAAACATGTATGCAATATTTTTGTAATATGTATATATATACTATATATACACTATATCCATAAAATACGTGTGTATATATATACATTACATGTAAATAAATATATATACATGGACTTGCATGCACCCTTTCCCCTTTTTTTTGCACGTGTGACCTATAAACCGAGAAAGAGTGATATTTTTCAAGATATCGTCTGCTCTGACAAAATGTCGTCTGCTGTCAATAAGAAGTGAAATTAACTACTACTTAATAACTGAGCCGTATTCGGACCTTAAATATCGTATTCTGTGACAATAGCTACATTAGACGACATTTAGTCGAGTCAAATATACATAACTTGAACGATTACCTTTATTTGGTGTATGGCTCTAAAAAGAGTATATAGAACTATATACATAATGAATATTTGCAATGTATATATAACATGTATGATATATATATATACGTATATATATATATATATATATATATTACAAACATACATAATACATGTACAGTACATGAATCTTACACATATATAATATATATAGTACGTATATAATACATATAGCCCATATCTTCTACAGATACAATTCTTATGTAATACATATATTATACAAATATTCAATGTAATTTATGTTGAGTAAATATTACTTTCTAGCCAACAGGGAATATGTATTACTATCGTAGTACACACCATAATACCCATGACTAATATCAAATATCAAATATCAAATATCAATTGTAGAAAAAAATGAAACCAAAATGCTGCACATAAAACAGCCATTCACAGTCAATTTCTATTGAAATGCAAAACTTGCAGGAACTAGCGTCGTATTGTATAGCAACAACATTCTTATTGCCGTCCTGATATGACCTTAGAATTTGCTAGGACGTAAATCCCCAACAAACAAACCTCTTTGTCACAGTCATATAACTTTTCATTTCTAATATTTGTTTTAATATCACCCAACGAAAATGGGGAGTAGAATTTCCCCTGAAACCATCTTCAGCTCAAGCTGTTTTGCTAAATGCCTTCGTATTTCAAACACATTATGGATGTGCTTCATCTCATCCATTATTGCTTATACAATAAATATCTCTTTTTTAAACCATGAATTATGCATCAATCGCTATTTCGCAAATAAAAATTGAATAAAATAATAAAATGACCATCAGTGTGTGATGTTCTGGGTTCTTGATCAGAAATATAAACATAGGTAGAAACTAGTGCCTTAATTAGCAACTCTATTGAGATCCCTTCGATATTTTATCTATATTATATCGATATCTTATTGATATCTTATCGATATCCTATTAATATCCTGTGGATATCCTATTGATATCTTATTGATATCCTATTGATATCCCATCGATATTCTATAATAGTCTATCGACATCCTATCGATATTTTATAATAGTCTATCGATATTCTATCGATACGATATTCTACCGCTATTCTACCGATATTTGGTCACTGCACTGCTGTATCCAAGTACACAAATGCCCTCCAGCTATCGGCAGTAAGGTTGTACCCACGGAATGGAAATCAATAACTATCCTTTGTTGCCATATTTCTACACATTTTAATGCAACCTGTGCAGTGTGAAAACACTGGGTCACATCACTATTGCCCCTTAAGCATCCCATAATAATATGCTTCCCGGCATAATAGTGACTGTGCGCAATGTCTTATGATCTATGTTGACTTTGGTTTGCGGTCACGCATGCACGGTCATGGCACACAGCAGGATTGTCCAGAGGATCTCCGGTGCGACCGGAAATCATGACATTTCAGAATTTATGGGCGTAGGCTATATCGCTGCCATGAATTGTGCTGTGTGTAGGGATGTTGACAGGGCTAATGGTTGCAATTGATTCTCACACTCTGCAATGTCCCTTGTCACAAACACTGTTGCTAAGCACAGTGGAGACATACTCTGTTTCTTGGTAATTGGGAAACCTCACAAAGACATAAAAGAACCCAAGGAATTGTAACACTCGAAAATTATAAAGCCGCGTAAATATAGTTACTTAGTAATGAACTGCAACACTTGAGAATGATAGAAATGTGCAAATGTGGTACATAGTGATAGCATCCCAATTAAACACAAACATAATAAAAAAGAACAATTCAAACACAAGATTGTTCATTTTCAATAATATCCAACAGATTATAAAAACGAGAAGAAAAACAAAAACACAAAACCGGTGTGGCGGTTTCAGCGCCCGGTCAGTTTCAGCGGCCTGTCGTGGCTTCTGCGCATGCGCGGATTTTCGCACGTTGCGGCGAGCACTGCTATTTGTTTTGTTTACTGCTACGTTGTTAGCTGCTACGTTAATATCGCTTGGAATTTAAGGTTAATTTAATGAAATTTAATTATTTGAGGATGTAATTCTGTTAAATATGATCGCATTCAATAGATTTCAGCCTGATCGGACCCTAACACTGCTGGGCACCAGCTGAGCTTGTAGCCGGTGAGGCCACGGGTGTTTTGCATATGTCTTAAAATCCGCGCATGCGCAGAAGCCACGACAGGCCGCTGAAACTGACCGGGTGCTGAAACCGCCACACCGGCACTAACCCATCTGCTGGTTTTTCTTGTCATACTCCATCCATCACAAACCATTGGTGTATATATTTCAAGACAATCAACGGTATAACAACAAAACAAAACAAAACAAAAGATAAAACTGAAACCTAAAAGTGTACACGCATATGCGATGTACCTGTTTTGATATTGGTTAGTATGGTAGTATTCATAGTATTACTTCTATGTTATTCACATTTATTTTTATATCTTCCTTCTATGGACCAAATTATGTAACTACCATAATCCTGAGTCTGAAATAAAGACTTGAATTGAATTGTAGGCCAGGTAAAACACTATTCAAAATCATATAAATAAGGGGTAGTAATTCATGAATAAATCATTTTAATTTATAAATGCACGATTGAGAGAAATACACTAAATAAAACAGCAAGGCAACTATATATGCTTGATTCGGGCTTGCTAAGATATTGCCAAATGTTGTGATATATTTAGCAAAACTTGGCCAAATACTGTAATTTCTTCTACTTCTTCTTGTTATGGTTTATTTACCCTGTCCATAACCAATAAGCTGCACCGCGGCTTGTTTTTATTGCTAAACAGCAATAGTGTCAATTTGGTAGTAGCCTTGTCATCTAATGGGGCTGTCACACTACGACGCTTCTCCCGGCGACCCGTCAGCGTTGAAAATAAAATTTTAAGCGTCGAGAAACGTTAAAGATTTACGGAAAATATGGGGAAATTGGACATTGGCGCAGCGTGTGAGTAGCGTGTTAGTAGCCCGCCAACGTGTGTCGACGTTTTGGGGGGGGAACAAAAAAAAATTAAAAATTTGGCGCGACGTCGTCATATAACCTTTAATGTTGCTAGGGCGTAAAACAAAAACGCCCGAGTTTGCCGCCACGGTTGGGAACGACCCTCCCGCGCGCGCGGCGTCTGCCTATCGTTCCCATAACGTTATTCCGGCGCGTCCAACGCAGCGCGACGCGCGCCTAACGTCCTTACCCATATATTTGGTCGTTGTTTTTTTTTTGACCTGCTTAAAACCTTGGGCGACAGGGAACGCGCGCGGGCGTTTTGCGCTGATCGTCAACGTCAAAGATAATGTACCGACGTGTACCGACGCGCGCATAACGCGCCCCCAGCGTGTTTCGATATTTCACCCATTTTCGCCCAAAAACACCACACGTCGCCAGGTCGCCGGCGAGACGCATCGTAGTGTGACAGCCCCATTAGCTGTTAGTAGTTAATTATTCAATAAGCACGAAGAACACAAATAAAAGAAAACAGAAACAAGCCAAAAGAAAATTATACAAAATTGCAACAACAACAACAAATGCATTCATTGTTGATAAAAGACCTACTTTTAGCGAAGAAGTAAAATAATTTATTCGCAAGCTGTGCCTACATAAATAACACTGACATTCACAGTTGAATAATCTTCGACAAATAATGCAGTTTAAAATACAAAGGCATGGTGGCCACAGTTCTCAGATTGGGTTATTTTTGACGGGGTGACAATAGTAGAAAAGGGACTGAAAAAAGGTTTCAGTTTTCATAATTGATTCCCATTTTTAATGAAAATTATCCTAAGCCAAAGTTATTAAAGTGTGCATGATGTAAATACTATGAGACTCGAAAATCTGTCATAGTTGAATATAAGAAACTGCTCAAAATACTTGTAGCAATGAAGGATACTTGGCTCTGTTCATAAAATGGCCAACATACCTGGGAACATGTCAGTTCATAGACTGCATGGGCCATCTTATTACATAATTATAACAAACCACACAACAACGACGACAACAACCATAATGACAACACCAAAAATTACGTGGTTTCTGGTTGTTCGGCTCCTCATTCCCTCCGAAGAGTAAAGTCATGTGTTTCCGGTAGGAATAATAATCAACCCTGTCAGGTGTGGTCTGGTGCACTACTAAAACAGTGCAGGAAGTCCCAGTGGTCCCTTTGTGGTAATAAGGTCGAGGGTTCGATTCTTGACTTAGAATAAGTAAAGAATAAACCCACAATCGGTCAAGAATCAGCCATTGGTGGTTTTGTCTCCATCCCTTTTGAAGCATATATGTTTGTGTATATATATATATATATATATATATATATATATATATATATATATATAGGAGGCCCCCTCATCACTATGATGTCAGCCCTTGTTATTCAATTCCAGTCGTCAAAGAAAGGGTGATTTCAGCAATTGTTGTCTGCTCCCACAAAATGTCGTCGGGCAGCAAAAAATGAATAAAACAACCCCAAAACACAAACAAACCCTTCCTCTCTGGAAGGATGGCACGAAGCCGCAGGCCGAGGGTGTGGTTCCAAGGGAAGGGAGGTGCATGGACGCCTTCCTCTACAAGCAACACCAGACTGGTCCCTAGGACATACCCCTCATGCAGGCTTGTGATTGGCCATCACCTTCCTCTACAAGCAACAC
Organism: Branchipolynoe longqiensis; assembly: GCA_030323885.1. NCBI lineage: Eukaryota > Metazoa > Annelida > Polychaeta > Phyllodocida > Polynoidae > Branchipolynoe > Branchipolynoe longqiensis. Next base: position 45,915,832 of record CM059201.1, on the reverse strand, counting down.
CAGACTGGTCCCCAGGACATACCCCTCATGCAGACATGTGATTGGCCATCAACTTCCTCTACAGCCAACACCAGACTGGTCCCTAGGACATATTCCTCATACAGGCTTGTGATTGGCTATCACCTTCCTCTACAACCAACACCAAACTGGTCCCCAGGACATCCCCCTCACGCAAGCATGTGATTGGCTATCACCTTCCTCTTCAACCAACACCAGACTGGTCCCTAGGACATACTCCTCATACAGGCATGTGATTGGCTATCACCTTCCTCTACAACCAACACCAGACTGGTCCCCAGGACATCCCCCTCACGCAAGCATGTGAGTGGCCATCACCTTCCTCCTCAACCAACACCAGACTGGTCCTTAGGACATACCTCTCATGCAGGCATGTGATTGGGCATCAGCAAAAAAATCGCCAAAAGTCAGTCTGGGGGTTTGGGAGCCTCCCAGGCCAACGGGGTTTGGGACAGAGCCCCAATGGGAGCCAAGGGGGTAGCGCCCCCAAAAGCTCATGTAATGTAAGCACTTTAAGGGCATTAAAAGTAGTATTTTCAGTAGGGAAATACCCATTTCCGTTCCTTTATACGAAGTAACACTTAACAATAAGCTTTACTCCCCTTTATATAACACCAAATATCTTTTCACTGGATCTGCACAAATCACAAGAATGACCAATTTAATTATTAATAACTCGGAAATCCGCGAATCCACTGACAAATCACATGGTTGCAGATGAGTGTACAGATAACCATGAGCGAGGTTTCCAAATGCATTTTGTATTCCTGTACTGCAGAGAACCCGACCCCCCTAAACTCCTGCACTAAGTGGGAACATTATGCTTGGATATATTTTAAAATCACAAGCAACAAAAAAAAGCTTGTGACTTCAGGATTCTAATCAGAAGTTAAATAGGATTATTTAATTTGAAGAAAAAAGGAATTTCAGCATTTTTGGGGGAAACATTTATCCATCTGAATACAGCATTTTTTCAACGCCGAGGCACTGGCATTTACGAGTAGCAAGCCACAACCTGACTGGGGGGCCATAAGGTATAACCCATGTGTTATACTGCTTGAACACACCCACTTCCTACATGTGTTAGTACAGGGCGATTACAATTTAGACGCCTTCGTTGGGGTAGAATTGAAAAATAACCCACCCAAACCCCCCAAACCAGACGACATTTAGTGATGGCAGCAGACGCTGCTACCGGTCACGTGCACACAACTAGAACAGTCACCCTTTCTTGGCATCACCGGCCCATAGGGGGCCACCAATACATCACGTGACCGCATGTGATGAAACCAACCGGTCACGTGATGAACTCAAACTCGACACACTGACCATGAGAAGCACTCTGGGGTCAGTTGGTGCTTCAAACCTCGAAGGAGTTCTCACCCGGCGGTTGTTTGTAGAGATCATGCAGAAGCAGGGAACTCGTCGTTTGCAAGTTCAAGTTCAACTTCTCCATTTTCTCGAGGAAGTGCCGGCCGAGCAGCCTTCGGATGTACCTTCGGGTGATGTCCTTGAGGTCCGGCGGGGCAGTGGCGACGCTCTCTAGTAGCTTCCGCAGCAGCTTCTGCTTCTCTTCGGGTATCATCTCGAGCAGCTTCTTGTCTTCATGCCAGTTGAGGACCGGCTTCAAGTCGCAGCCAAGCCGGATGAGGAGCTCAGCGATCTCGAGGCAGCCAGAGTGAAGTGCGTAATGGACAGGCACGAGTGTCTGTGAACAGACCTCATCCGCGCCCGGCTCCTTGCACACAAGACCAGCCAGGTTGATATCGCAGTTGACATCCAGCAGATACCGGACGATCTTAATGGAGCCGAGGCAGATGGCGATGAGAAGCGGAGTGCTGGCTGGCACCATGTCGCTGTTGTGCGTAAGCTTATTAGACTGGACGTCAGGGTTGGCGTTGGCTGCCAGCAATGCCTGGACAACATTGGCGGCATTCGCCCAGACGGCTACATGTAGGGCAGTCCACCCTTCCGGGGTGCTCAAGGTCACATCCCCTCCACACTCCATGAGGTACTGCACAATGTCAAGATGGCCGCCTGAGCAGCCGACCATCAGCGGGGTGGCGCCTAACTTAGCCCGGGCATCCACCGTGCAGCCCTTGTCAACAAGCTTCACGCACAAGTCCTTCGCGCCAACGCAAGCAGCCCAGTGCAAGGCGGTCAGGCCCTCATTGTCCTGAATAGTCACATCCGCGCCCTTCGACATCAGGTAATCCGCAATTCGGTCATCATATTCGCAAGCGGCAAGAAAGGGTGACCGCCCTTGTGAGTCCATTCCGTTTATCTGCGCGCCAAGCTTTTCAAGGAAGAGCTTGACGTTGTCGAGGTGGTGATGGCGGATCGCCTTGTGCAGCGCCTGGTTCATCTTCTCCTGCTTGTCCTCCTCCGTATACTTGCTGACTGTCGGGTGCTTCTCCATGATGAGCGTCACAATATCAGTGCGCCCTTCTTGTGCCAGGTACATGAAGGGCGAGTCCTCATAGCCGTGGCCGCCATATTGCCCGACAAAGGGGTCGATCTGCAGCTCCTCGAGCAGGATGCAGATCTCCTCAGCGTCCGCGGTGTTCCAGTCTTCATTCTCCGCCTGGATGTCGAGCTGGTGGCAGAACTTGATGAACTCGATTTGCTTTGTGGCGAGCGCCAGGCTCATTTTGACAATCTCCGTCTGACATCCTGCATCGCGTAGTGTCTGCATGATGTCCTGCACAGAGGGTGGGTGCGTGGCAAAGTTAGCGCTGCGTATGTCATACAGAGAGGCCAAGTCTCCCGATCTGGAGGGAGATCTTTCTAAAAATTTTAATTTGTAATATTTTGCCAAAAAATCAATTTAGCTTGTTAATTTTGTTAAATTAAAATTTTTACACATATTTTGTCCTCAAAATGCACCATTTTGTATCACTTTCCACATACACCCACATGGTAACGCTATTTCTCCTTATTTACAATTTGTGTATTAGAGAGATCTCCCTACTCACACTCTTAGTCTTATCTATTTACCACCTCTGATTATGTATATTAATACTAGATATATTAGTGTATATTTTTATCACAGTGTATAAGTGATTATCTGTATAACATTAGGCACAAAAGAGGGTGGTGGGTGGCAAAGTTAGCAATATATATAGTATAGTTATACGAATCTTACCTGGGTTAAAGATGATGGATAACTGGCGTTTTCCTGAGGTACTAGCCTCAGATAGTCATGGGTCAGGGAGAAGGAAACACATCTGGGTCCAGCAATCTTTTACATATTTTTTAGGATCAAAAATGATTTAACTCTATATGGATACTTATTGTGTTTCCAATTTGGTTCTAGTGAAAATGATAGTCGTGGTAGGGTAGGGTAGGTAGGGTGGGTAGGGTGGGTGGGTAGGGTGGGTGGGTAGGGTGGGTAGGGTGGGTAGGGTGGGTAGGGTGGGTGGGCCCTGACCCATGACTATCCGAGGCTTGTACCTCGGGAAATCAAGAGTTATCCATCATCTGTACCCAGGTAAGATTCGTATAACTATACTATTTTACCTCGGTACTACACCTCTGGCTACTTGTAGCCCAGGGAGAATTTGACATAATCTCATTTGTTATCCTTTTATCCTTTAATGTTGTAACCATGCTATGTATATATATGAGTACATAATTTAATGTTGTTTCTCACCTGCTTTTAGTTGGTGAGTAGGCGTGTTACCACGCCGCTTGAATTTTCCAGTCGTTTATTGTAATGTTTTGCAAACGATCTAGCCGTCTTCTACCCAGCATGTTAAAAAATTCTCTTGACTGAGATTCCTAATTGTCTTGCCTTGGAGACCATGGCTGCACGTGTTGAGTGAGACGCGTAGCGTCCAGTGTTGACTCCTGCTTGTTTAAGCACCTTGATAGTCCACCTTGCGAGAGTGTCTCTCGAGATAGCTTTATGTGGCCGTATAAAGCTGATTAGTAATTGTCTGGAATTTCTAATTCCACGTGACTTGGATATATAAGCTCTAATGCCCGAAACTACACATATCCGTTTATCCTCCGGAAAACTAGTAACATGTATTGTGGACAGTGGGTTCCCTGTATGATTTGATTTAAGTAATGTCTGTAAATCAAATGTAGCTTCATTCTTATCTATTTCTAGTCCATCTAGTGAAAGTGCCACAATGGTTTGGCCTCTGTGTCCTGTAACCAGCAGTAATAAAACTGCTAATTTAAATCCTAGGTCTTTCATTGACAAATGTCTGTTGCTAGGCCATGACTTGAATAACTTGAATACTATTGACACATCCCAAAACCTATTATATTTAGGTTTGGGTGGGTTTCTTTCATACACCGATCTAATGAACCAGTGTACCAACTGATGTTTTCTAATGGTTTGTCCATCTATTCTTGGTAGAATAATAGATAGCGCACATCTCGCTGCATTAATAGCACCGAATCCTAGACCTTCATCTTCTAAAATTCTTAGAAATCGTAACACTTGAGCTATTGTAGGTTTGAATGGTTTGACTCCTTTGAGAAGGCAATGAAGTCCCCATTTCTTTAGATAATTTGTGTATAATTTCACTGTACCTCTTCTCCAGGCATGTGATAGTAGCCTTTCTTTTGTTATTTTGTCTAATCCAAATTGTTCCAAATGTTTCCTTAGAAAAGGAATGCCAAAAGGGGTGTTGTTGACATGTCTCTGTGGACTGTTTGTGGTCCTTGATGTTGAAGGTTGTTCCTTACCCTTGGGAAGCTCATCAAGTCTTTTGCTGTTTATGTTATTGACGCTAGCCATGGTTGTGTTTCCCATGCTGGTATTATGAGTACTGTGTGAGTGTGATCCATCTTGATCTTCCTGGCCACTCTGCTGATAATGCTGAATGGGGGGGAATATGTAATAAAATTCATTATTCCAAATTAATGAAAATGCATCAACTCTCCAAGCTTCTGGATCTGGATACCAAGACATATTTTGGTAACATTTTGTTGTTGCATGATGCAATGAGATCAATGTCTGGCTTGCCCAATTTGTGACAAAAACTGTCGAAAATGTTGTGGTTCAATGACCATTCTAAATGGTCATGGAAGTGTCTGCTTTTCCTGTCAGCCAAAATGTTTTGGCTGCCTGGAATATGTGCTACTATTAGCCATATTTCATGTTTCTCTGCCCAATCCCAAATGAGTCAGATTGTTACATGGTTTGGAGCGAGTCCCTCCCATATTATGAATGTAAGCCATAGCTGTCGTGTTATCTGTTAGAACTCTTACATGATTTTTAGGGATGTGAATCAGACTGCGGAGTCATAGGTAAATGGCTCTAAGTTGTAATACATTAATGTGGTCAGAGATTTCATCTTCCATCCAATGGCCACCTGTTGTCTGTTGGTCTCTATGGCCCCCCAGCCTTCTAAGGAAGCGTCTGTTGTGACCATAGTGTTAGGCTCTCCCATCCTAATTGGGTTGGGTGAGTTGTTTATGTGTGAACGCCACCAAATTATATCGTTTTGGCCACTCAAAATGTCCTTTAGTGTGAGCCAGAGCCAAGTTTTTATCTATCTTTAAGGATTTGATATGGGCCTGGCCATATAAGATAGCTGGTGCGTAGGCTATCATTATTCCTATGAAGACTGTGACTTGTTGTATTAAGAAAATATTTGAAATGAATTCCCCAGCAACGTGTAGTGCTGCTTCTATGATGCCCTTTTCACAAAACTTAGGACTTGATTGTTTAATGCTTCACATTCTGAACTGTGAAACCGATATGGAAACGGCATTGTATTTTGAATAGGTGCTTCTATTAACGGGATCCTTACCCCTTCTGCTAGGCTAAGGATAGTTAAGTTATCTGTAACATTATTCCATTCCAAAAGACAGTTATTGAGGTTACCCACTTGAAAGGTATTGCTTCCTGCTATTGTTTGAGTCACAACTTCTATTTGTACCTGGGCGGGGGAATGGCTTCTGAGTGTTGAACTCCCTCTTAAAGGGCCTGTTCCCGCCGTTCCAGCCGAATGACTGCCTCTGGCCCCTTCCTCTGGCTTGGAAGCTGAAGTTGGTTTCAAACCAGCCTCCCCGTTAGCCGGTTCTTCGGTTGCGAAAATCCTGCCTCAGCTTCTTGAAGCGGTTCGAGTTGCCATCAGCTGATTTCTTTTTGTCAGTTTCCATGTGTTTTCCGCACTTGTAGCTGGTCTCCACTTGTTTGAACAAGTATTGCAGCTGTCCGATGAACATCTTGGTATTGTCCAGCGGCTTGCCCTTAATGGGCTTTGGTGGCAGGAATAGTGTCTATTCCTTCCCATCATTGTCCGCCCCACCTCTTTTCCAGCGTCTGGGCAGCCCGCTTTAAAGAGGAAGTTGCTGGTTGCTGTTAGTAACGCAATCCCTCCTTTCATATCGTCACAGAGTGACGAGAACTTGTTCTCTGCCATCAAACCTTTTGGCGATGGGTGCAATAGCTGTAAGAGCCAAGAGTACCCCTTTGTGTACGGTGTGGTGAGCCGTCTCAAACTTTTTCCTCTCTTCGCTGAGTTTCACCTCAGGATCCATCTCTTTGATGGCGGATTCCAGGATCTCTTTAATCCCTGTAAATTTCTCCGCCATCTTGATTATGACCTCCGCTGGTTTGAAGGTGTTAATGTACCCTTGAATGGTCTTCCTCATGAGCATTGTAACGTGTATTTTCTTGCGTCTCTGCACCTTACACTTTTTCATTTCTTTCCTGCACGATTTAGTGTATTTGCCCGAGTGCTTGGTGTCAGAGTCTGAACTCATCGTCGATGAGTCTGACGATGAGTCCGAGGAGGAGGATTTATGTTTCTTCCTCTTCTTGAACTTTTTCTTACTCTTCTTCATGAGGGGCTTCTTTTTATGGGCCCTCGTGTACTCGTCTCCTTCTGAGGAATTTTCTCTTTTCTTGTGTTGGCACTTCCATGCAGACACAAACACCTCCTCCTCTGAGTTGTCATCAGTTGAGGCCTGATCTTCAGAGAGGTCCTCCCATTCTGACTCATCGGAGTCTAGTGGAACCTTGGTTCACCTTTTCTTTGACGTACCCGCTCTAGATAGTAACATTTCTTCCATCTTCTGTTGCATTAGCCTGGCAACCTGCTTGTCTAGATCCCTATCATCAGGGCCGGGGCCAGTGTCGTACCCCCCGCCTCCTCAGAATCCATTTGTTCTGGCGATGGCGACCTTTGTACCAGCGCTGGTGGTGTGGCATCTTCATCAGCACTGAGTGCGTGAGTTGCCTCTGCCTTACTCCGCTTCGTAGCCATGGCTCCGAGACTGTGAGTAAAGAGAAGAACAATGATTAGGCATTGTCTTAGGTGGAATAGCACACTGATACTTAGAGTATAATTATACTAGCTGTGTATTTATGGCGTTAAATCCATTTTTAATGCAGGCGTATGGCTAACAGACAGTCGCAGGATGACGGTATGGGTAACCAACCGATCCAAATGAGGGGTAGGGACCAGTGTAGCAGTGCCCTCCCACACTCTAAGCACCTATAAACTTCTCCCACCTGTGGCTTTCTTCGCCAACAAGTTGAAGAAAATACTATAGGACTCGGAGGTATGCCTTAACGAGAATCACAAATGGGGAATCTTTTTGAGACCCAGGGAATGACTCCCTAACATGTAACTGGCTCCTGCCAAACATCTCACCGTTCGGCAATGGGCAGCTTATTTAATAACCGAACAATGGAAGCAATGTTCTAGCGATCATGCCAAATATGATCGAAACTAAGCTGTAAAACAGTGACAACTTATCGAAAAGTTTTAAAAAACTTTGTACGTGAATGCTAACATGAACTAAACCAATGTATCGAGTTTGAAAGATACTAACTTGTTTGGTTTTGTAGTAAATAAAGGAAAACTGCCAGAGCTGCTCACAAGACGTCCTCCTGTGGTGAGCTGATTATGCTAATTGCTGGACCCGGATGTGCTTCCTTCTCCCTGGTCTAGAGGCGTAGTACCGAGGTAAAATATATATATATATACATTATATATTAGCAGATAAGTGATCATATGATCATGCATAATTTATTGGGTCCCATAATCATTAGACAATCCTACCCAAGATTCAAAAATCATTTAATTTTGAAATACAATCTGAGTAATGTTGATTCAGTATAAATTATACATACATATGGTCAACATGAAACAAGACAATGCTGTCGGACACTGACATAAATATTCAAACAGGCAGTCGACTGAACAAACTAACCTGCTAGCTATACAGTCTGTATTTAGCATTCTGGTGCAATTGGTACAAGCCCTAATTGACTTCCAGCGCAAAGTAAGCTCTAACCAAACTTAAATTTCATTAAAAAAAGAATTTAATCTGCAACTCAATTTCTCAATATTTTTCGAATCAGCTTGGTCTGGGGTAAAACTATCAACAATTTTAGCGAACCTTTGAAATGAACAAAGGATTAGGTCTGTACTAGAAATTTCCTCTAATATAAATAGAAGTGGTATGCTAGTTTGAAGCCAATGTCTTGAATCTTTTTAGCGAAATTTCCTGTGAAGTCAATAATTTGATAGTCTACCCACAACTGCTATCTAGCGATGAGCAACAATATCTGGAGATGTTTCGGTTTACTTTGGTTAGCTCGGGGAGTGGTCGCCATGGCAACATAGGGCTGGTTAATGAAGTTGTGTTCAGGTCTCACCATGTGCTTTCCCCTGAAGGCGTGCACGAAGGGAGTGTCCCCGTTCTCATCTTCCGTGTCGATGTCGGCCCCGGAGGAAATAAGCACCTAGCAATGACGCAAACAGATTGTGGTTTGTTTGTTTGTTCATTGTTGGTTTACGTCCTAGCAACATATAAGGTCATATTAAGATGGGTACCTGCTTGTGACAGTGCACACTCATGACAAATTTATAGTGCTGCCCTACTGGGAGACCAGGCCACCAGCACCATGACCTGATATCCTACTCAGTCACATTATCCTGACACTGAGCCAACCAGTCTTTGCCCTATTCTAACAATGCCGAGTGCCTGGCTAGGAAGTGACAAGTATCAATTTTTAAGTCATTGGTTTGACTCGATCATGGTTCGAACCCAGGAACCCATGCATTCGGATCCGCCAAAAGAGGAGATGGATGCTCAACTCATTTGGCCATCCCGCAAAGATACAGATGCGCAGACATCACTGCGCAGTCACTCCGAACAGGTATCACAATGCCAGGTCACTACAGTCACTCCAACAAGCGTTTTTATCACTATGCAAGGTAACTACAAATATTCATTAAATAGGAATCGCTATAACTATGCCCCGTCCTGATATGACCTTAGATATTGCTAGGACGTAAAACAGCAAGAGACAAACAAACTATAACTATGCAAGGTTTCACTCGAAATATGTATCTTTATAATTATGCAAGGTCACTACAAACATTCATGCCAAACAGCTGTCTTTATCATTTTTTATGTGTAAATTCATATATACATAAATATTCATCTATCTTTTCCTTTTTATATTTAAATAAATATAAATAACCTACATTATAAAAGATATTGATTAAAAGATGAATTCATACATGTGAATTCTTCTTTAATATTTCACTTCTTGATATGTTAAAGGCATAGATCTATAACTGTGAACTTAAATATTTAAAAAAAAAGTAAAATAAAGAAATAAATATATGAATTCATATATTTTCTCTCAATTCTTTACATATTAAAATTCATATATGTGATGTATAACGAATTATGCGAGTATAAAGATACGTATGGGAATTATTATCATTATTGTTATACTCCGTAAGACCAACACTGAAAGTGTAACGGTGGCTCCACCTTCGGCCTCCTCGCCTCCACTGGATGTAGATCCAGTGTCAGTGGCACCGGAGGATTTTTTCTTCATATATTTCATGATTTTTTAATCATATATAATATGTATATATACAATTCATATATACTATTCATATATATAATATATATATATATATTGAAAATTTAAAAAAAAGGATTGTTGTTGTTAAATAACTGAAGTAGAAAGTATTAATTATGTTGACGCTTGGCCCAGCATACCTTGATACAGCCTATGCTGCCCACCTTGGCCGCCTGGATGAGGGCCCTGTTCAGGCCCGGCTTGTACAGCGGGGTCCACTGTAACACCTGCTTCAGTAGCTCCACCACGTCCAGCTGCACCGTCTTCGATACGCTGTGGAAGAAACAGTGGGTTTGTTGGGGTTTTACGTCCTGGCAATATATACGGTTATATCAGGATGGGTACAGACTTGTGACAGTGCGCACTCATGGCAACTTTATAATGCTATTCCACTGGGAGACCAGGGGCCATATGCATGAGTCGGGGTTAGCGAGCCAAACCCATGGTTAGGGGCGATCTCCGGGTTAGCAGCCAAAAGTTGGTATGTATGGACCAGTGTTATGGAAACTCCGTGAGTTTAACATCGTCAACGCTAACCCCAACCCATATCAAGTTTACCGTCGGGGTTAGGGACCGATTAGGCGCAAATCTATTGAATGCGATCATATTTAACAGAATTACATACTCAAATCGTGAAATTTCATGAAATTAACCCTAAATTCGAACCGATATTAACGCCTCCGCTACATCGGCGGCGATATTAATATTGTCGAATCGACGAATGTAAACTAAACAAATCACCGCCGCCGCCGCATCGACGTCACTATCCATAGTGTCGAAGATCAACAAAACACACACACTACAGGCACAGAGGGATTTCCCAAATCTATAAATAACTGCTAGGTTAGCTAACGTCACAGCGCTTTGGCACCATACATACCCCGTGACACATTTCCCAACACAGGCTTTAGGTAACCCAAACCCGGCCCTTAACACCAGAGCCGATAAATAATTCTTCATGCATACGGGCCCAGGGGTCACTGGCACCATGACCTGATTTCCCACCCGGTCACATTATCCTGATACTGAGCTAACCAGTCCTTACCCTACTCTAGTAATGCCGAGCACCAGCTTAGGTAGTGACAAGCATAAGTTTGATAAGTCATTGGTTTGAGCTCTATAATATGATCACATCATCAAATTGCCAAAATCAAAACATTTACCCAGATTTGATCACACATATCCAACTTAAAATCCTGGTGCAGTCATTAAACATTTGTTGCTGCAGAAAGCTAGGGTGTCCCGCATTTTGACGTGCACGCCAAAATGAATTACTATGCAATAAATACAAAAAAAAGAAGTAATGTGTTGTATAACTCGTTATGCGAATATTATTTGGAATGGAGTCCACCTGCATTGCTTGTCTGCTATTAACCTATATATATGCCTTTGTGTTGCAATATGATCAATGGGGTTAATTAAATATGTCTGCATGCCAGTAAGGACGATATGCGACTCAGTGTCATTATAATATAACGGTGCCTGCGAGCCACCAGACTGATAAAGATGATATATGACTGAGTGCTATTATTGTGTAACTTTGTACTTCGGGCCAGCAGGCCGACATGTGCTCCGGTAGGGGTACTTCGTATGTTTGTATTTACCTGCTTTGACAATTGCTCATTAAACTGGGATGGAACGCCTTGGATACCAGCTCAATGCTCCCAATACGCATTAACGACTCAAAGGGGGTCACATGGGCGCGTGTCCCCCCACTATCTGTCTCACTCATGCAGAATTTTGACTTTAATAAAGCGGAGGGGCCTTTTAAGAAGGGTCCAGCCAGAGATAGCTCAACCAAACTCATTGTATTGTCTTCTCACTTACGTAATAGATCAAATAATATCAACCATTCGAAAATATAACAAATAAATATGAATAAATAAAAAGGGAGAAGCAGATTCGGTGTACATCGCTAGGGGCAACGTGATGCTCGCAATGAACACATCTCGTCTGCTGCAGCAAGATCCCGCCGAAATCTCGTCGAGATGTGCTGGTCAAATCGATAGTACACGCAGTCCTACTTGGTGGAGGTTACCCCAGGCGCATGCGCAGCACCGTTCGAACTGCTTGTTCATCAGATTCTCGCGTGGGGTGGGGGCGGGGACGAGACCGGAAGTTGGGAATGAAATGACAAGAATGTCAATAGATGGGCAGTAATTGGGTTTGCGGGCGTCCATGGGCGTTTGGCGCCCATTTCCCCCACCGCCCACCTGGTGGCGCCACTATCGGGCGGCTGCAGGGAGGGCGACCTTACGCATGCGCTCATGGAAATCAACTGGTTAACCTCTTATTTAGGAATTACGTCAGTAGGTTCTGGCCGCTTCTCTAGTAGTTCCTTGATGAGTTTCGTCAGAATTTTTGTATATATTTATATGGATATATATGATGTATAATGCATTACACGAGTATAAATGCAGGGGGAACATGTACTTTATATAGCCATTCCTCCGTGGCGCATTGGTGGAGTGCCCCCCCCCCCAGCTGTCCGAGTAATTGATGTGTGGGCCCCCCTCTCGCCACACACACTGGAGGAATAGATCTATCCAAATATATATATATATGTATATACATATCCATATATATGTGTATATATCATGTATATACATGCTGGTAGACATATGCCCCATACCTATCAGGTATTACAATCAACTATTAAATACTTATGCACTGCTGCAGGTTTAAACCCAGATGATTATTCATGCCACTCACTTAGAAGGGGCGGCTGTACGTTCCTGCACATGCAGGGCGCAACTATAGAGGACATCAAAACACGTGGTGATTGGCATTCAGAATGTGTGTATAAATACATTACTGTGTGTATAAATACATTACCTTGCCCATCTCCGAACGAATACTTAATGACATGTGCGCAGCGACCGCAATTAATGATTGCCTAATACCCCTGTCACACTATGACGTAACGAGCTAACGTGAGCCTAACGTGGTGATTTTTTGTCATTACATTGATGTACGTTGGATTACGTTATGATGACGTCATAATGACGTTAGACTGCCGTCGTGCTACGTCATATTACATCGGGTTACGTCGAGTTACGTCAAGGTTTTGGACATGTTAAAAAATTTCGACGTAGCTCAAACGTAAGGGTTTACGTTCGCCGTACGTTCTGTTCACGTTCAGCGAACGTCAATGACGTTAAACGGACATTAGGCAAATGCTGCTCACTACGTTCAACTACGTTCCACTACGTTGACCCACATTAAACCGGGTGGAAATGCCCATGCGGCGTAATGGGAACGTCAGGAGAACGTCAGGAGAACGTCAGGAGAACGTCAGGAGAACGTACATTCAACATACGTTCAACATCTCATGATGTATGTAACGTCATGTAACGTTCTTCTGGCGATGGAATAACGTTCATAACGTTCCGTGAGCGTAATGACGTTGTCCTCTCTCGTTGAATGACGGTATCAGTACGCTTTACCGACGTTACGCTCTCATCCACTATGCTGCATCCACGTTCAAGTTGTGCCCAAATTTGCATACTACGCCGAGAAGTTCAACGTTCTTCACGTTCTCCCTACATTGACGTCGTTACGTCGTAGTGTGACAGGGCCATACCCTAATTCAATCATACTACTACACTACCTTCGCACAGTTGCCTGGGCGTTGGTTTCTTCTTTTTATTATTATTTTTGTTCTCGCTTTCTCCTCTTCTTTGGCTGGGTTCGGGCGTTCGCCCTTGGCAGTTGGCCCAGCAGATATCATTCTCATGTTGATTATTGATTTTTAATAATATTAATGTTTGTAAGACAATTTACTCGATGCCAATTGTTCATCGTTGATATCGCATACTACAATGCTAATTGATTATCATATTATTACTGTACTTTGTGAAATTGTTAATAAACTGATATTGCCCTTATTCGTTATATGTTCGTCGCCTCCTCTTGATTATACCCCTGTCACACTACGACGTAACAAGCCAACGTGAGCCTAACGTGGTAATTTTTCGTCATTACGTTGGGTTACGTCATGATGACGCCAGAATGATGTCGAGCTACGTCACATTACATCGTGATACGTCGAGTTACGTCAAGGTTTTGGACATGTTCAAAACTTTCGACGTAGCTCGAACGTAAGGGTTTACGTTCACCATACGTTCTGTTCACGTTCAGTGAACGTCAATGACGTTAAACGGACGTTATTCCAATGCTGATCACTACGTTCAACTATGTTCCACTACATTGACCCACATTAAACCGAGTGCAAATGCCTACGAGGCTTAATGGGAACGTCAGGAGAACGTCAGGAGAACGTCAGGAGAACGTCAGGAGAACATGCATTCAACGTACGTTCAACGTTTCATGATGTAGCTAACGTCACGTAATGTTCTTCTGGCGATGGCATAACGTTCATAACGTTCCGTGAGCGTAGTGACGTTGTCCTCTCTCGTTGAATGACGGTATCACTATGCTTTACCGACGTTACGCTCTCATCCACTACGCTGCATCCACGTTCAACTACGCCGAGAAGTTCAACGTTCTTCACGTTCTCCCTATGCTGATGTCATTAAGTCGTAGTGTGACAGGGCCATAACATGTATATACATATCCACATGTCCTTGTCCTAGCAATGTCGAGTGTAGTGACATGGTTGTGACAAGTACACCTTTTTACAAAGTCATTGCTTTGACTTGGTCAGGATTGAACCCACCCAGGAAGTGAACTCGACACAAAAAAAAACCACCTAGTAAAGTAGTATGTAACCTCCTTGAAATGGCTGGAAATCGCATTTCAGAGTCTCTAGATTTCAAAATGTCCTGGTGGTTGAGGGGCAGGCATACATACCCCTAGACCCCTCCCCTAGTACTTTACGCCTTCGTCACTTTTCTATTCCAAGGTATTTTTTATATTTTCCGATGATGAATGTATATACTCTGCACATAATGGATATAAGTGTGTTCACCCTTGTTTTCACTGCTGGGCAGCACAAGTCCAATTTGATTCAAATCTTTTGAATTTTGTTTTAGTAATAATTTGGGATTTCTTGTTTATGGGTTGTAACTCTGTAAATTGCAATTCTTTCTGTTAGTTCATTTACCTATGTATATAATTATATATATATACATTCCTATTGTAGCTTGCTAAGTTCATTAGCTGCTAGTAAGGCTTTAAGGTCTAATCACACTGTTAAGCATATTGATTTCGATAGGTTTATGTAGTTACTTGGTTGTGTTGTACTAAGGAATATATATCATCAGCTAAAATTTTGCCTGTGAACATTAGAATTAGAATGTATCTAGGATCCCAAATGAATATTCCTCGCAACGCCTATGTCCCACCCAATGGGGATACTGTGCCACTGTCATTCCATCCTGACACTGAGCCAACTAGCCTGTCTTTTTGTGCAGGCAACGAAGCGCTGCATCTTTGACTGAGTGGTAAAGCAATATTGCTGCTGGTTCTCAGCCTTGCCTGCTGCGAACAAGCGGGATGATTAGGTTTAACAGCAGGCGGTTCAGAAAAACCAAGACGAACCATTGGCCAATCTCCGTCGTGCGACGGATATTGGAGCTAGGGGGCGCCACTAGTGTCACAAACCAAATCAGGCAGCGCCGCACTCACACCACCCACAGTCTGTACATGATGGGTCGTCAGCGGGCGGCCATCCCATGATACCACATCCGCGATGCGCACGCTGATGAGATCTGCGTGGCGGGGGGCGTACGTCACGCGCCATGGAAGGTGCAGCGATCACACACCAGCAGCGTCGCTGACCACGCCCAGCCGCTGCCGGGATAAAGCTCGCCTTCCATCCGCACTATTTTCCACTTGCTGTCTGGACTCGACTCGATCCATACCGCTTCTGTCTCCCCTCAGCTGCCGGCCTCCTCCTTCTTTGATCTCAGAAAATATTTGCAGCGGAAGGTCTGGTCGGCTTTTCACTTCTTTTCACACAGTGACTTCTTCTCGCCGACTGATCCCCACAGAGCAAGACAGACACGGCTCTTTTTCAGCAACTCTCCTCACTTCTCTTCACTCTCTTTTTCCTCTGCCAGGCTTCCTTTCAACTTGATCAAGGGCGATGTTTGCTTGGATGGGGTCCTATTCACACTATTCACGCGTGACCTAATAAGGCAGCAGAACGAGGCTGAGTACGCGTCGGTATTGGAAATGGTCATAAGACACTGCTGTGTGCTGCTGTGTATGAACTACTACAGAAATTAAAGGAGTAAAATTTGAAGATATTCACTTTTGAAACTATCATAATCATTTTTGCATACCCTTTTTCTATCTACTGGTCAATTTTCATGAAGATTGAGTGATGATCAGATGCATTTCAGTAGGCGATGTCAACAAAGTTGCTCACCCTGGTTGCTAATCTTTTTTTAAATTCAAAATTGCATAACTTTCTTAATATATATATATTAAAAAAACTATTTTAACCCTTTTAAAGCTTTTAATTAATTTGTAATTACAAAGACTAGTTGCTTAACTGTGTTACACAGATAACTACGCTGACAGTGCTGCATTACATGATACCACAATAACTATGCAGACTTGAAGTTGACAGTCACATTGTAGTTAAAGAATGGAAAAATCACCATGCAAGGGTCACCCAATCTTCATGAAAATTGGCCAATAGATAGAAAACAGGTATGCAAAGATGAATATGGTAGGTTCAAAAATGAATACCCTCAAATTTGAGGATTTCGAGAGGTATTGGTCAATGAAAAAGTATTCACATTACTTTTCATACAGCGGCTCCTCGCAGATGCGTATGTGGCCTCGGTATGTTTTCAACATGACCACGGCGTGAATAACGTCAATTCCTTTTTCACTTTCCCTCGAATGTTCTTGAATTTAATGGTATGGAGTGTTCTTAAATTGAACAAGACTGCATTTCACAAGCAGCTGCAAATCAAAATCAAGCAGGACGTTGGTTGCCAGGCGCTGGACACTGGCAGCTGTGGCCTCCACATTATCAATAGTGCCGCTAAGTATGGCTGCTATGCATCAGGATGTGACATTCAGTCTACTGTGTTCCGTCCACTCACTCTTCACTGAGATACCAGCAGTATATGCAGGCTGCTTATTAACAAAAATCTGAGATTTAGTTTATATCGGTTATTTGCGTGGCTCATTGAAAATGTTATTGAAAAGAATGTTCTTGAATGTTCTTGACTCTGGTGGCCAACTTTTAATATAAGCTCTGTATCTAGTTTTCCCAACAAAAATTCCTAGTTATGGCTATGGCCCACCCAATTGGGACACTGTGCCACTGTCACGCCATACTAACACTGAGCCAATTAGTCTATCTTTTTGTGTATGCATATACAGCAATGAAGTGCTGCATCTTTGACTGAGTGGTAAAGCAACATTGCTGCTAGTTCTCAGTCTTCCTCACTGTGAGCAAGCGGGATGATTAGATTTAACAGCAGGCGTCGCAGAAAAAAATCAGTATATGTGTATCCAATACAGTGAACCCCTGTTATAATGCTATAGTTGGGGACCATAAGAAATCATTGCGAAAAAAGTAAGGTTGCACTAAACGCAGGTTCAGTTTACTGAATCATCTTTGAGTTAAATGAGGGTGCATAAAAACGGGGTTTCACTGTAGATCTATCACATATAGTTTATTGTGTACTAGTTTAGTTTATGTCTATGGAATGTTAGCTTAAGCGACGAAATCTGCATTTAAGTCGAGGCTGTGAGACTGCTATCTGAGTGACAACAAATATGGCGGCCATGACTCAGCACGATTCCGCAGGTTTCATGTCCATTTAGAATGAATGGGTGGATTGAAAAAAACCCACAAAAAACCTGCCACACATCATGTCAGCTTCCGGGTTGTAAACGATTAATTAAAACACTGAATCTGCACCGCGACGTGTACTAAACATACTGGGTGCAGCGTCGCCTTACATAGCGGAGAGGTGGGGGGGGGGGGAGTTGGTGAATACACATACACAAACGAGTATTTTATCTAATGTAAGATTGTTGCTCGGACAATTTCGCCGCAATCTACATTGGAAACAAATGCATGGCACGAACCATACCAAGTTTGGTCATCAGGACGGATGTGGTTGTACATGTAAAGTGAGTTTAAGTATAGGGTCTATAGTGAATGATTGGTCATAGGGGTGGGAGGGGGGGGGGGGACCAGCCCCCAACTTCTGCCGTGTAAGCTGAAGCTGCGACTCGATCCGCTACATTTCAGTTTCAATCCTTCGTGAGGAACCAGAAGGGATGGCAGAATGGTTTGAGCGCCCGCTTCCCATGTGGAAGGTAATGGGACTCGAATCCATGAGGTTCAATTCCAGTCGAGTCAAACAAATGAAGTACAACAATGCATAGGCCTACTTGTTGCTACCTAGCCTGACTCTCGGCATTATTAGGATAGTGCAATGAGCTGTGAAATGAGGAAGACCAATTGATCACGATTAAAATATCCCCTGCTTAATCAACTAATGTAATGATAATAATAATAATAATAACAATAATAATAATAATAATAACAATAATAATAATAAAATGGAAGGCGGGATATCCATATTCCTTGCACCTCCTACAGAAATCTATCCTCCACACCAAAATCGCTCCACCTCCCCCACATGTCCATTTAACCCCCACACCCCACAAGTCCCCCGCCATCACCCCTCTACAATACCCAAGTCCTTCCACCTCCCCCCTCCCACCACCCGCCCTAGAAACCCTTTCACCCCCAATAAATCTATAAAGGCTCAGTCACACCTTACCGGAGTGGGGTACCGGATAGAAAATGGACACTATCTGGTGAAATACGTCAATGTCCGTATTATATATGGTACGCATCTGGCGTGTCCGTTCTCTGTCTGGCGGTGTCTGGTGTGTACGGTGGCAAGTTTTGAACATGCACACAACTTGTACCGAACACCGCCGGACTGACATGTACAGTTGGTGTCCGTTTTAAGTCTTTTTAGTCCTTTTAGTCCGTTTTGTCTGGTTCATGTCCGGTACCCATCCGTTACATCTCCGGTTTGCTTCCTGCCGAGTCCATTGACGGTGTTGCGGGAATTCGGTCAGTATATGTTTTCGGCGCGTCCACGAACAGTCCGGTATGTGTCCAGTTGATGTTTGGTCCGTCCGTTAGACATTCGGTTATCATCCAGTTATCGTCCTGTTATCGTCCGGTGGCTATTCATTAATGTATGTTCCTTGTCCGTTTAGCATTCATTTCATCCGGGCGCCTTTGACCCGATAATGCAACATTTCGACACATTTCGATACATTTTGATACCGAACACCACCGGACTAGCAAATTCTTTGTCCGGTTATGTCCATTGCTCAATCCGGTAAGGTGTGACAGGCACTTTACCTTCCTGCAAATCTTTCTTCCCTAATCCTTCGCCCCCTCCCACTCCCCGCCCCCCCCCCCCACCTTCCCTACAAGTCACACCCCCCACCTGCTCCCTCCAATAACCCCTCCCCCGGCGCCCCTCCCCACACCCTTACTCGCAATCCCAGGCGCCCTGGATTCATTGATTCAAAAATCCATAAGTCTTGGCTCGGCCACAAATCCCGGGTTTTTAATCAAACTCCCATCAGGTGTCCTTGTAACAGCCCACGCAGCGCTGGAAAGCCCCACAAGTTCACGCCACATCAGTACTTCTCACCGCGCCTGTGTTTTGTGTTGTATATTTTAATATGCCAATAATTGTTACCAATGAAGCGTTCGCTGTCAGTGTCTAGTTAGTTCCGTGAGTGTCCTCCATAACCGGAACCGGCGCTCCTTCCGGTCCCAGTCGTGGGCTGTAGACCAGTGGGGTGCCACCGACTCCAGCATAGCTGCTGCCGCCCTCCCCGCACATTTTCCCACTAGCCGGATTTTGGCTGTCGGTGTTGTAAACACATGTGATATCATGCGTAAAGCAGGCCTCACACGAGTAAATCTGATATTTCTCAATCGGATCTGCCCTACCATTGGGGTACCTAGGCTTTTGTTTCTTTATTGGGGGAGGGGGGGGTTACATCCTAGCAACATCTAAGGTCATAACATAATGAGTACTGATTTGTGACAGAGACCACGCCACCAGCACCATGACCTGATATCCCACTCAGTCACATTATCCTGATACTCGGCAAATTAGTTCTTGCCACCACCCTAGTAAAGCTGAACGCCAGGCTACGTAGTATAAATATTATAAGTCATTGGATTGACTCAATTGGACTTTGAACGCACAACCTTCCACTCCGGAAGCCGGTTACCGCTCTTAAGCCGTGTTCACACGGGCAATGTAAATCGATTCGTAGAAAGCGACTTGTATAGTTTGGGTTACATTTCGCGTGTGAATGCGCGGCTGAGTCGGATTAGGGCTGAATCGATTCGTGTGATCCCGATACTGTAAACCACATGTCGAGGTAGTGTACATGAGTTGATTTCTGTGAATCGATCTATTTTGCCTGTGTGAACGCAACTGACTTACTTGAGGCGGATTAAGGACGTGACAGTCGAGACCTGAGTTTATTGACTTTCCGGTAAATTTGCTTTATGAACCTGCTAGAGGTGCACATATATTTTTTTCATCATTTATTTTTAGGGTTTCACTGCCCAGCAGAAGTTTTGACTGTTCCAAACCAATATGATTCAGTCCATACATATCTAGGTCGAACCCACACTCTCTCGTGCCGACGTCGACGAACCCAAACTGGCGCTGGTTAGTCTGGACTTGCTCATGCGCAGATATCCACTTCCGCCTTAAACCGATTCAAAGCACTGCCCGTGTGAACGCGAAACACTTTCAAACTAAATCGATTCATATGATTCGCCTTGTCTAAATCGCTTTATATTTTGCCCGTGTGAACACGGCTTAAGTCCTTCGATGTGGCCGACCTTGTCAGGTCAGACCGAGGATGCCCAACGCAATCAAGCTAACCATGCCTATACCTGTGCATCTGGCACCTTGCCCACTGAGGTGAGTGCTGCCTGCTACGCTATTGTGGAGGGGAGTACTCAGCTCATCAGATAGCGTGATATAGACCTATTTCATACGACGTCAGCATAGGTATCTAGGTCAGTGCGCGCGCCTTTTGGCTGCAGGACGACACACTGTCACACTGCAAACTCTATGGCTGTGAGCAATCTTCATACAGACAAAGTGAAATATCTCTAAAACCACACCACCTAGAAGCAACCCGCTTGGAACACATATAGAAAACATATTCACTGATTAGATTATATTAAATTTATAACATTAGGGTTCTGCTTTTCTATTAATTTTGAATAAATTAGACCTTTTGCACTGCGCCTACCGGCAAACTCAATACATTGTCAATGGCAGTGAGCAATCTTCATACATAAAAAGTTAAATATCTCTAAAACTACACCACCTAGAGACAAACCGCTTGGAACACATATAGAAAACATATTCAACGAACAGATTATATTAAATTTATATGGTTAGGGTTCTGTATTTCTATTAACTTTGAATAAAATAAACGTTTTGCACTGCGCATACCGGCAAACTCAATGGCAGTGTGCCTTCGTGCTGCAGCCAAGCTGCGCGCATATACACGATATTTATAAACATTGAAAGGGGTCTATATAGTCAGGTAGATGCGGGTATATTTATGCGATATATGAGTAGACCACTAGGAAGGGTCATTGATTTGATTCCTAGACCACTGAAATCAAAGATAATACAATAACACTACATTTGTTAATAAATACTAATATACACAGATATATACTATATATATATACATATACATATATATATAAGGATATATACCCACGTATATACGACACTCTATATGCGGATGCAAAGTAATATTCACCGTGCTGCCCCCGGCGGCTGTCGGGGGAACTCGCCCGGTGGTTCGCGGCTGTTCCGCTGGAGGGCGCCCGGCTTCCGATATAAATGTACTCAACGGTCGTCTGCTGGCCGCGTTTGGTATATATATATATATATACATATATATATATATAATTTTAGTGGCGAGTGAAGTACAACCCGAGCCGATGCTGGTTAGGAAAACCGCCACAGAGGGCGCCACTGTGGTCCTAATACCCACTCCCCCCACCCCTGCCCACCGCACCACACCCCAACCCACCCAACCCTGCGCCCCAACTATACCATGTGCACAATGCCCTAACGTGAAATCCAGGGGGCCGTCCTCAGCCCCTTCCTCTTTAATGCTGTAGTCGCTGCCCTCATAAGCCGACTGAAAACAGGCATTACTGAACGGCGCCTCAAACACGTCAAGATACTGTGCTATGCAGACGACATCGCTGTCGTCTGCTCACGCACAAGGGACGTGCCCCTCCTCGCGGCGGATGTCCTGCTCCTACTTAGCAGCTCCTGCTGTGAGCTGGGACTCAAAATATCCGCAAACAAAACCTAAGCTATGATGATGTTTGCCGATCAGCCTCCCCACCCACTCCCTGCCGGGGACTTGGACGTCGAGTGGGTGGAAGCCTTCGACTACCTCGGAGTCAGGCTCGACCACAAACTCTCCATGAGCCCACTGGTAAAGCATCTGACCTCCAGAATGAACAAGAGACTTCTTCTAATGACTAGAATCTCTGGGTTCAACTGGGGAGCACCAGCTGAAGTGCTCAGCTTTTCTACAAACAGGCCGTGCGGGCCCTCTACGACTATGCAGCCAACACCATTTCCTGGATTGGTTACTGCAGAGAGAACCGTAAGTCCCACCTGCCTCGCAGTAGCACCCTGACCAAAGACCTCCTCACCCTGGAAAGAGTCCAATACCAGGCAGCGCGACTCATCACCCGAGCTCGCAGGACAACCAGGGTTGAGATCCTCCTCCTTGAGGCCAACCTCCCACCACTCCACCTACGCGGACAACAGCTGCTGGCAAACCACCTCTGCCAAGCCCTGTCCACAGGCCACTCCACCTTCTACCGCAGCGCAGCCTCCTGCCTACAAAACGGCCCAGGACGGCGCCTCGGCCTCTCCTGGGGTGCGAAAACGGCCATCCGCACCCTGAAAGAAACCCACGGGCTGGCACTCGCTGATGTCCCTGACCTCCGGGTGAGACCCCCCTGGTACTCCGTGCCCGTTGAGGTCAGACTCACCAGCCTCTGCTCAGCACGAACCAACTACCCGACTATAGTCCTCAAAACCCTGGCTCAGGAAGCCATTGCCCGGGCCAAAGAGGACTTCCCTCTAGCCACCACGGTGTACACCGACGGCTCGCTCAACCCTGACACAGGCCGAGCCGGGACTGGCTACTTCCTACCAGATGGGCAGGCTAGACGCCTTATCAGGGTCACGGACTACTCCTCCACCCTCGATACAGAGCTCGCCGCCATCCACCATGCACTGACCCATCTGCGGCACTGCAGCTGCATAGTGGTCACTGACTCACTCAACGCAGTCCACAAGATCAAGGACCGCAGAGCTAACCACTCTCTGGCCACCTTGATCCAGAACACCATCGTCACCAGGCATGAAGCTCAACTCGACACAGTGCTGGCCTGGGTCCCCTCCCACATAGGACTTCCCGGTAATGACCAGGCTGACTCAGCTGCTCTGGATGGCTCCCGACGTCCTGAGATCGACCTCGTCATAGACCACTCCTTGTCCAAGCTCAAAGCCACCCACGCTAGAGCCACCAAAGCCCTGTGGGAGGCTTCCCTCCACGGCGCCACCGTCAGGAACCCATACTCCATCAGTTGGGCCTGGCACAAAAACGTCAGAGCGCGCCTACCAGTCCCAAAAAACCTCTCTGCATCCGTGCAAGAGGCGGTCACGTGCTTCAGGACTGGATACAGACGGTTCATCGACACCCCTGCATTGCAACGATGTCCATGCGGTGACCAAGTCTTCAACGTCGCCCACGTCTTGGCGTCATGTGTGGCGTTTGATAGGACCGCCATCCGAGACTTCCTCGGCCCACCTCACAGCTTGTCTGACACCCGAGCTGCACTCGCCATCCTCGAGAGACTCTCCGAGTCCTCATGGGAGCCACTCGGTAGATTCTATAGACAAAATTACCACACCTTCGAGATCGTCGGCGGCCCCGAACCCATCGCCGACGACTCTGAACCCAACAGCAGCGACAGTGACTAGCAACCACTCTCAGGGAACCCTGTGAGGTCCCGATCGGGGAGCCCCGTGAGGCCCCCCAGCAGGGAGCCCCGTGAGGTCCCACCCGGGAGCCCCATGAGGTCCCACCCGGGAGCCCTGTGAGGTCCCACCCAGGAGCCTGGTGAGGTCCCACCCGATGCAGCCCCTACACCGGGAGCCCCGTGAGGTCCCACCCGGGAGCCCGGTGAGGTCCCACCAGATGCAGCCCCTACACCAGGAGCCCCGTGAGGTCCCACCCGGGAGCCCGTGAGGTCCCACCAGATGCAGACCCTACACCGGGATCCCCGTGAGGTCCCACCCGGGAGCCCCGGGAGGTCCCACTGGACGCAGCCCCTACACCGGGAGCCCTGTGAGGTCCCACCCGGGAGCCCCGTGAGGTCCCACCAGATGCAGCCCATACACCAGGAGCCCCGTGCGGTCCTGGACACACCGATGTGACAGGCCTCGACCCCTGCACCCACAACGCCAGTTCCCGCTTCGATCACCGACGGAGTGGGTGCCGGGACCGCGGATACAGCCACACCCACCCACATCACCCTGGCCCAAGAGCCACTGGCTCTGGACCACCCACCCTGCGACGAGGGCCCGGAAGACCAATGCGCCGCCCGTGGCCCTGCTGCCAATGACACCGGATCCCGCTTTGATCTCCGGTCGAGGTACAGGACCGTGGGCCCAAGAACGTATTGCCACTGCCGGGCCACCGCCGCACCACAGCACAAGTCACCGCACAAAGCACCACGCACCCCACCCCCCCCCACCACACCTCAAGCTGGACGAAGCAAGAAGGAAAGACCCCCCCCCCCCCAAAAAAAAACATGCCAAAAACGGGCCGTTCTAACGGCGCCGTTTACTAATGCTGCAGTCCTGCAGCCAGTGACCGCTAGGCCACAAACCCCCCAATAATAATAACGTGAAATCAAAACATGATATTCAAACCATATATATGCACGGGTGTGCATAGTAATAATCCCGATTATCACCCATATCAGTATATGGTCTAGTAGCCACCTACCACCCGGGTGTGCATAGTGATAATCCCCATTATCGCACATGGCATTATACCTACCACCCCCGGTGTGCATAGTGATAATCCCCATTATCGCCCATAGCAGTGCATGACACCCGTATCTGTGAATGGAGTGTTTCACTTGGTTGGTGCTTATGCATGTGGGCATCCTCTCTTTTTTCTTAAAAAAAGAGAAGAGAACACGTGATTGGTGCTATTGTAGGGGTACCTACCCTTTACCAAACTCATCTAAACTCTGCGAACCAAGCAGTGTCTCCTTAGTTCTCCCAACATACAATCTTATTCTATATAATATAATAATATATATAATATATACAATATATATAATATCCATAATATATATAATATATATAATATATAAAATATATAAAATATATAAAATATATATATTATATATAATATATATAATATATATAACATATATAATATATAATATATATAATATATATAATATATATAATACATATCATACATATCATATATATCATTTATATCATATATATATTATATATTATATATAATACATATGATATATCATTCCTAATATATAATATATATAATATATATAATATATATAATATATATAATATACATAATATTTAATATATATAATGTTATTAACGACATGGCTTAGGGACACTTTGGAAACTTTTGGCTGGCGAATATTTGAGCGAACGCAACACAGGAGAATGGCGGAGATTTATCGGAAGATTCGAGGCTGCCCGGAAGTGCTCATCAATAGGCGGATACATACATATAGGGGCGCAAAGGATTGTGGGGGATGGCCGGGTTGGCGCTGGCTAGGCCTATACACTATAGGCGAAGCATATGCATAACTAGATGTACCACTAGCACCTGTGACTATTCGGAAATTTATACAGACATTTAGGGGCGCAAAGACGTGTGGGGGTGTATGGGTGGTGGTGGTAATGTGTGTGAGTAGGGGTGCTAGGCGTATGGCATAGGAGGAGCATGTGCTTACATTGACGTACCATTGATATCTGTGACTCTTCTGGAATTATTTGTACTGACAAGATTGATCTAATTTCTTTCCTGCAGAATAAGAATTCTAAACCAACATCCGGTCTATTAAAGCTGCAAAGTCCGATGAAGCATCAACATTTCAAAACCAAACAAATTATCTAGATTTGATTCTACATATCTAACTTAGATACTGATGCATTTATTGAGCATCTGTTGCCACATAGCAGGGAATACTGGGTCAATTTAATAGAACCTGGGTTTGTATAGCTTGAAGTAATCTATTCTCTAGGAGTTATTTAGGGCCCAACCTCAGTGTGAGCGTTATATATGTATGATATACATGATATGTATGATATGTATTATATATATTATATATATTATGGATATTATATATATTGTATATGTTATATATATTATGTATATTATATAGAATAAGATTGTATGTTGGGAGAACTAAGGAGACACTGGTTGGTTCACAGAGTTTAGATGAGTTTGGTCAACAAATGGAATATCGTACCCACATCAGGATTCGAACCCACACTTCTGCCATTATGGGCAGACGTTCTAACCAGTAGACTAGACAAGCTACCCTCACCTACCTGTCCGTGTGGCTCCTTGCCTGCGAGGTCGATGCAGACTACTGATTCAATATAAAGTACAACCCCGTTAAACCAAGCTCGGTTAAACCAAACGATCGGTTAATCCAAACTTTTTTCGGCAGCCTGGCAAAATACTACCATTTATCATATAAAAAAGTTGGTTAAACCAAAGTCGGTTAATCCAAACAAAATTGTTGGGCCCTAGGCCACTTCCGGTATGGTTAAGCCAAACTTTTAGGTCATCTAAGAATTTTTTATATGATGAATGGCAGTATTTTGCCGGGCCGCCAAAAAAAGTTTGGATTAACCGATCGTTTGGTTTAACCGAACTTGGTTTAATAGGGTTAAACTGTATATACATAAAAAAAAAAACCAGTCAAAGTGTCCACAAACATTGTATATTACATTCATAATGCACTCATGTTTTTGTCAAAGCCAAGTCAAGTCGAAGCCAGAGCTCAGTTAAACCAATGATCGGTTAATCCAAACAAATTTCTAGGGTCCCTTCAAGTTTGGTTTAACGGGGTTATACTGTAATTGTAAAAGGGACCTGGTAGAGGCCGCTGAGACTGGAAATGTGCTCTGACAAATGCTCTCCAAGCACCCTTTTTCAATTTGGGTAACTGGATATGTAGAGGGAGAGTGCCACAAGCTTAGCGCGCAAGTGCAACCTAAAGGGATTCCCTGGTGTTCCCCGGTCTATGGTGAACCATATTTGGTCATGGTAGGGAACTATATTAGGTCATGTGATGAGGGAATCCCACATATGACATCATTCATATATTACATTCTGAATTTGTCGTCTCAGTGGACTATACCGGGTGACTTTAATTCAGAATTTGTCAAAAGGAAACCTGATGGACAAACTTCTTCAACACTGTACAAACTAACAATTGTAACTCTAGATGTTAATAATATTGGATACATGTAGCTTCCCTATGCAGGACCGGGTGCACATCTACAATCTCCATGGAGATGCTATCGGAGCGAACAAAGTTGCGTCTGGTGCAATCTAGCGTCCATCAATCCGGGATCTTCGCCAGTCCGATGGTACCCGGCGTACTAGTGGAAGCAGGGCCCGGTCCGCGCGCAACCAGCGGCACAGAAATGGCGGGAAAACGCCATTGTTCCGCAATTGAAAGGAAGCAGACGACTTTGGGAAATTGCGCGGGAAAGTGGGATTTTATGAGGCGGAGAAACGGGCGAGTATGAGAGGCAGCATTGAGGGTGTATGGGGGGGGGGGGGGGGGTGTTACTAATACTATTACAATAATCGGGCAGCCGACTAGGGAACTTCATATGAAGTTTAGCTGTCCTCAAGAATGCTGTGCCATATTCTAGGGGTAATATGATTAGTATGAATAGTGACGAGGTAACTAAATGATGTATGAAGAAATGAAACCGACAAAATAGAAATAGATCCCCCCCCCCCAAAAAGCACAAACAGAAATACGCCTCCCCCAATTAAAACCTCATCATCATCATGATGCTGTCAGTTGTGATGCGACAAAGACTGCTTTCATTACTTGACTGCCGCTCTCCATTTAGCTCTCTGCTGTGAGAGTTGCGTCCATGAGTCGGTCTTAATGTCTCTCAGCTTCACGTTTCTCTTGATACATTTCATGAAAGCTGCCTGCAAAAGTGTTGAAGTGCTGCTGGCTTTTGCAAGTTACCAGCGGCACTCTCTCAGGGAGCAAATAGAGGTTTCACACCGGCAAGAACATGTCAAGACAGGCGCAAAACTATTTGTCCCTGCAGTGGCTGGTCGGGAGATGTTGGGAGTTACATACACCAACCTACCTACAGTGATCAAATAGTACAAGTAGTAGTAGTACACATCACATAATAATAATAATAATAATAGCATGATATTGATAAGCACAACTGCAATGCATAATCTTAAAGCTGTATAGTCCGATAAAAGCATCACATATTCGAAACTGAAACACTGACCTGGATATACTTAGATCCCGGTATGATTATAAAAGTTGCATGGTCCGAGGAAAAGATAAAATTTTCCAAACAAAAACAATTATCTAGATTTGATTCTACATATCTAACTTAGATACTGGTGCACTTATTAAGCATTTGTACATAGCATGGAATACTGGGCCAGCTTAATAGAATATGTTACTGCAGAAGCCTATGGTGTAAGAGTTTTGGCAAGCTTGCCAACATTAATTTATAAAGTTTGCACTTCAAATATATCAAAACTTAGCCATTTAAAATAAAGGTTACCACAAACTAAAGTAATGTACATCATAATGACCAACCTAGTATATTTATCTCAGAAAACTTACAGAAACTCAAAGCCATCGGACTATGCAACTTTAAGCATGTATTGCTTCCTATAAGAATCAATTTAAAGCTGCATAGTCCGATGATGCATCAAATTTTCTAAACCAAAATAATGATCTAGATTTGATTGTATATATCTAACTTACATAGTGATGCACTTATTAAGCATTTGTTGCCATATAGAAGGGAATACTGAGGCAATTTAATATAACCTATTACTGCTAAAGCCTATGGTGTCAGAGTTTTGGCATGCTTGCCAAAACTATTTTTATGTGTTCGGATTTCAATTATCTCAAAACTTAGCCATTTAAAATAAAAGTTACTTCAAAGTAAAGTAAGGTAGATTAAACCAATCAATTTCATATATTTATCTCAGACAATTTTCAGAAACTGTAAACCAGCGGACTATGCAACTTTAATAGAACCTGGCACTATGGTCAGAATTTGCAAATGCGTCCCAAAATGTACTTAAGTTTACACTTCAAATATCTCATAAGTTAGCTATTTAAAATCAAAACTACTTCAAACTAAGGTAAGATCTTCTGATCAGCCTAATATATTTACCTATTTAAAAAAAAGCGACAGAAACTCAAAACTATGGGACTAAATAACTTGCCATTGACAATGCATTGAGTTTGCGGTTCGCGCAGTGCAAAACGTCTATTTAGTTTTGAGTTTCTGTCACTTTTTTTTAAATAGGTAAATATATCAGGCTGATCAGATGAGATATTTGAAGTGTAAACTTAAGTAAATTTTGGGACGCATTTGCAAATTCTATTGAAACAATATTAACGGAGGTTGTTTGGTTGTTGGAGTTTTATGTCCTGGCAACATCTGAGGTCATATCAGGACAGGTACTGACTTGTGATAGTGCACACTCATGGTGACTTTATAGTGCTGCCCCACTGGGAAATCAGGCTGGTGGCACCATGACCCAATATCCCACCCAGTCACATTATCCTGACACTGAGCTAACCAGCCATTGCCCTATCCTATTAATGCAGAGCGACAATCTAGGAAGCGACAAGTATCAATTTTGTGAGTCAATGCTTTGACTCCACCGGAATTGAACTCTTCATCTTCCACATGGGAGGGCTGCGCTCTATATTAACGTAGGAGTTGTTGACGAGTTCTACCAGTAATGCGGTACCACTCTACAATCTCCAGGTTCGCTAACTAAACTGTAATATCCTACACCCAGTGAATTAGCATGTGCCATGTGCTTCTCACCGGTTTGTTTTGCTTTGACGCATCCCACAATGCACCACGCTGCTGGAATAGCAATGTAGTCTATTGGCTTCATACATGGCCCCGAATATTTTATTTGTGTTTCTGAGCTGATTGCTTTGCCTATGCTCATGTAATGTGAGATGAAGTGCCCTTCCGGAAAAGCGCAGACAACTGCGCAATAGGCTGCACAGTACATGAAATAGAGCACGGACGGCGTCAGCAGTGTTCATTGGGGGACACTTGTAAGGCGCTGATTGGTTGTCAGTATTGAGCCACGCAGAACAAGCGCCTCCATCCACAGATTCACACTCTCCACCCGTACATACAGCACATACACTCCAGCCCACCTCACTCTCCACCCGTACGTACGTCCAGCACAACACGCTCAACCCGCCTCACTCTCCACCCGTACATCCAGCACAGACACTCCACCCCGCCTCACTCTCCACCCGTACATCCAGCACAACACACTCCATCAGATTCACTCTCCACCCCGAGATCCAGCACAACACACTCCACCCGACTCACTTTCCACTCCTACATCCAGACTGACTCTCTCCACCCCTATATCAAAACCGACTGCCTCCACTCCTACATACAGCCAGAGTCACTCTCGGCTCGTACATCCACTCCAACTCACTCTCCACCCCTACATCTAGCCTGACTCTCCGCACTCCTACATCCAGCCTGACTCACTCTCCCCTCCTACATCCAGACTGCCTCTCTTCACTCCTATATCCAAACCGACTCACTCTCCACTCCTATATCCACACACGACTCTCTCAACCCCTACATGCAACACAGCTCTCCACACTACTCACTCTCCACCCCTACATCCAGCACAACACACTCTACAAGACTCACTCTCCACTCCTATATCCAGCCCGATTCACTCCCCATTCCTAAATCCCAACCGATTCACTCTCCACTCCGAGTCCTACATCCAGCCAAATTCACTCTCCACTCCGACATCCAGCCAAACTCATTCTCAATTCCTATCCAGGACAGCACTCTCCACTACTATATCCAGTACAATATACTCTCCACTCCTACATCCAGCCCAATTCACTCTCCACTCCTACATCCAGCCCAACTCACTATCCGCCCATACATCCAGTACAATCCACTCTCCACTCCTACAACCCCGTCCTGATATGACCTTAGATGTTGCGAGGACGTAAAACAACAACAAACAAACAAATTACACTCCAACATCCAGCACACTCTCCACTCCTACACCATCCCAACTGTTTTCAAAGTCAACTTCCATATCACCAACATTTGAATTCTGAGTGTACAACAGCACACTAATTGGGTATAAAATGTTTCAAAACAATACCCATTACATAAAAAATGATTTACTCGAGATGAAAGCTTTCCCCCAGTTAAGTAAATAGTCTCGTAGGCTGCACTGACCCCACAGACAAAACACCACATCAAAGGTAGGCGTGGGGAGGTTAATAGCATCAGGCAGCCGAGATAGTCTAATAGTTAGGATGCTTGTTTGCTAGGGTTTTGCATCCTAGGGACATCTACGGTTATATCAGGACGGGTACCGACTTATGACATTGCGCACTCATGGCTACTTTATAGTGCTGCCTCATTGGGAGACCATGATGGCAGCACCATGAAGGAGGTAGGACGGGAGGAGGGGAGGAGGAGGGGAGGAGGGGGAGGGAGGAGGGGAGGTGGGAGGGGGAGTAGGGGAGGGGGAGGAGGGAGGAGGGAGGGGAAGGGAGGAGGAGGGGAGGAGGAGGGGAGGAGGAGGGGAGGGGGAGGGGAGGGAAATCGCAAACCCCATCATGCTTTGGAGCATTTATCACCACAATCATGACAGCTATATGTTTGATTTTGAACTTCTACCAGATCTGGGGGGATAAAATGCATTCAAGGAGGATCAAGATGGTTCCTAAGCAACCAATTAGAACAAGTTATAGTATTTCTCGGTTACTCGGCCGCTCAGAGCTCCAGAGAATACCATAAAACTCTCCCCTTTATATCACCTGTGATGCCTCCCTTAATCAACCCTTAATCATACCCATCAACAAACTCATAAGGAAGAAAGGTAAGACAAGTCACACAGGTTAACACTGAAGTAGTTGTGCTTTTTTGGTATCAACTCCTGTCCACCTATATGTGACCTATCACCCTCAGTCCTTACCTTCTGTCCACACAGAATCTCATTACCTCTTTCGCCTGTCTATGAATCTGTGCCGACAGCCCATGGAACCGGAGTCCCTTGGGTGTTGCACTCAGCTCAATTTGGATATATGAATTTTGGGAGCATCAGACAGAGTGTCTGGGGTCCTGCTCTAGAGTAGGTGTGTCTCACTCAAGAGCCAGGAGTAGAGTGATCACTCTCCAGTGTGCCTGAAGCAGTGTCTTGAATAATTAATTAAATCTAAAAGTGAGGCTAGTGTGGTCAGAGAGCCAAGGTAGTGCAGGTGACTGGGCACTCCCACAGCCAGCCAATCAGGCACCCCCCACAGTCTGGGTGAGTGGCACCCTCCAGTGGGGGTGGCTGTCACTCAACCCAGCTGCAGGTGGTGTCCTGTGGGTATATGCAGATGAGGCTGGTGGGCCCGCCCAGTGGTCATGTAGGGACAGGTAGCTGCAGACAGTTACAGTAAATCTCTGTTAAAATGGCCTTTTCTCCAATTGCACTCTTTATGGATGCATAGAGAAGCATTTCAACAATCATGTACTGTTTCTTATATAGGAACATCTCTTCATTAATCTCAGGCATCATGTATGAACATATAGTTCACATAGCTTGTATCATGTCATAATGGGAGTGGGGTATTATTACTTTTAGTTTACATAACATTGTCCCCACTCTGTCGCCCAAGAATAATAATGCTCTCTGCTAATATATAATTCTGAACCGAAAATCCGTATATCTTTACAAAGTGTTGGGAAGCTGGGTTGATATATCCACATCATTTTGCCATCTAATATCATAAATATATTATATAAGATGATAATTATAAATGATCATCTATCACAGCCCCTAATTTCCAAATCTGTGTGTGCAGCAGTGATAGATAGTCCTAAAAACATAGTTTTTTAAACCTTTTGAACACTCCTCTGTTCACAAAAGTATTTGTTCAACAGTTTGCCACTATGCGTGACCAGCGACCTTTATAACAATAAATGTGGCTTAATCATGCTCACATGAATACAATTTTTACAATAGACCAGTTCATAATTCCAAAGTCACTGCAATGTGGGAATTTTAAAAGCAAAACAAACCTGCACAAAGCACATGTGCTTGCTTTAAGACTGCAAACACGGGGGATTTGCGCTCTCCAGGGGGGGTATGTGATTTCCTAGGAAATCGCAAACCCCCCATGCCCATATATGGTATGGGGTATTGCGATTTACTAGGAAATCACAAGTGGGGATTTGCGATTTACAGGGTTTGCAATTTCCTGCTACACCGGTTCCCGCAAGTTGCCGCCTCATTAATTATGCGAGCAAACCGTCTCGCCACGTCTCGCGTTATCTCGTTAGGCACGAGACACTTCCCAGGTGGCGCTGCAGTCACCGGCTGGGACGGGGGTACTAATAAACAACCGACTGTTATACATGTAGTTTGTCCGGCCAAATTCCACGTCGCCACACTGGTTCCCGTCCAAACACCAAATCCGATGCTTTCAGTTTCTGCCACGGTTTTTTTTCTTTTTTAATTTAGATAAATACATTAGATTGATCTTGTAATTATTTTACTTTAAAGTAAATTTGTATTTTACATGGCGAACTCAACTCTGGGCCTATTTGAAGTGAAAACATGCCAACCTGCACATTTAATCCGATTACAAACAGAAAAATAACGCTTCTTTATTCCATCCACAAAACATCATTTGCTCAGAATTGGTCAACCATATGGATCTTTAAATAGAAAGCGAACATAACTAAGTGTACTATATTGTCATTTTATATAGCACAGCATCAATCAATCAATAGTTCCGTCCTCTAGTCGAGGGTTGGATGCAATGGTTCTCCACTTGTCCCGATGTTGTGCTGTTCTGATAGACTGTGAATAATTCAAGCCTGTCCACTGTGAAATATTTGTAAACCATGATGTTCTTGGTCTCCCTCTCCCTCTGCTGCCATTCACCTTCCCTTCCAACAATGTACGGTATATTGAACTCTGACGAATGATGTGGCCAAAATAAATAAGTTTCTTTGTCTGTATAGTGGCAAACAAGCTTTTCTTATTTTTAATTTTTCTGAGAACTTCTTTGTTGGTGATCTTCTTTGTCCATGATATTTTCATCATCCTTCGATAAGTCCACATCTCAAACGCTG
Source organism: Branchipolynoe longqiensis (assembly GCA_030323885.1). NCBI lineage: Eukaryota > Metazoa > Annelida > Polychaeta > Phyllodocida > Polynoidae > Branchipolynoe > Branchipolynoe longqiensis. Next base: position 45,881,452 of record CM059201.1, on the reverse strand, counting down.
CTAAACGTTTGTACATTTTCTTAGAGATTGTCCATGTCTCAGCCCCATACATTAGAGTAGACCACACATAACACTGAAGAATACGCTTCCCTGTATGTATTAATATCTTACTTGATGTTAACACTCTATACATTTTGGAGAATGTTGTTCAGGCTATTGTTATCCTTCTCTTAATTTCTTCCTCACATCTCCCATCATTTGTAATCGTTTGTATTTCAATTCACGCCAAATTAACAGCGCAACACATCTGCCGCACCCCACCACCTTCCGCAGCTTCAGTCACACTGAGCTGCCCAGTTGGTTGGTTGTTGGGGTTTTATGTCCTAGTAACATCTGTGGTCATATCCTGAACTGCTTAGGTTGATGTAAGAAGACATGCTGCACAAAGCAAGAGGTGGGAAGACAACATCGGGGAATGGACAGGGTTGGTGTTTGGTGTAGTGCCAGAGGCCACGGGAGAATAGGGGGGCGGGGGGGGGGTGGAGAAAACTGGTTGCAAAGTCATCTGTAGTGCCTCAACAGCCCTCGTGGTTAAGGGATTGATGATGATGAGGTTGGTTGCAGATTTGGCTACATGATGTAAGCAATTTGGTTAGATAATGTAGGAAATTTGGTTTGATGATGTAAGCAATTTGCTCACAGGTTGTAGATAATTTAGTTACATGATGTAGAAAATGTTGTTTGGTGTAAGAAATTTGCTAAGATGTTGTAGGTAATTTGGTTAGATGTTGTAGGTTTGATTGTTGTTTTACATCCTAAGAACATCTAAGGTTATATCAGGACGGGTACCGACTTGTGACAGTGCACACTGATATTGACTTTATAGTGCTTCCCCATTGGGAGACCAGGCCACTGGGACGATAACCCAATATTTCATCACCCTTATCCTGTGCTAACCAGTCCTTGTCCTGTCCAAGTAATACTGAGCGCCAGGCTAGCAAGCGACAAGTATCAATTTTAGAAGTCCTTGGTTTGACTCGGCTGGGATTCGAACTCCCGACCTTCCACAGGGAAGCCTGCACTCTACCGATTCAGCCACCGCGTCAGGTTTAATGTAGGTAATTTGGTCAGATAGTATTGGTAATTTGGTTCAATGATGTCGGGAATCAGGTTGAATGATGCACAAAATGTGAGTAGATGATGATGGTAACTCGGGTACATGAGGTAGGTACTTTGCAACATGACGTAGTTAATTAGCTTAGATGACGTAAACCACTGAGGATGTTCCAGTATTGAATTTAAGCCTACAGTGCTAACGAAGGAATCCACAAGGCGAACAGCCCCTAATATCACCCCCAAACCAGAACTAATGCTCACACCACATCCGGTACCCCTTTGACCCGGAAGTGCTCCCCAATCAGACCCGTGCCAAGTCTGGGCCCGTTTCATTAAACACTGCTGACTCATCGATTATTTTCTCTTACATTCAGTATAATTCACGCGTGTTCTATATTTAGATTTGTTTTCAACCCAACTCTAAGGCAAGGAAGGGGTAGTGTGCCAGTGATATTTGACTACCACAGGTCGCGCCACTGACGAATGTCAGAGTTTGTCAATTACAGTAGTTTCACGCAATGTAATTTATTTTGTTTGCATTTGTACACACAATACACAATTCGTGCAAATAAAGTTATTGGATCGCTGTCATTACATATACACTTTATATAGAATATATAATGTATTATATATAATATATATAATATATATATATACTATATATAATATATACAATATTTACAATACACACAATATATATGATATATAATATATAAAATATATTATATATTATATATAGAATATATATAATATATATTATATATATATTATATATTATATATAAATCACATATATTATACACAAAAAATATATATTAACAATTCATCAGATTGTATTCCTAACTATCCTATTCTACTCTGAATTCATTATTTTTAACTGAAGGAATCTACTAGTTTAATGCATCACAATTGTTAAGAACACAAACTTTGTACTTTTGATCACGATTTATTTATAACTATGTTAATTGGAGATGTTGGGCTGCGAATTGTAGGTGCAATAACCCCCCCCCCCCCACACACACACACACACTCCCCCACCCCCTGATTAATGAGATGTCTGTTCTGCGCAGGTGCGCAGGGGGATTGTGGGAAGTGTTGTGTGGATCTATTGAGAAGTAATTGAAGTTTTTCCTGTTAATGGTTCATTCGTTAGAACATGTTGGCAAGGAGTCCTGATTGAGTGCAGGAGACTCACGGGCACCTAGCTACTGCGCATGTGTACAACAAAAGATGGCTCTCTTCCGTTGCTTGCAATCAGAAAATATCAGCTGCTGTCAGTAAACATCATCTGCTGATAGTAATACAGTAAATGGTGGCTGCTGTCAAAAAATTCGACTGCTGTCAGTAAATGCCATCTACGGTCAGTAAATGGTGCCTGCTTTCAGTAAATGTCGCATGTTGTCTGTAAATGTCGCCTGCTGTCAGTAAATGTCGCCTGTTGTCAATAAATGTTGCCTGCTTCAATAAATGTCACCTGCTGTCAATAAATGTTGTTTGCTGTCAGTAAATGTTGCCTGCTGTCAGTAAATGCCATCTGATGTCAATAAATGTCGTCTGATGTCAATACATGTTGCATGCTGTCAATAAATGTCGCATGCTGTCAGTACATGTCACCTGCTGTCAGTAAATGTCATCTGCTGTCAGTAAATGTCGCCTGCTGTCAGTAAATGTTGTCAGCTGTAATTAAATGTTGCTTGCTGTCAGTAAATGTCGTATGCTGCCTGTAAATATGGCCTGCCATCAGTAAATGTCACCTGATGTCAATAAATGTTGCATGCTGTCTGTAAATATCGCCTGCCATCAGTAAATGTCGCCTGATGTCAGTAAATGTTGTTTACTGTCAGAAAATGTTGCCTCCTGTCAGTAAATGTCGTCTGATGTCAGTAAATGGTTGCTGCTGTCGGTAAATATCGCCTGCTGTCAGTAAGTGTCATCTGCTGTCAGTAAATGGCTCCTGCTGTCAGTAAATGTCGTATGCTGTCAGTATCAGCCATCTGCTCTCAGTAAACCTAACCTAGTGAATAAATGTCATCTGCTGTCAGAAAATGTAACCTAGTGAGTAAATAGCGTCTGCTGTCATTAAATGTAACCTAGTGAGTAAATGGCATCTGCTTTCAGTAAATGTGTGTTGTCACGGAATGTGCTTTGCGGTCAGTAAGTTAGTTTCCCGTTGTTATCAAATGGTACCTGTTAATAATACATTGTACACTGCGTTCTTATCTCTAAATGCTCTCGACGTTACATTTAAATATTACAAAGGGGGTATATATGATAGGAGAACATGATCGATTTATATATAGATCAACATTTCCCTTAAAAACACAAGATGAGGATGCTGATAGGTACTTTGCAACATGACATAGTTAATTAGTTTAGATGACGTAAACCACCGAGTGTGCTCCAGTATTGAATTTAAGCCTACAATGCTAACGAAGGAATCCACAAGCCAAACAGCCCCTAATATCACCCCCAAACCAGAACTAATGCTCACACCATATCCGGTGCCCCGTTGACCCGGAAGAGCTCCCCTATCAAGGGTGTGCCAAGTCTGGGCCCGACATTCATTATGTACTACTATATAAGAGCCTCAGTAAGTGGTCCTGTCTACAGATCCAAACCTTGGAGACTGTCATAGATGTACACCTGACAGTTGCGGGCATCTGTCAACTGAGGACACCCTTCCCATGTGTGTGTGTGGTGGGAAGTATGAGGGCTTTAGAAGGATGTGGTAAGTAGCCAAGTGTTATCCTGAGTGTTTAGAAAGATGTGGTCAATACATAAATTCAAGCCTGAGGGCTTTGGAAAAGCATAGTCAATAGATACGTGCTAAGGGCTTTAGAAGGATGTGGTTCGTAGATAAATGGTGACCTGAGGGCTTTGGGAGGGTGTAGTTAGTAGATAAATGTTAACTTCAGGGCTTTGGAAGGATGTAGTCCATAGATTTAAGTGTTATTCTGAGCGATTTTGAAGCATAACGTCAGGAGATAAGTGTATTCTTAAGGGCTTGGAAGCATGTGGTCAGTAGATAATTTGTGACCTGAGAGCTTTGGAATGGTATGGCCAGTAAATAAGTGCCAAGCTGAGGGCTTTGGAAGGATGTGCTCTGTAGATAACCGATAAGCGATAACCTGAGGGCTTTAGACGGTTTTGGTCATAAGCTTGTGGCGAGCATAGTGATCAGAAGCCACCCGGCCAGTACCCTATGATCAAAGCCCCGCTCCCTGCGGTCAGCGTCTGTAAATACCTGGACGCGGTGGTCACGTGGGACAGCTGGACGCGGCTGATACAGGAAGCCACCGGAAGTTAACGCAAAGCAAATTATCGTGCTTTTATTTTAATTTGATTGATTTATTTGTGTTTCGCTTAGAGTGGGCTACATTATTGGTGTGTGTGAGTTTGTATGTTAAAAGAGAGAAATAAATTGTGGTAGTTTTCTTTATTTGATGTTGGGTGAGTGTAGGTGGTCTGTTTGGATTCATTAATATAAGAGAATATTTGATTATTAAGGATCTTGGTACAAAATACCTTGCAGGTTATATCTTGCCTAACTTCAGACCTGATATGACTTTAGATATTGCCAGGATGTAAAATTTCAACTCCCAACCAGCCTAACTTCAGTGACACAGAGACATAAATAGACAGATAGAGACACACAGACACATAAAGGACAAATTCAGACACACACATAATTCATTAAGGTAAACCCCCCCCCCTTTAAAAAAGAGCTCTCTCCTTGCTGCGTACAACCAGAGTGTCGGCAGAGAATCCGGCCACTCCTAAATTTACCAACAGAAATTTTCCGCCATTCACATGAATGGACACCAAACTAGACGAAACCGCAAAGCGTTGAGTCCAGGTTAATTTTGTCGTGGTGGTGATGAAAATGGGAAATATTGCACCTAAAGTAGAAGTCAAAACCACACTACTTTCCAATCCCGGACTAGCATGCTAACCATTACACTGCATGGGCTCCCTGGTTCAATCACCCTATCCATTTCTAGCTGTCTCTGTGGCTCCTTGCCTGACTCAATGCAGACGATTTGTTAGTAAAGTATGTGGGTATGCGATAAAATATAGCAGGGGTTTAAGCGTATGTTGGTGCCTGGGGCATAGGTGGTTGTCTGGTAATGCGGTGAAGTTCATAACTCAACTGCGTGGGGCTGGATGCTGTATATGCATCAGCGGCTTGTCTCCAAATCGAGATATGACCAGCATGCCAGGACAAGGGGGTGCCACCAGGACATGAGGGAGGGGTAGAAGTGTGTCTATCCTGGAATGTACCGGAGTCAAACTGACCAATCGGCATGGGTATTACAGGAAAAGAAAGTTTGTTTTATTTAAAGACCTCTAGAGCACATTGATTTTTATCATCAGCTATTGGACATCAAACATATGGTCATTCTGACATATTTCTTTGGAGGAAACCCGCCACCGCCACATAGGCTACTCTTCCCGATTAGCAACATGGGGTCTTTTATATGCACTTTCCCACAGACAGGACACCTATACCACAGCCTTTGATGACCCAGTTGTGGGCCACTGGTTGGAATGGAAAAAAAATACCCAAACTGCAAATAGGTCAATTGAGCAGGATTGATAGGATGACCGACACCTTCGCAAGTGGACACTTTACCGCCTGAGCTACGTCCCGCTCCCTCGGGTATTACAGGATACCAGAAGGGCTAGGAAAACTGGACCATGTGCTTATAACTTGAATATAAGGTAGGTTGGTATGACCAGGTGTGGAACAGCTTGAGTGTTGTAAGCATGGTGCATGTGTTTGTGTGATTGGCTCCTGAAGTCACATGATGGTTGAGGAGGACTTGGATTGCACAATTAAGTTGTGCCTGTGGTCACCAGGGAAACCGGGATGTGAGAGGAAATAAACCCAGAGATTATTTCTTGCGTAGAAGTTTTCACGTGGCAGTCCTTCCAGCTGCACCTCCTCCCAGTGATCAACCTTGCCACCTGTCGATGTCAGTTGTCTCGGGTGTATTGGTAAGTGGGTTTGGGGTTTGAATACAGTCACCCAATTCTATAAGAAATGGGAGAATGAGGTTATTCTACACCAGGTAAACTGAACTATTCAAACCGATCTAAAACATGTTATCTCAGCTTTTATTTCTAATCAACTTTAACGTACTTTTGTGTTGGCTCCAAATGCATTAGTCCCAAAAAAGTCCTACTCACAACATTAGTTCTGACCACAGACGTAAGGGGGCGGATTGGTGGTAGAAACAATCTATTCTGTTCAATGATCTGGAAGAGAAAGGCTCTCTTTCCCTTGGAACTATTTTGTTATTGTCACGTGACCACAGAAGAAGAAATACACCCACGGTGCACTGCTCCGCCTTGACTGATTGACTAAACACACACTGAGTTCCATGAACTATATTCGGAATGCTTGTAATAAAATGCCAACGGCAGTTTTTTTCTGTCAGAGATGGGAACTGATCAGGTGCAGATTTTATCGTGTACGACAATGGTTGTCGTTAATACAATGTAGCTTTGCTAAAAAACAACTCCAAACGCTCAAACACACACACATCCAGTGAACAAAAGCTCAAAGTTGCATAGACCGATAATAAACCACTTGTGTGTTGACAATAAGCCACTTATGTTTTGACAATAAACCACTTGTGTGTTAACAATAAACCACTTGTGTGTTGATAATAAACCACTTGTGTGTTGATAATAAACCACTTGTGTGTCGAGAATAAACCACTTGTGTGTCGGGAATAAACCATGTGTGTGTCGAGAATAAATGACTTGTGTGTTGACAATAAATAAACCATTTGTGTGTCGAGAATAAACCACACGTGTGTCGAGAATAAACCACTTGTGTGTCAATAATAAACCCCCTATGCGTGAAGAATAAACCCCTGTGTGTCGAAAATAAACCATTTGTGCATCGAGAATGAACCATTTGTGTTCCGAGAATAAACCACTTGTGTGTCGAGAATAAACCACTTGTGTGTCGAGAATAAACCACGTGTATGTTGACAATAAACCATTTGTGTGTCTAGAATAAACTACTTGTGTGTCGTGAATAAACCCCTTGCATGTCAAGAATAAACCACTTGTGTGTCGAGAATAAACCATGTGTGTGTTGACAATAAACCATTTGTGTGTCGAGAATAACCCACTTCTGTGTCGCGAATAAACCCCTTGTGTGTCGAGAATAAACTATGTGTGTGTTGAGAATAAAGAACTTGTGTGTCAAGAATAAACCACTTGTGTGTTGAGAATAAACCATGTGTGTGTCGAGAATAAACCATGTGTGTGTGGAGAATAAACCACTTGTGTGTTGACAATAAACCACTTGTGTGTGGAGAATAAACCACTTGTGTGTTGACAATAAACCACTTGTGTGTGGAGAATAAACCACTTGTGTGTCGAGAATAAACCACGTGTGTGTTGACAATAAACCATGTGTGTGTCGAGAATAAACCACTTGTGTGTCGAGAATAAACCACATGTGTGTTGACAATAAACCATTTGTGTGTCGAGAATAAACCACTTGTGTGTTGACAAACCATTTGTGTGTCGAGAATAAACCATGTGTGTGTCGAGAATAAACCACTTGTGTCTCAATAATGAACCATCTGTGTGTTGATACTAAACCACTTGCAAACCACAACTCAATGCATGCACCCTCCCTTTCTACAGCAGTTCCTTTTGTACCTTCACGTCCTAGAAACATCTAAGGTCATATCAGGACGGGTATCGAATTGTGATAGTGCGCACTCATTGGGAAAGCGGACTGCCAATACCATTACTCGACATACCAGTCAGTCACATTGACCGGATACTGAGGAACCCAACCCTTACATATGGCGCGCAGTAGACAAAGATTGATGATTAGGCTTTAACATCCTAGCAACATCTAAGGTCATAACAGGACGGGTACAGCCTTGTGACAGTGTGCACTTACGGCGACTTTATAGTGTTGCCTGACTGTGATACCGATATCCCACTTTGTGCTAGTAGTGAGGAGCGCCAGGCTAGGTAGTGACAAGTATCAATTTGATAAGTCATCGGTTTGACTCGGCCAGGATTCGAACCCCTGACGATCTTCCGCATGGGAAGCCAGCGCTTAGCCACCTTGTTCGGTGCCAGGCTAGGCAAGAGTAACAAGTATCAAACTTTGTAAGTCATTGGTTTGATTCATCCTGGATTCGAACCAATGACCTTCCGCACGAGAAGAGAGTCAGCGCAGACAGCAACAGATATTCACAACTATCATGATCGAATATGAATACGCTTACTTTGCATATTTATAAATTACCTATCTACATTTGGAAATGATTAAAATGACTAAGTTTGGGTTGTGGGTGAGGGTGAGGGATGGGCGGATGGGGAGGAGGGAGGGAAGAGGGGAGGGAAGGGAGTGAGGAGCAGGGGAGGTGAGGAGGAGAGGAGGACCAGGAGGAGAGGGGCAGAAGGAGGAGAGGAGCAGGGGGAGGAGAGGAGGAGAGGAGGAGGAGAGGAGGAGGAGAGGAGGAGGAAGAGGAGAAAGGAGAAGGAGAAGGAGGGAGAGGAGAAAGGAGGTAGGGAGGAGGGGGAGGAAGAGGAGGAGAGGAAGAGAGAAGGAGGCGGAGAGGGAAAGAGAGTAGGAGAGGAGGAGGAGAGGAGGAGGTGGTGGAGGAGAGGAGGAGAGGACGAGGAGAGGACGAGGAGCAGGAGGAGGGGGAGGAGAGGAGGAGGAGAAGGAGAGGAGGGGAGGAGGGGGGATGAGGGGGCCAGGCGGGGGAGAGGAGGAGGAGAGGAAGGGGAGAGGCGGGGGAGATAAGGAGGAGAGGAGAAGGAGGAGGCGGAGGGGGAGGAGAGGAGGAGGAGGGGGAGGAGGAGAGAGGGAGAGGAGGAGAGGAGGAGGAGAGGAGGAGGAGGAGGAGAGGGCGAGGAGCTCGCGGGTCCAAGCTATGATTATTACAGTCAGTCAGCCCTGAACACCCTGCTTACCTAACAGAGTGACGTAGGCCAGGGAATACGCACACAGCATGAGAAGGTTCCCCTAGGAAATTACACTCGAACAAGCCTGGGCCCACAGATCACTGTTACAGACAGTGACCATAAACAAACATTTCGTTGCTGCAGAACAGCATCTTGGAGACCGTGAGGGGAAAATATCACATCGTCTCTTCAAAACAATTGGATTTTAAAACTTATGCCTCGCTGAATGAGTTGAGCGCCTGCTTCCTGTGTAGCAGGTCGAGAGATTCAAATGCGCTGGGTTCAAATACAGATGAGTCAAACCAATGACCTAAAAATGTATACTTGTCGCTACCTAGCCTTGTGCTTGGCAATGCTAGGATAGGGCAAGGAGCAGTAGAATGAGGAAGATTGAAATCCACGATTGAAGTCCCCCTCCTAAATCAACAAACATAATAAACAATATTTTATGGAATGAACCAAAAGCAGTTCATACATTGATAAATTGTCCGCACATTACAGGGATTCGCCAATCACAGGGATCGCTACAGAGAGATATTACTGTAGAATAGTAGTATCTCTCGCTACAGAGAGATACTACTGTAGAATATTTTTGCAAGGAACCCATGTTCAGATCACGTGACCCACCCTTCAAGTGCCAGCAGACGACACACTGTGTGAATAAGTAAAGCTGTGTTGGTCATGTTACTGCCGCTTTAAGTTTTTTTGTGTTTTTTTTGGTGGTAAATATGTTTATTGTGCTGAATAAGTCTTTTGTCAGTGCCAAAGCACTGGTCTTCCAGCCATTTTTCAATTGAGGGTTATTTACACAAAAGGTATATAGAATAAGGCGTACAATACCTGTTGAATACACAATTTGCACCATGTAATGCAATGAAATTCTGTAACCCAAAAGTTCCATAGCAATATGGTAACAGTAGTGTCATATAACTAGATGAATATTAGTCAGATCAATGTGAGTATTTACATAGTATTTAGAATGTAAGCAGAAGTTATCTTCTGTATTCAGTTGGTAAAGTTGTAGTAAGTTTTAATGTTCAGTTGCAGTTAGGCAAGCGGTATATAAGTGTTGGTTTGTTAGGAATATTCTAGTGTAACTCTAGTGTAGTTAGTTATGTGAGTTTATGAATTATGTTGTTGGGGTGGGGTTGTTAATAATACACTGGACCAGCTGTGACCAGTAAAGCAGTGGGACCAATCCCAGTGCATTTAGGTCTTAAATTTGACATTTTTACCTGGACTGTCTCTGTCATTGTATATGGTTGACTGGAGATAACAGAGAAACAGCAACAAATTTAAAAAAGTAGGGGTGGGGGGGAGAAACCGAGGCTGAGGGTTCGGTGGTCTGCCACTTACGGTACGGTGATGCCATGGAACATACTTTACTGCAACTGCATAAGGGCCTGCCCAATCCGATGTACTCTTAGTGAGTTTTTAAATTCTAGGTAAGAGGACGATGACCTGGTTCTGGCTGGTAGGTTGTTCCACATCATGCTGCCTTTGTACATTGGTGCTTTAATTAGTTTGTTTGTGGAAGGCTTGGGGACTTTGAGTAGAGTGGAATCTGCCCATCTAGTATTCCTTTTTGTTTTGTCTATATATTGGGTTTCTCTGGCTCTTCTGTACATAAGTGATATGAGATGTGAATCTCTTCTAACCATTAGGTAATCTAGGTTTGCTTTGTCATGCATTTCCTGTACACTTAGTGTTTTGCCCCAATAAATTGTTCTTAACGCCCGGTTTTGGATCCTTTGTAGCTTAGTCAGTTGCTGCTTTGTGAGCAATCCATAATTTATGTAGTGGTCTGCACTGACCTCTCAGGCAAGTAACCACATAGACAGGTAGGCGTGGGGAGTGTGTTGATATCAGGGAGCCTAGGTGGTGTAATGGTTAGCACACTGGCCCGGAATGCAAAGAGATGTGGGTTCGAGTCCCGCTCTAGGCGCAATATTTCCCATTTTCATCACCCCCACGACAATTATATCATTATAGTCTGTTGTCAAGGTTTCGTTCAGAATGAATTCCAGCAGACGGCTCAACTAACTCGGTCACATATCACGCCACAGTCTCGTTGTGAAATTAATCTCGGATCTATTCACGAAAGCATGAGTTGAATTTCACCGAATCGGTTATCGATAACTATTTATGCGTTCGCGACGGATCTGCACAATTTATGGCGTTCGGACGCCACTATCACCACTCTCCAAGCAGAGTGACAGACAGTGCGAATGGAACGACTGAGAAATGCTGGGACTACATGGGTGAAGTGCCATCTCCACCACTCTCCAAACCGAGTTTCAGTCGTTACACAGAGAGTGCGAATGGAACGGATAAGGACTGTTGGGAGAAGGACGACGTGTTTGAAGTACCACCACCATCACTCTCCAAGCCGAGTTCCAATCAGTATCCAGACAGTGCAAATGGAACGGCTGAGGAGTGCTGGGAGAAGAACGACACGCATGAAATGCCACCGGCATCGCCCTCCAAGCCGAGTTCCAGTAGGAATCTAAAGTGGTGCGAATGGAAAAACCAAGAGATGCTAGGAGAGTGACTGCATGTAAAATGCGTAAATATAGCACTACGTAATTGACACCGTTTCCGCTGTGATGGCCGCTGGAGCTGCGCGATCACCGCGGCCATTCTGGGAACTGGGCGATATTAAAGCAACATTACCCTCTCCCATCAAGAATCGAACGTTGAATTTGATGTGAGGTGGAAGGCTGTCACATTTAGCATGCAGTACAAGTATGAAACCTGCATCAATACTGCGACTTTTACTTTCACTTATCTACAGTCTACACACCAGGTAAATAAAAATGTGTATAAATAGTCAATCATCATGATGCAATCTCGATCACAATTCGGATGTTTCTTTGGAGACGCTGACTAGCTACGTCACTGTCACGTGACTCGCAGTCCCGCATGGTCCTGGCTGGTACAACACATACAGATGAAGGGTGTCGTTTTGTAGAGAAATCGGTGGAGCGATATTTCAATTAAATTGGTAATGTTCATATACAAACTGGTAAATGGCTTAAATCTCAGCTCGGGGGGGGGGGGGGGGGGGGTCTTCTGCCATTGACCGTTTGTGTGATGCTTGCAAATCAAATAAATAAATAGAATCCACAGAACCATGACCACAACCCAGCTACAAGTGGTCTGTGATAATACAGAGGCCAATTATCAGATTACAGGAAAGAAATGCCAACACTGTTAAATAATTAAATATATATGGTGGTGGATTTTAAGTGACATTCAATTTTCAATTCAATTCAATACTATATTTCAGACTCCGCATTATGGTAGTTACAGAAATTGGTCCATTGTAGGTAGATATATTTGTATTTCTATATTTGATGTTACGCATGTCATATCCAGAATACAGCCAGATTAGGAGAAGTGTGTTTTTGATAGACTGGAAATCTGGCAAACCCGCTAAACCTGTGTCAAGGTGATATGTAGGTTGTGAAGAAACTACCTACACCTGTGTGTACTTGCCTAATGCTTCCAAACCATCATAACTAAAGAATTGTCTAAAAGATTAAAAAAATATATTAAATAAAGGCCACGTAATCATAAGCGAGTTACTAGTATGATCGGTCATGGTTACTGGTTACTTCTACCTGGCAGATACTGCGCATGTGCAGGAAATCTATAATGTAAACAAAAACACCCAATGTGTCTAAGACATAGCATTGGTGCACCTGTACCGGAAGTTGAATCGTATTGGGTCTTGTTCAGAATACAGAATGGGATCAATGAATACAATGGACCTCATGTCAAATGCTTACATAATATCCATATGATATAATCCATCATAGTTAACATATTTGGAATGTCTGTATACTCAATGTGTACGCGAATTTGCATATATTAATACACACCAATAACGAGTATAGCTAGGAATCTGCTAGTCTATCCATGTACCATTTCATCGCTGGTAAAAGTGTTCAGGAGTGGTCAAGTACAAAGATGTCAGGGGATTTCAATTAAGGAGGATTATAAATTCTCTTTAAAAGACAGAGACTATGGATTACCTATCCATGACTTGATTCACCATCGGCAACCCCTAGTGGACCATCCTCACGGTTCTGCAAAGAGAAAACAGTCTTTAAATCATCACGTTTCTGAATATGATACTATTATTACATTGATGTCTGAAAACAACGACGATACGAAGTACGAGATTATTTCGGAAGGTAGTTTTAACCTTTTGTGTTGTTCAATTCAAAATATATGTATATATGTATATCTATGCATACCTATATATAATATAGGTGTAAATATATATATATGTCTATATATGTCTATATATGTTTATATATGTTTATATATGTTTATATGTGTTTATATATGTTAATAGATTTAATATATGTCTATATATGTTTATATATGTTTATATGTGTTTATATCTGTTTTTATATGTTTATAGATTCATGTGTATATATATGTCTATATATGTTTATATATGTCTATATATGTTCATACATGTCTATTGTGTATGTGTGTCTACATATATATATATATATATATATACCGTCCTGATATGACCTTAGATGTTGCTAGGACGTAAAACAACAACAAACAAACATATATATGTTTATATATGTCTATATATGTTCATACATGTCTATTATGTATGTGTGTCTACATATATATATATGTTTATATATGTTCATATATGTTTAGATATGTCTAGACTTGTTTATATGTATGTATATATTTGTATATATAGACACACATATATATCTATATAAAAGTGGCTATGAAATAACGAGAGAAAGACAGACGGGGTTGGGTTGGAAAGTTTTGATGCTCAACGGGCTGAGCATCAAAATGCCAATTGCGCCTCAACAGTGATTCCCCCAACCCCACCCACCCCAGGCCACCCCCCCCCCCCAGCACAGGGTGGCTGCCACCCTCATATCGTCCAGGACCTGAACGGCTAGCCGAGTCTTCATGTAAGCATATACGGTTTCGGATGCCCAGTCGCCTCTCACATTCAGCTCCTCACCGAGCAAAAAAGTAGCGATGATAAACTAGAGGCATCAAGGCCGGCCGCACCTCCTGTATATCTTAAGCATGTCCTGGTACACAACATAGAGCATCAGGGCTGAAGACCCTGCCCGCCTGGAGCCGGAATGTCATTTCACTCACCTCTACTGGAAGCTGGGCGAAGTGGCACGAATTGAAAGGTTGGTGCTTTCACAGGACGATGCAACCTGACAGAGTTAGAATGGACGGTCTGCCTGACGAAGACTCTCATTTCCACATACTACTGACAGCAGTCAACACACACCCAGGTGCGCCTAGGAGCTCTGCCGGCGTTGATGAGGGGGGGGGGGGGGGCAGGGTGGCGGGTGGTGGTGGTGGTATACTGGTTCTTTGTTGTGTGCATGCGTGTTTGGAAGGAGGGTTGTATGTCTATGAATGTGTGGGTTAGTTTCGTTGTGTTCATCAGTAGCTTAGCTACTTAGGTGGTGGATTTTGGTTGGTTATTGGAGTTTTACATCCTGGCAACATGTAAGGTCATATCAGGATGGGTACTGACTTGTGACAGTGCACACTTATGGCCACTTTATATTACTGCCCCAGTGGGAGCCCAACCGTCAGAACCATGACCTGATATCACACTCAGTCACACTATCCTGACACAGAGCCAAACAGTCCTTTCTTTATCCTAATGATGTTGAGCGCCTTGCTGGGAAGCGACAAGTAATGAAGTATCAATTTTGTAAGTCATTGGTTTGACTCGACTAGGAACTGAACTCCTGACCTTCTGCATGGGAGGCCTGAGCTCTGTCGATTCGGCTACATCGTCTGGTTTAGGTGGTGGAGGAGGGGAGAGAGTGTTATGTAGTGCTTTAGATATAAATATATATATTATATAATATACATATATACATATATAATGAATTATGGGAGTATAAACATGACGCCGACAAAAGGACCTTTTCAGCAGAATATACACATTTATCAATCAATCTATATGCCTGCCATGTTGGTGATCGTCCTAATTCTGCCACTGGCACCACCTGCGCATGGTTAACTCCAGCGTCTCCTGTCACTGTTCGACGGCGTTTAAATCTTTTTTTTGGTATACATTTTTATTCTTTTGGATAAAGTCTTTTTTTTCCACCGCCGAGGCAGTGGTCTTCACCTATGCTTAACTTCAGTTATTTACACTATTTAATTACAGGAGACAATCTTAAGATAATAAAAATATTTGGTGGGCTATATTATATCTCCTGCCAGACGATATAAACTGCTATTCAATCAAGCTCATCTCTTTGTTCTCTTGGTTATGTATGGTTACTGTTTATATATATATATATATATATATATATATATATATATTAACTGAAGGGAAAGCTCAGCTGGGGATCCAAACCCATGGGATCGTGGGTTCGAACACATGGTCGAGTAAAAACCAATGACATATACATTAATATTTGTCACTTCCTAGCTAGGCGCTCGGCATTATTAGGATAGGGCAAGGACTGGTTGACTCAGTGTTAGGATAATGTAACTGAATGGGATATCAGGTCATGGTGCTGGTGGCCAGGTCACCATGAGTGTGCACTGTCATAAGTCGGTACCCGTCCTGATATGACCTTAGGACGTAAAACAAGAACAAAACAAACAAACGTTATTACTCCCCCCCCCCCCCCCCCCCCCAAACCTTCTGCTACCTCTCCATTTCCATTCTCCTCTCCACCCACTGCCCGCCTCTGTGCCCCGCTCCTTCCCCAGCCTCTAATTATTGTCTCTACTCCCCCCGCCCCTCCCCGTCCCCCTCCCCCCACCCTCCCACACCCACACCCACTCTCCCCCACCCCAGGCCCAGCCACATGCATGTCCTTATATGGAGAAGTGATGTGTGATCTGACACACCGAAGCCGACCCGCGGGCACCGATCACGTGACACCACGGCCCTGTCACGTGACCTCAGCGCCCCGCCTTTTCTCAGAGCGATCCATACCGGCGTGTCGGTTTAAATTCTCAGTGGGTTTAGAGTCTATGCTCGGGGTTCTGCGCATGCGTCAACATCGAACGGCATCAGCGTATTCGATTAATTAACTCGGATGACCCTAGCGACTTTTTGAAGCACAAATGTGACGACATCGCTCCTAGCCAACCCTAGCCAAGAGTCGGGTTAAACTTTTTGCACAAGACGTGTTTTGTCGACTCCACTCGCGGTGTTCTATTTGAATTTCTAGCAACACTACAGCTGGCCAGCATTGAAAACAAGCCTGAATACCCAGGCTTATATGCTATGGACAGTATAAATACAGCCTCAATAAAAAATTAAAAAAATTAAAAAAAACTCGGGTGACCCGATTCGCCCGGGTCGTGTTAATCGGATACGCGCATGCGCATAACCCCGAGCGTAGACTCTAAACCCACTCGCAGTGTTCTGTTCTTGTAGCAAAAACAGCGTATTCTTTGTCATTTTGGTGGAATGTTGGTGAACTTGTTTCGGCTGAGTGAGGTGAATAAAGCTAAGATTCCATATATGCGGTATGCGACAACAAATGTAAAAGCATGTAAATGCCCGGTGGTGCTTCCAAATGGCAGGTTGCGAATGCGTGGATGGCAAAGTGGATCTCTCAATGGAGCGATCGGTGCGAATGTGAATGTGCCACCTATGCATGCATTTGCATTCACATGCCGCAGATAGGGAATCATCTTAGCTCTCGGCAATGACTGTCTGAGTGAAGTTCTTAGTTTTCGACACAGATTTATTCCTCTGAATATAACAAACGTCAGTTCTGAAGTGTTGGTCATTCCGCATTTATGAAAAAGTTGTCGAACTGTAGTATATCGAGAAAAGTAGACCAGTCCTGTAACGGAGTGCGTTAAGAGAGGTTTGGGGTGGTCTTAGCATGTTTCGTTTGTTTGCTGGGATTTTATGTCCTAGCAACATCTGTGGTCAAATCAGGATGGGTACCGACTTGTGACAGTGTGCATTCATAGCGACTTTATATCACTTGTATAGTGCTGCCCCGCTGTGAGACCAGGCCTTCGACACCATGACCTGATATCCCACCCAGTCAATCATAGTGACTTTTATAGTGCTGCCCCACTGGGAGACCAGACCATCAACACCATGACCTGATTTCCCACTCAGTCACATTATCCTGATGCTGAACTATATAGTGCTTCCCCTCTGGGAGATCAGACCACCGGCACCTTGACCTGATATCCCACCCAGTCAATCATAGTAACTTTTATAGTGCTGCCCCACTGGGAGACCAGACCATCAGCACCATGCCCTGATTTCCCACTCAGTCACATTATCATGATGCTGAACTAACGAATTCTTGCCATATCCTACTAATGTCGAGCGCAGGTAGCAGCACGTGCCAATTTTGTACGGCATAGGTTTGACTTGGCTGGGAATCGAACTACCAACCTTCCGAACGGGAAGCCAGCCGATTGGGCCACCGCGTCCGGTACATGTTTCGTGAAAGCAAAAATATTAATGGAGACAAATTAATGGAAAGGAAAAGGTGCTGGACAGAAAGAACCGGCGCCAGGCTTCTGTTCTGGGGCGAACTTTTGCTTGTGAGTGCATGAGTGTGCATGGAATTTTGTGTCCGTGTGTCTGAGTTTGACAAGCCGCGGTGGTCGAATCGATAGACTGCAGGCTTCCCGTGTGGAAGGTGGGTAGTTCGAATCCCAGCCGAGTCAAATCTATAACTTACAAAATTGATATATATATATAGCTTGGCGCTCGGCATTACGAGGGCAGAAAGAACTGGTCTTCTCAGTATCGGGATAATGTGACAGAATGGGAAATCGGGTCCTGGTGCCGACGGCCTGGTATCCCAGCGGGGCAACACTATAAAGGTCGCTATGAATGTGCACTATCACAAGTCGGTGCCCAACCTGATGTAGCATTAGATGTTATCAGGATGTAAAACCCCAACAAACAAACCGTGTGTCTGAGTGTGTAGATTGGTGCTGATGTGTGTGAATGGGAGCTGCTGCCTATGTGAGTCAGTCACTGTTAAAACAAGGCACATTTGCAAAATAAACACCACACCAAAGCTGGTTGGCAAATTGTTAATAAAACAGCAAGCACCACGTAAACACCACTACCGTAACCACCACCCCTATTACTACTGCTAACCAATCGCCAACCATTGCCTCAAAAATAAAAGAGAAAAAGAAGGTAAATTGCTACAACAAGAATTGGCGATAGATCTTTAACTGGAGCCTTAGTGAATCAGAGACGATTTAAAGGAGGGCTGTGAGTGCCTCGTGTTAACGATAAACCACATTAAGTACGGCTCGTTCATTATGTTACAGGGGCGGCAGAGGCTCGGAGCGCCCCACTTTTAACACTGACACTGCCCCACTTTTAACACTGACACTGCCCCACTTTTAACACTGGCACTGCCCCACCTTTAACACTGTCACTGCCCCACTTTTAACACTGACACTGCCCCACTTTTAACACTGACACTGCCCCACTTTTAACACTGACACTGCCCCACTTTTAACACTGCATCCCCACTTTTAACACTGCCCACTTTTAACACTGTCACTGCCCCACTTTTACCACTGACACTGCCCCACTTTTAACACTGACACTGCCCCACCTTTAACACTGACATTGCCCCACTTTTAACACTGACACTGCCCCACTTTTAACACTGACACTGCCCCACTTTTAACACTGACAATGCCCCACTTTTAACACTGACACTGTCCCACTTTTAACACTGACACTGCCCCACTTTTAACACTGACACCGCCCATCTTTTAACACTGTCACTGCCCCACTTTTAACACTGACACTGCCCCACCTTTAACACTGACACTGCCCCACTTTTAACACTGACACTGCCCCACCTTTAACACTGTCACTGCCCCACTTTTAACACTGACACTGCCCCACTTTTAACACTGACACTGCCCCACTTTTAACACTGACACTGCCCCACCTTTAACACTGTCACTGCCCCACTTTTAACACTGACACTGCCCCACTTTTAACACTGACACTGCCCCACCTTTAACACTGACACTGCCCCACTTTTAACACTGACACTGCCCCACTTTTAACACTGACACTGCCCCACTTTTAACACTGACACTGCCCCACTTTTAACACTGACACTGCCCCACTTTTAACACTGTCACTGCCCCACTTTTACCACTGACACTGCCCCACCTATTCACCTCTAACACTGCCACCCCACCTATAACACTGACACTGCCCCACTTTTAACACTGACACTGCCCCACCTATAACACTGACACTGCCCCACTTTTAACACTGACACTGCCCCACCTATAACACTGACACTGCCCCACTTTTAACACTGACACTGCCCCACCTATAACACTGACACTGCCCCACTCTTAACACTGACACTGCCCCACTTTTAACACTGACACTGCCCCACCTATAACACTGACACTGCCCCACCTTTAACACTGACACTGCCCCACTTTTAACACCGTGACTCCCCCACTTTTAACACTGACACTGCCCCACCTTTAACACTACGACTGCCGCCCTTTTACACAACCCTAAGCAATCGGACGGACAGTCATCACCACGATGGAATGCTCCACATGAAAGCGGGAAATAGACCTATTTCATGGGATGGCAGCATAGGTATTTAGATCAGTGCGCGCACAGCTTGGCTGCAGGACAACACAGGGTCACAGTGCAAACTAAATGGCTATGAGCAATCTTCATACAGAAAATGTGAAATATCTCTAAAACCACACCACCTAGACACAGACCGCTTGGAACACATATAGAAAACATATTCAACAAACAGATTATATTAAATTTATAAGGTTAGGGTTCTGCATTTCTATGAATTTGGAATAAAACTGACGTTTTGCAATGTGCGTATCGGCAAACTCAATGGCAGTGTGCCCTCGTTCTGCAGCCAAGCTGCGCATGCATACACAATGTTTATAAACATTGAAAGGCATCTATAGGTTTCACTATATTCACCTACCCAACCTATAATTAAGGCTACATTCCTTACACGCAGTATGCGGTATGCGGTATGCGAATGCGAATGCGACAAAGATTCGAAACGCCTTGAAGTCTATGGGCTACATTCCTTATATGCGGTATGCGAATGCGAATGCGAATGCGAATGCGGCAACTCGATCAGTCCATGTAGCGATCGGTGTGGCATGCGTCATGCGGCAAGCGGTATGCGAATAGAAACCTGAGTTGCATGTGTCCATTAGTTTTAGACGAGGAGAGGTGACTGAGCATTACGGAACGGTCACACACAGGGGTGCGGAGGGGACACACAGGCCTAGAGGGGTGCCGTGTACATAGTGATTGGTGTGTGCGGAGGGGAAACATATGGTGGTAGTAGTTGTAGTAGTAGTGGTGGTGGTGGTGGTGGTGGTGGTGGTGGTGATGGACGGTTACGGTTTGGTAAAAATGCTACCATATCCACAGAAATATAAATACTTATCTATAATTTGGTAATTATAAAGGTATGAATATAGCCACACAGTGTAGAAGGAATCCTCCCATTCGCATACCGCATGCCGCATACTGCATACCACGTGTAAGGAATGCACGCTTTATGCAAGATGGACGCATTGGGAGATGGTCACAAGAATCTGTTGGCCATAAAAGCAGTAAATTTGGTCCAACTTAGAGATTTTCAAAGATGCCCGCAGTTGCCGGATGCAGCATGGGCGACTGGAGAGTGAGGTCTCAAGGCGGTTAGGTGTACAAGCACACTGTAGACTGCGACTGGAGAGTGATACCCCAACACCACTGTAGAACACTGACACTGCCCCAGTGTAGACTGCGACTGGAGAGTGAGGCATCGCGGCAGTTAGGTGTACAAGCACACTGTAGACTATGACTGGAGAGTGAGGCCTCACGGCAGTTAAGTGTACAAGCACACTGTAGACTGTGACTGGAGAGTGAGGCCTCGTGGCAGTTAGGTGTACAAGCACACTGTAGACTGCGACTGGAGAGTGAGACCGTGTGGCGGTTAGGCGAAAAAGCACACTGTAGACTGCGACTGGAGAGTGAGGCCTTGCGGCGGCTAGGTATACAAGCACACTGTAGATTGCGACTGGAGAGTGAGGCCTCACGGCTGTTAAGTGTACAAGCACACTGTAGACTGCGACTGGAGAGTTAGGCCTCATGGCGGTTAGGTGTACAAGCACACTGTAGACTGCGACTGGAGAGTGAGGCCTCAGGGCGGTTAGGTGTACAAGCACACTGTAGACTGTGACTGGAGAGTGAGGCCTCATGGCGGTTAGTTGTACAAGCACACTGTATACTGTGACTGGAGAGTGAGGCCTTGCGGTGGTTAGGTGTACAAGCACACTGTAGACTGCGACTTGAGAGTGAGGCCTCGCGGTGGTTAGGTGTACAAGCACACTGTAGACTGCAACTGGAGAGTGAGGCCTCGTGGCGGTTAGGTGTACAAGCACACTGTAGACTGCGACTGGAGAGTGAGGCCTCGCGGCGGTTGGGTGTACAAGCAGGCCGGGCCGGGGGGACTGGAAGACGGGCGTCTGGTGGGACCGTGCTTAGATCAGCGCAACAACCCAGACTTCCAGGAACACCGGGGTGGGGGAGACAGAGGTGGGGGAGACAGAGGTGGGGGAAGGAGGGGTGGGGGGGAGACAAGGAGGTGGGGGACAGACAGGTGGGGGAGACAGAGGTTGGGGAGACAGAGGTGGGGGGAGACAGGTCGGGGAGACAGAGGTGGGGGAGACAGAGGTGGGGGAGACAGAGGTGGGGGAAACAGAGGTGGGGAGGACAGAGGTGGGGGATGACAGAGGTGGGGGAGTCTCGGGTGGGGAGTCGAGAGTGGGGGAAAGGAGCGAGGAAGAGAGGGGGAAGGTAGGACGGATTGAGCGAGGTAGGGAAGAGTGAGGGAGGAGAGGGAAGTGAGGGAGGGAGGGAAGAACGGAGTGAGGGAGGGGAGGAGGAAAGGAGTGAGGGAAGAGGGCGGGTAGGAGTGGGAGAGAGGGCGGAGTGAGGGAGGTATGGGAGCGGGGAAGGAAGGGGGGGGGGGGTAGGGGAGGGGGGGGCGGAGTGAGGAGGTATGGGAGTGGGGAAGGAGGGTGGGTAGGGGAGGGGAGGGAGGGCGGAGTGAGGGAGGTATGGGAGTGGGGAAGGAGGGAGGGTAGGAGCACGGGAGGGAGGGTTAAGGAGGGATAGAGGGTGGATGGATGGAGGGGAGGGGGGAAGGTAGGGTGGGGGGAGGCGCAATGGTTACTAGTCCACAACCTCCTCTCGTTAACGCAGTGAGCCCGGTGGAGGGTTCCTTGGCGAGGTCCCCCCACGCCCCCCCCCCCGCCATTACCCGCCCCTCGTGGAGCTACAGCCGTGACCCCGTGAGGGGTTTTCCCGGACCAACGGCCAATAGACGAGATCACCGTTGAGTTTGCCAATACACATAGGGAAAAACTTCTATTTTTTTTAAATACATAACAATTTGGCACAAACAATATGCAATATAATAATATAATGAATATGTTTAAGACAACTCTCCATAATTAAGCATTTTGAGCTAAGAGACATACAATTTCAGTCACTTTACAGGCTGGTGTTTACATCACCTTTGATTAGACATAAGTAATTCTTGTTCTAAATATTAAAATTTCAAATGTGTGAACAAAAACTTGTTTCAAAGAAATATATAACCAATGTCTCATTAACCCTACCCATTTCCTAACCCAAAACAAATGCTATTAACCATAGGATATAAATAAAGAGATGAATAAAATGAGTACAACTGACTTTGGCTATGGCTCTAACAGTAATCTGAGTGACCAGATTTGTCTCAATCTAAATGCACATGGTATAAGATGTGCTGATTAGATTGATCTAAATACAATGCTAGATCAAATATTAACATCTTAATTTATTATATATATTTTTTAGTCTGTATTCTATATATCAAACAAGAGCTGAGATGAGCTGAAACTAGCACATTTCATAGCTCCACCCAATGTATTAGCATGTGCCATGTGCTCTGTGGGGGTTGTTTATCATCCACGCATCCCACAATGCACCGCGCGGCTGGAATGGCGATGTAGTCTATTCGATTAGAACATCGACTCGCCCACCTTGAAGGTTCTTTAATCACATTAAACGGCCTTCTAGCACAGCTGGCTCGGCGCATGCGCAGTTTAGGCAAACTCTACACGCTGCGCACTGACCGGTAGCCAGCGAACGGCCACATCCGCCAGCTCGTGACGTTTTACCAACATTCCACTCGTTAGCTCGCCGTTACTAACTGTTCACTCACCAGGTCTATATTTACTAACATTTCACCGACCGACGCTGTGTTACTACCAGTTCGTTGAGCAGCTCGAAGGTACTAACAATTCATCGATCGACAAGTTCTGTGGTATACAGTCAATATACTGGCTCTGTGTTACCACCATTTCACACAACAGTCTGGTGTCACTAATGGCTCACTGACCACCTTGGTGCTACCTTAAGTTTTTTTTGTGTTTTTGTACATTAGTTGATTAAGTAGGCAAATTTCAATCGCAGATGATTGATCTTCCTCATTCCACTGCTCCTTGCCCTATCCTAGAAATGCGGAGCGCCTGGCTAGGAAGCGACACATACCAATTTTGAAGTCGTTGGTTTGACTCAACCAGGGTTCGAATCCAACGACCTGCCAAAACGGGAGACGGACGCTCTACTCATTCGGCCATCCCGTCTGGCATCAGTTCACCGATCAATTCCGTGTTTCTATCAACTTATCGACTGTGTGTTACTTACTACCAGCTTACCAACTCTGCATTGCTACCAACTCTGCATTGCTACCAACTCTGCATTGCTACCAGCTCATGGACCAGCTCTGCATTACAAACAGCTCACCGACCCCGCTCTGTGTTACTAACAATTCACACCCAACCTCCCTATTTCTAAGTTCTAGGCTTACCACCAATTCGCCGGCCAGTTCTACTTGACTAATAAATCACTGATCAGCGGTGGTTTATCGCCATAAAATGCTAATCCTACAGAGAAAGCGGAAAGCCCACTCCACTAGCTGCCAATAAAATGCTTCTTACGCCATGAAGGTATTGCCTTTAAGAGGGAACAGAATAAGCCCAGGCCGCTGCGCCGAGGGACGCAGTCTTTAGGGAGAAGATGAACTGGTTCCGGTCCTACTAGACTGCAGGGGCAGCAACCCGGGAAACCAAACTTTACGAGGCACATTACATTTAGAATTAGCCACGTAAAGCAAAGGAAGAAGAGTAAGAAAGAAAAGAAACAAGACTAAGAAAGAAAAGAAACAAGACTAAGAAAGCAAAGAAACAAGTGACAAACAGCAGCAGCCGAGAAGGAACGCCGCCTTGTCAGGGCTTCTTCCCGACGACGTCCCGCAGGTTGGTTGTTGGAGTTTTACGTCCTGGTAACATATACGGTCATATCAGAATGGGTACCGATTTGTGACAGTGCGCACTCATATCGACTTTATAGTGCAGCCCCACTGGGAAATCAGGCCGCCAGCAGACTAATGACATCAAACTGATTGAGCATAGAAATGCTTCTTGTTGGATCCTACTGAGGTACATAATTAAACAATATTAATTTACTTACTCACTCAGTCGGCCCCACCTGAGATTACCATAAAGATCAGTTCAACCACAAAGGGCCACTCTACATCCCACCATCACCCTTTTAACGAGTATGTCACCGCTAGAAAGATATTCAGTTATGCCCCACCCCCCCTCTAATGCTTACCATACTAGTTTGAGATAGTCACCTTCCCATTTGTTTCTTTTTTCTCTTATCTCGCTTCTTTACCCGTCATTCACATCGATGCTTTCCTTATTGTCTTGTAATTGCCTATCTATATTGTTGTAGCGTTGCTTAGTGTGTAGTGGCAATTATCATTAGGGCTGGAAGACCAGTGCATGAGCACTGACAACACTTGAACAAAAAAAAAAACCCAAAAAACCCACCAGCGTTTGATGTAACTAAATAAGGTAATTCGCTTTGCTAACAATGTGAACCGTTGTAACTGGTCCGCGTTCCGGAAAGAAAAGTGGTTATTTGCGTCTGTTTGCTATTTTTACAACACTTGGATTAGCGGTACCTGAGGTTGGCGCTTTAAAAAAAACCACCAGAATGTCGTTAATGGTCTGTGTACTATTCATAGTTCTGGGTTAGCTTTGAAGTACTTCCTATTACGGCCTATTAGGTTGTACTAGGTATTTTTGTGGACTTCTTGGGGTGTTTTCTTTTGGCTTTTTTATTCGGAGGTTTTCTTTCCGGGAGTTGTTGTCTATGTCTTTTTTCTAAATAAACAAATAAATAAAAAGGGTTTATTCACCAGAATAACATTTGACCGAATTCATGGCAATTTCTTCCGGCTTTAGGGGCGTGGGCTAAATTTAATCAAATGATGTAGTGGAGAACAGCATGCTGGTAGTATCCAATTAGCTGTTCGCTAACCGGGTTCTTAACGAGTCTGCTGTATTTTTTGCTACATTCGTTGATTAACGGGATAAACTAATTGAGGAGAAATAGGGGGGGGGGGGTAGGCGAGGGGAAGGCAGGGGAGAGAGAAGGTGAAGGGAAAGAAAGGGAGAGCAGAATGAGGAGGAAGGAAGGGAGGAGGGGGGTAGGGGAGGAAAGGGGAGATGGGAGGGGAAGGGAGAGGAGAGCAGGGAATGAATAGGATATGGGATGGAAGGGAGGGGGAGAACAGGGAAGGGAAGGGGGAAGGGAGGGGAGAGCAGGGGAGGAAGGGGAGAGCAGGGGGGGAAGGGGGATATAGGAAGGAGGGGAGGGGGAGGGGAGAGCAGGGAGGGCAGGGGAGATGGTAGGGGAAGGGAGGGGGAGAGCAGGGGAGGAAGGGGGTGTGGGAGGGGAAGGGAGGGGAGAGCAGGGATGGGAGGGGAATGGTGGTGGGAAGAGGAGATGGGAGGGATATGAGAGGGGAAGGGAGGGGGAGAGCAGGGGAGGGAAGGGATATGAGAGGGGAAGGGAGGGGAGAGCAGGGGAGGGAAGGGATATGAGAGGGGGGAAGGGAGGGGAGAGCAGGGGAGGGGAGGGATATGAGAGGGGAAAGGGAGGGGAGGAGAGCAGGGAAAGGGATATGGAGAGGGGAGGGGAGGGAGAGCAGGGGAGGGAAGGGGATTTGGGGAGGGGGGGAGATGGGAGGGGACTGCAGGGGAGAGCAGGGATGGAAGGAGGAAGGGAGGAGAGGGAGATGGGAATGGGGAGGTGTGGAGGAGTAAGGGGGAGAGGGGGCGGGAGAGGGGGGGGGCGGGAGAGGAGGGGACGGGAGAGGAGGGGGGTGGGAAGGAAGTGGAGAGGAAGGGGGGATGGGGAGGAGACGGGAGGGGAAAGGAACGCGAGGGGAGGGACCGGGGGGGGGGAGCGGGTGGAGGATGGGATGGGAGGATAAAGGAGGGGAGAGGAGACGAAGGGGGCGGAGTCGAGGGGAGGGATAAGTGGTAGGGGAGGGGAGGGGATGGGAGAGGGAGGGGAGGGGAAGGGAGGGGAGGGGAGGGGAGGGGGAAGACATGGGACGGGAAGGGAGAGGAAGGGAGAGGGAGAGGAGGGGATAGGAGAGGCCGGCGAAGGCGAGGGGAGGGAGGAGTGGGAGGGGGCCGGTGGGGTGGGGGGGGGGCACCTTGCTCTAAACGGGCCGTGATGTCCGAATTAGCTTCTCCCAGGCGGGAGTGAAGCCCTACTGGCGGCCGAGCGAGAAGCCGACTGTGTCCGGCTTCAAACCGGATGTGGCTGAATCTTCAATTAGTGCGCATGCCTCCGCCCGCTATAAATCCAGCCTGTGTTCGCAGGGCTCAGCCTGCGGTTAGTATAAAGGTACCTTTGTAGGCGTCTGGAATTCAGGTATGAACAAAGACCTGTCGACTCAATAACCTATAAGATGCTGGGTATGACAAAGAATGCCCCCTACCCACCTAACAAAAATTATTTGAAACTCACATATAAAAAAAAAAAAACATCACTAAGCAGTACCAAGAAAACCCCAAAACACTAACATAGAACCCTAAGAAAACAACTAACATAGTAATAAGAATAGAACAAAAATTCAATGCCAAGAGGGCCCAAAAAAACTAACATAGGCTACTAAACGTACCAACAGATCTATCTGCTACTGAAATGCAGACAGTCAAATAACTTATCAGCAGCTACTGCTTGGTAAGACAACACCAACACTACAGCTGGCCAGCATTGAAAACAAGCCTGGTTACCTGGGCTTACATGCTATGGACAGTATAAATACAGCCTCAATAAAAAAAAAGAAGTTAAATTGAATGTCTAACCAGGAGGAACTATTGGTATTATGGTAATACATTCGTGTCCATTTGGGCACTTGAGGAAACATTAGTAGCTGTGGTGCTGCCACCTGGTTGTTCAAGGTAGTTTCGTTACGAGGTTAGTGAAGTGTTGATTGGGCGCTCTCTGCTTGGCTGTATATTGCAGTCTGCACATGGCCATCTGTGCTGTGTATCACAATGTGTGTGCTATACAGGATGTAGATTACTGGACATATATTACAGGATGTATATTCCAGTCTGTGTAATACAGTATGCGTACTATAGTATGTGTACTAATAATAGTAATATGTGTACTGCAATAAGATGAAACAGTTTTGTAATTGTATTAAAATCTGTGTCTACAGTCTGTGCATTATAATGCCTGTGTAGTACAGTCTGTATTAGGCTACATAATTGTATTACAGTCTGTGCATTATAACGGATGTATTACAGTATGTGTAATACAATTATGTATTACAGTCTGTATTACAGTATTGCAGTATTGTATTACAGTCTGTATTACAATCTCTGTAATGTAATGTGTGTATTACAGTATGTGTAGTAAAATTGTGTATTACAGTGTTGCAGTATTGTATTAAGGTCTGTATTACACTTTGCAGTCTGTCTAATGCAATGTGTGTATTACAGTATGTGTAATAACATTGTTCATTACAATACTTGTATTACAGCCTGTATTGTAGTCTGTGTATAAAAATGTGTGTATCACAACATTGTAATGTATGTATTGCAATATGTGTTGGGTGGTTGTTGGAGTTTTACGTCCTGGCAACGTCATATCAGGATGGGCATGTTAGGATGGGCACCGACTTGTGGTATTTTATTTGATCTCCTTAGTCGCTTTGAAATGGAGACTCGCACACACATTCTCTGGGCTTGTACTGGTGGTGGTAGTAGTGGTGGTGGTGGCGCCAGTTGTCAAGGCAATGGCAGCCTTAGTAGTGGTTGGTTTGTTGTTGGATGTTTACATCCTAGCAACATCTAGGTCATATCAGGCCGGATACCGACTTGTGACAGTGCGCACTCATGGCAACTTTATAGTGCTGCCCCACTGAGAAATCCGGCCACCAACACCATGACCTGATATCCCACTCAGTCACATTATCCTGACACAGAGCTAATTGTAAATATTTGTAAATAACAAAGAATACATCGACATGGTGGCTGTCAGTAATGTGAGTATTGATGCCGGCCCCTATAGGGTTGCGTGACTAGACCAGGTGCCCCTCACCTCACCATGCTCACCCTCACCCCCCACCCCCACTCCCACACCACCAACCACCTCACCTCACCCCCACACCGTCCCCACACACCCATCCCGCCAGCTAGTTTACTGCGAAATGTGGATTTTAAAAGTAACAGTTTGGTTCATGTTGTTCATTGCTTATTTTCCTTTTTTTCTCTTTTTTAGGGGGTTCTCTTTTGTCTGTGTGCAAACACTTCTGTAACTAGCTTGATAGATATGTTTGATTTCTTCACCCTTTTGAATTGTGTACTACAGACAATGAAGACAGTTTTGCATGGCCGTTATTCAAGAGCAGTATTCCATTTGTGATATCTGCAGGGCTCTCAATGACATGCGAGCTTGGCTCAAACACGCACACAACCCACGTATTTGATACACGGTGGAAACAAAAACGGGCCAAGCATTGGTGATGTATAAGAACAAATTTACAATACAATGTCAATAATACGCTTGAAAACAAATAGAAATGATACTGAAAGAAGTAAAACTAAACGCACGAATCATGAAAAACTGCCCCATAAGTCACGGACCCTGAGAAAAAATGTTCCATTAGTACAGTGGTTAAGAGAAAATAGTGCAAAATTTGACAAAAGCATGAAAATTGGCGTATAGATAGTGTAACATGTGTAGATTCACATAAGCCTAGCTACTCATTAAGAGCCCTGTATTTGCATCTATCCTTATGATTAAAGTTGCATGGTCCGATGGTTTTGAGTTTCTGTCATTTTTGTAGATAAACATAGCAGGTATTGCAATACCTCAGGGAGTTTGACGCCCCTGCCCTGCAGAGTTGTAAACCACTGCCTTGTGGTACAGGTTCTTGACAGAACCGAAGGCTAAGGGAGCAAACCCTGAACAGAAAACCATGTCACTGTGGCAGCATAAAGGGCGGTTGATGCATGGAACTCCCAACATCTCCCGACCAGCCACTGCAGGGACAAATAGTTTTGCGCTTGTCTGGACATGTTCTTGCTGGTGTGAAACCTCTATTTGCTCCCCGAGAGAGTGACGCTGGTAACTTGCAAAAGCCAGCAGCACTTCAACACTTTTGCAGGCAGCTTTCATGAAATGTATTTCACTAAGGTGTTTGAATTTCACTAAGGCATTTGATACAGTCGGGAGGACCGGGCTATGGCAGCTACTGAGGAAGTATGGATGCCCAGAGAAGTTCACAACTATGGCGAATGTTAGTGTTGGAGGGGAAGTCTCGGAATCGTTCGGGGTTACCAATGGGGTCAAGCAAGGTTGTGTACTGGCCCCCACGCTCTTCTCCATCCTCCTATCAGCAATGCTCGACGAGGCTTTCCGAGGCATGGGGGATGGCATCTATATACAGTCCAGACAGAGCGCTGACTTATTCAATGTCGCACACTTCAGAGCAAAGACCAAGACTACTCAGATACTGGTGAGAGAGCTGCTATTCGCAGATGACAGTGCACTGGTTGTCCACTCTGCTGAAGAGATCCAGAAAATAGTGGACGCTTTCTCCGATGCATCAAAGAAGTTCAGGCTGAAGATTAACATCAAGAAGACAGAGGTGCTGTACCAACCCAACTCTACAAGAACCCGAGAGGAGGATATCATGGTTGATGGAAACAAGCTGAACACTGTTCCGGAATTCACCTACCTCAGAAGCACTATATCAAGTGATGGACGCATTGATGCTGAAATACAGTGGAGGATGGCCAAGGCAAGTGCATCTTTCGGCCGACTATCTATCGACCAACAAGTACCAATTTTAAGTCATTGGTTTGACTCGACCAGGATTCGAACCCACAAACTCATGGTTTCGGATCCCCCCTTCTCCCAAAACAGGAGACGGACACTACTCATTTGGCCACCCCGTATGGTCTTGAACTAGGGTTGAGTGGTCACTGAGGGGGGGGGGGGGGGGTGTAGCGGTGGAAGGGATGGGGAGAGGAAGGGAGGAGAGGAGAGGACGGGAGGAGAGGGGAGAGCAGATGAGAGGAGAAGAGAGGAGAGGACAGGACAGGACAGGAGAGGGGGAAGAAGGGAATGACGGGGAAGGGGGAACGGCCGGGATTGTTATTGGGGGGGTGGGGGGCGGGGGGGGGGGGGGCGGCTACCGACCGTGATGAGCTGTTCCCATATTGCAGTCGCTGGTACCCGGCACACGGCCATACAGGGCGGTACTCACCTGAAGAGACAAGTGGGTTAAACATCAACACCAGTTAACAGTCACCGAAATAACCAGCGCACCGCGAGGTGTGTCAGGGGCCATATTCGATTAACACGACCCAGGCGACTCGGTTCACCCAAGTTGCTATAATTTCAAATCGAACTCCGCGAGTGGAGTCGACAAATACACGTGTAGTGTGCAAAAAGTCCCGACCCCAGTAACCCACGTCCTGTCTGGGGGTGGCTAGGAGCGATGATGTCACATTTGTGCAGGTACCTGTAGGATGACAACTAACAGTACAAGTCCTATGTCTTGTTTTAATGCTCTTTTTTTTTTTTAATAACCCAGAATGAAATAGAAATATAACTAAACTATGCAATCATAAAATATTTTAAAATCCATTTTGCTGTAGTTATATCGGTTATTAAAAAAAGAAAAAGGTTTTGGGTTAAGCCACCATTTTTTCCAACCCGAGCGTGGAGAAGCGTATTCGTTTATTCAACCCGAGGCTGTAGGATGTGCGCATGCGCCAAAAAGTGACTTGGGTGACCCGAGTTGGTTAATCGAATACGCCCAAGGAGACCACAAACCCGCACTGAATCATGGGTAAGCCACACACACTGCGCATTGGTGACTGGCGAGGGTTCCAGAGGAAGCTGGTTGGGGGAGCCACGGGTTAGTTTGTTGAGCAAAGCCAATGTTATTACAGCATACAGAAAAGAAGGCAGAACTACAAGTACAACCTGCCATTATTCATATTTGCATAATTCACTATACACCATATATATTATATATATTATATATATTATATATATTATATATATTATACATATTATATATATTATATATATTATATATATTATATATATATATGCGTATGAACCAATGATAAAAAACGATGGGTGAAGACCAAATACTGCGTTCTCATCATGTTGGATGATTGTCAATAACAATAGTGGTATTGATTTCCAGTGTACGTTCAGTGCCAGCTGGTTTGTGACGTCATCATGCAGCTACCTGTCGACCCGACATGGTATTATTAGAAATACTAGAGCCCTTAAAATTAAAAACAGCTTTGAGTATCCCTTGAGCCCTCCTCCCTCTGGCTGCCAGATAGTTATATTCTCTTCGTGGAACACCAAGCAGGATGGATGAATTTATAAGATTAAGAGCGCTGGATTGCCTCCCGTGCAGGCAATGTGATTTTGAACCGCGATTGAGTCAAAGCAATGACTTAACAAATTGATACTTGTCGCTACCCAGCCTGGCGCTCGGCATTACGAGGTTATGACAAGGACTGGTTCACTCAGTATCAGGATAATAGGACTGAGTTGGATATTGGGCCATGGTTCCAGTAGCATGCTCTTCCAATGGAGCAGCACTATATTGTTGGCATGAGTGCACACTGTCACAAATCGGTACCCATCTTGATATGGCCTTAGGCGTTGTTATGCTATAAAGCAGCAACAAAACAAACAAACCTTCGTGGTATCGTTGTTTTCCACACGGTGGCGCCACTCACCCCATGCACACTGCCACCTGGTGTCTTCGAACTGCTTCTACCATCGGTCCTTCCACCCAGCCCCTACCAGGCACGTGACCACTTCTAGATAGATGCCTCTAGGGCCTTCCGGTCTGCCTTTCCCAAAATGCATTTCTTCCCTACTCCCTTCTTATTAGAAGCACTTCAATATCATTAGCTCCTTTACAAAAGGCCACCTTTCATGTTCTTACCCGATTGGCAGATTTTATGTGGTTAAAACTTAAATTGCTATAAAATGTTCGCATTGCAGTGAAAAAAATACACCTAACAAATGATCAGAATAATTGTCTTTAATTGTATTCCACTGTTTAAAAATTAAACAAGTGCACCATATATATGATTTTTTCCGTCTTTAGCTGGCCTCGGTCTGGTTTCAACATGGCCGCGGCATGAATATTGTCAATTGATCTTCCTCATTCATACCTCCTTGCCAACTCCTAGTAATGCCGAGCGCCAGGCTAGGAAGCGACATGTATACATTTTTAAGTGATCGATATGACTCGGCTAGGGCTTAATTTGACGTTCCGCCAAACAAGAAGTGGAGCTCAACTTATTCAGCCAACCCGTCTACAATTCATTGTCGGGGCTGGTTTATTGTAATAAACATTTTGCCACAGCACTCCTCGTTACTCGTTACTCATTCTTAATTATGATATCCAACCCCGGCGGGCTCTAAGTAGGTAGATCGATACAGATCGATACAGTGCGTCCACGATTCAGGAAACCCAGACCTAGACCAACGGACGGAAGCTGACAAGACGCTTTAGGGATGATAAGATACTTGAAGGACAAAACCGTTGAATTGTACACACAAATGGTGTTCTCTGTGGTGTAGTGGTTAGAGTATCTAACGTTTTTATAGGTCGGACTCCTAATCTGAAGATCACTGGTTCGATTCCCTGTGCCCCCACCTCTGCCAATTTGGATTTCCACTGCTGTGTATCAAAGGCCAGTTGCTCTCATAGTCATACCATGTCTATGTGGAGGGGGAGGTTAAAAATCCCTTGGGTCGGTAAAAGTGTAGGCTCGGGCTTTCTATCGAGAAACTGTCTAATGGTGAAAACAAGTCTATTCAGACTTAGCTATGATAGGCAGTATAAATCTTCAAGAAAATACAAATAATTATATATGTATACACACATACATATATATATGTGGTGTATAAAGCATTATACAAGTATAAATGCTAGGGGAATATATATACTTTGCTACTTCCTCCATCGGCGCATTGATGGAGTGCCCTTCCCCCATCTGCATATACACATACATATAGACCTATATATATATATATATATACATTTTATTTAAAGAAATCCTTCAATCACATACATATATACATATATTTAGACCTCTATGCACATATAAATATATATATACATTTTGTTTAAAGAAATCCTTCTTCGAAAAATTAGCAGCCTTTTTTGTACACCGTACCCACTCCGGACATCTAACGAAGCGTGGCCATTAAGGCCGCTAGCGGAGCGTGCGGGAACTAAGCGGAATTGACAGTTCTATTGCGCATGCGTAGCGTGCTGCACATTGAGCCCGGGGGTCCACAACACCCACTGGTATCAGCTACACCCACTTGTACCGGTGTTGCAGTTTCCGAGGCACACCAGTTTGCCAGGGACACATCCATTCAAATACATTGTCAACGGCCGTGAGCAAGTCTTCATACAGAAAAAGTCAAATATCTCTCAAATGACACCACCTAGAAACAAATCGCTTGGTACACATATAGAAAACATCGTTACCATAAAGATTATATTAAATTTATAAGGTTAGGGTTCTTGATTTCTATTAATTTTGAATAAAACTAATGTTTTGCACTGGGCGTACCATCAAACTCAAGGCATTGTCAATGGCCGTGAGCAATCTTCATACAGAAAATACAGAAAAAGTGAAATATCTCTAAAACCACACCACCTAGAAACAA